>LPNX010833328.1:8423-62268 GCA_001517045.1 Pseudotsuga menziesii | reverse complement strand
TATACAACAGACTGTCATAAGAAGAAATTTCTGTGTAGAAAAATAACAAGATGGAGAAGTTCTTAATCTAAACCATAAAACTATCAAGAGAACTACCAATACAAAATTCTAAATTGGAGAGGAGTAATGAGATGCGTTTCTTCATACTGGTGGCTTATATTTTTCAAGTTGTATTGACTGTGGATGTACTACTTGTGTCTATGAAATCCAAAAATATCTTGGCTCTCATTTTTTCAGCCCTATTCCTCAGTGAATACTTGTTCCTCAGAGCATATGTTTTGTACATAACAGACGTAGTATCTTTGGAAGAAGATGGCCCGGCTCCTCTCCTCTTTTTCTTTGGAGTGGTAGATGATTTCTGCTTCAAATGTTGCTTCACACCAAGCCTTCGTTCGAGTCTTCTAGCTTTCAAAAGTTCCAAATGTTGCTTACACCGTTTGTTTGGGCTCTTCATTTCGTTAGCCTCATCTATGGCTCTCACAACTGCCTCAAGATTTTCCCTGGGGAAAAACTTTTACTTTATTAGAGATATTGTCCCTCTAGATCAAAGGTGTTTAACAGATCTACCAATAGTTATAACACATAAATACAAATAAGTCAAGATTTACCTGCTATGTTATATAGTGTCGTTATGGACGTTATAAGTCATATGAACACCATGGAATACACCAGGTTTTAGGCACGCAATTGGAACACCTATATCCTTGGAAGCTACGCCAATAACTCCGAAACCCCTCATGCATGTTGATGTGTTTGCGCTAAACTCCTCAAGTGTAGTCTTGGCTCCATTGGAGTGGAGAAACAAATCTGGAAACCTTTAAACTTCCTCGTATACTAAATGGCCCAATGTCTGTATGATATCCTGTACGACCATCAATACCATTGAAAAATTGTTACCAATTTAGACACTCAAGGTTTCATAGACCCGTTGAAATCAATATATAAACATTAAGAGTTGGAAGTCACACAGCCCATGCATTAATTTACTTGCTCCGCTCTTGTTGGGACGAAGGAACAGTTGCTCTTTCCATCATGATTTTCCCCACATGATTGCTTAAACTGTACATTAAGACCATTCCATAAAACCAGATGTACCTGCGAATAATCAAGCTTCCCAAACGTTATTTATCTATAACTGTTATATATGAAAAGTGCTATATATTAATTTACACTGAAAAAAGTAGCCAATTGAATTCTAGCTGGTGGGGTTGATCCCTCGAGTCCCCTTCGTGTGTACTTGGTAAAGGTGCATTGAATGTTATTCTTGATGTGTGTTGCTTGAAAGTGCGCCATTGAATGTAAAGACTGAACTGGAGTGTTAATTGGATTATGAACACAAGCAAAAAGACCTATCAAAACCTTGCAAAAAAGCTGTCTAAACCAAGGCCTAACCCACGCCATTGAATGTAAAGACTGAACTGGAGCGTGAATTGAATGAAAAACCAGCAAAGAGACCTATCTAAACCAAGGCCTCACCCACCGATTATTGTCGGTTGTAGGGTATCAAATTGAACAAGACACCAACAAAGAGACCTATCTAAAACTTTCAAAACCCCATCTAAACTAGGGCTTATCCTACCCACCCATTGTTGTTTGTTGGATAAGGGGAATTAAAGCGAACGACTCCCTACGCCAGTATTGTGGGTGAAAACCTATATAAACATGAGCTAAGAACAGGGTAAAGATACACTGCACATGGACACTCAGGCTTCGACCCCTCTAAATCTGCTCCAACCCTAACCCTATTCTTGTGTGTGAAATGAAAATTCCTCTAAAACCTCGTTCATTTCCGGGGTAAAGGTGAATCGAATATGCACAAATGCAAATACTTATCGGTGAATACTTATCTAGCCTTTGCGAAAGCCCATCTGTTGGATAAAGTGCATTGAAAGTAAAGACTGAATTGAGTACGTTGAATATCGAAAATAACAAAGACTCTTCCAAATCTGCTCCAAAACCAACCCGTTCTTATGGATGGAAACCCTCTTAACCTGATCCAAGCCAAGCCATCGATATAAAACTGGGCAAAATTTCCACCCCATTGTTCCGTGTTGGATAAAACTTCATTGAATGTAAAAAATGTCTTGGGTGATTTGATTATGGACACTACCAAAAACCCATCCAAATCTAGGGCAAGCCGATACCATGTTAGGTATTCCATTTTCAGGTGAAGGGTTGTGGTCTAGGGATAAATAAAATAAGTGGGGCTTTTTAAGCAGTCATGTATCAGCTTTACTTTTCTCTTCAGGAGACTGTAACATCTACGGTTTCTCAAAGGGTTTCTCTGCTTGGTCGTGTATTATATCGGCTGTCTCCTATATAAAAATGAGATCTATATAAAAATGAGTGTCATAAACATACTTAATGCTCCTCTGCTATTAGTACTCATGCTTCGAAGTTTTAAAATATCCTTCATACTCTAGCAAGGTATCGGACCTGAGTTTGTGCTAATTAATACGAAAATTGAATGTCAAGTAAAAAATCCAAAATATTCCTCAAGCTGCACACTAGAGCTCCTGGGTATTATACCTCTATTTAAATACATTTTGTGTTAATAAAAATGAAAATTGAAACTTGGAGGTGCACATTATATGGGTTTGTGGTAATAAATGGGTAAATTCACAGTAACAGAAATTACCTGTGCATGACACTCATCCAAGTCATGAAGAATCTCCACATCATTGAGCAAAACCTGCGCTCCATACTAATCAGACATATCTGGATGTAGGGGAATGCATAAGAAGTTAGCAATACCTAAACCAATAGCTACATAAGCACCAGTTTCTCCATGGAGACCCGTATCAGTGTCTATAAACACTTTCCAAATTCCAGCAGCATTCTGGAACGAACTGTATCAAGTAGCCCAGTGCAAAAATGGTTAAATAAATGTCATTCTGCTCAAACAAGGATATTAAATCTAACAAGAAGACATTTTTAGAACTGAACTCACTCGAGTAGGACTGCCATGATATCTTGGCGCTGAGTATCAGAAAACGCAATGGAATGCTCAAGGTCAATACTGCTAGGGAATAGGTACATGTTAGTTGGCACTTTGGAATTAACTTGGTCCAGTGGGATAGCGATTTCTTCAATGTCTATGCTTTTCATGGCCTTGGCCTTCTCCAGTGGACTATTCTCAGCAGCTTCTTGTGTTTAATACCAACAACCCCATAGATAAACCCTAAATAAATCCTAAAACCCTCCACCTATGCGAAAAACAAGAATAAAACATCCAGATTGTCCATTTTTTTTTAAATTGTCCAAATTAAGCTAGAAGCTGGATATTTTATTGTCCTCTGATCATAATTTCTGAATCCCACAGGAGTTGCCTCGATGAGTGGCAGATTTCGGGTGAGCTCTGTTTCCCTGGGGCTAGGGTCAACAGTTGGATACCCTGCCACCATCCCCGTGATTCCTGAACGCAAAAGATATAAATGGCACAACTTAGATCACAAGCCCATGCTTATGGCCCTGTTACTCTCCTCTCTTGCCCGTGAAAACCCAGCTATATTCTCCTCTCCAAAACCCCTCGACCCAGCTTCGACCCAGCTTGTTGCGTTTGACTGCCAAATAAACACGGGCTTATCCAAATAAACAAACTTAATATTACCTTCTCGTGGATATAGCGACGAAAGTCGGGGCTTCAAATTGTAAAAAAGCATAATTTACCCTTGATTTTTCCACGAAAGTAAAAAAACGTGGAAAACTAACGTGGAAAAATCTGCCCATATTACTTCTCGTGGATATAGCGACGAAAGTCGGGGCTTCCTTAAAAAAATTTGTAAAAATGCATAATTTACCCTTGATTTTTCCACAAAAGTAAAAAAACGTGGAAAAATAACGTGCAAAAATCTGCCCATATGTACTAGTGCGGGTTGGGATAATGGTTGAGATCACTGGCGGTGCAGAGGAGCGTGGGAGGATAGAGAAGGGATTAGTCTAGCGGGTCGACGATTTCGCCCGACGTTAGACTACTCCATCTACCCGCTATTAACGATCTCGTCCTCCGGATTCCGGCACATTCGACCCACTAGACTACTCTATCCGAAAATTTATCTTCCGGTAGGTGTAAGTACCTTCAAGTCCACCCTGTTTACCAGTGAATCCCCCACTGATTCACCATGTATGTGTTTTCGGTTGGCAACCTCCCATCATTATAGCGATGGGACAGTGTCTTTAATGAGGGTTCTGCGTGAAAAATTCAAATTCAAATGTTTGAAATGATACATTTACCTTCAACCCTGTTTAAGAAAAAACCTATGTTGTTTCCTAAAAAATTCAAATTCAAATGTTTGGAATGATACCTTTACCTTCAACCCTGTTTAAGGAAAAACCTATGTTGTTGTCATGGTTCTCTGGTATTTGTGTGTACCACTGCCCAAAACCACTGCTACCTCGGCGAGAACAGAAAGAAGCACGGAGGACTAGAACTAAAAAGTTTGCTAACCAGAGGCCCAAAGCAATTCGTACTAATTCAGAGCGTTATCTGTTTGGATTAATCAATGGGAGCGAGGGCAACAGTGAGCACAAGGTGGTTAGAAATTGATCGACTGCGGAGATTTTGTTCACAGACTTGGCAGAATGGTTTGAGCGGAAGGCAGTTGGATACAAATGTAGAGGAGCGCACTCTGAGCAATGAGGATCTCGTGGCCCGCCTTTGATCTGTTTTCAATAATGTCTGCAAACTCAAGTTAATGGAGGATAAGAATGGAAAGAATACACTATGAGGGCTTTAATTTTCTCATTGAATTCTGATCTTTTTTTTATTTAGCCTTGTAAATCACAAGCAGATTTGTCAGTTTATGGACAAATCATGTAAAATATTCCTAATACGATTTCAATCTTGTTTAACAAACCTTTTCTTAGGTTTTATATCTTTTTCTTTTAAATCCTTAAATCTCTCTTATTTGGTAATACAATTGACGTACTCCTTAAATCTTTTATGCCGTAATACAATTGCAATCTTGTTTCACAAACTTTTTCTCAGATTTTATATCTTTTTCTTTTTCCTTAAATCTCTCTTGGTTTATGCCGTTTTGCCTCAGTAGAATCTTTGAACTAGCAAATTTTTTTGGGAAAATGGTCAATCTCTAAAACAGATGTTAACTTGAGAACCTGGCAGAGGCACTGGCTAACATAATGGCTAACATAATTGAAGAGGACTTCCGTCCCATGCTTGGATTGTGAAGGCAATAATGAAATAATTTTAGCATTTCTTTACAAGCAGATGAATCGGAACACTGGATTTGTGAAGGCAATAATGAAATAATTTTAGCATTTCTTTACAAGCAGACGAATCAGAAAACTGGATATGATAGTCTGTACAGAATATTTGACACTACTGGAGCTTTGAATATGATAGTATGTATCTCTAAAAGAGACAGAATATTAAGATAGTCTGTTTCTCTAAATGAGACAGAATATTTAAAGCTAGATGATTTGAATTTTTGAAGTATCTCCGTCTTTATAGGAGATTTTGCATTCAGGAGTATAGATGTTTAACCTGGGGATTATTCAGATCTTGTGTTAGATAGCTCCGTCTTTATAGGATATTTTGCATTCAGGATTATAGATGTTTAACCTGGGGATTATTCATATCTTGTGTTAATCTATCTATGGTGTTTGCAGTTAATTTTATCTTTGTATCCAGAAATATTTTTAATAATTTATAAAGTCTTCTACATAGATTATGTTAAATAGATCTACATGTCGCCTGAATTTTGCTTTTACAAAGGATTGATAAATGAGTTGTGCAATTTCCATTGCCTTATCTGCTGGGATCTATTATTGTGATACAAATTCGTGTTCTTTATTTATTCATTTCCATTGTTACCTGTATCCCATAAACATTGAACCTTAAATAATTCATAAACAATGAACCTTAAATAATTAGCTTACACAGTCTGCAAAATAATCTGCCTAAATAGATAGTCAAACTAGACTTCAAAATATTATGATCTTGACTATTTTTTTATTAAACTATTCTGTAGCTAGTGATTCACCTAAGCTTTATATTTGTGAATCCTATGTATTTAATAAATTTTGTAGCAATATATATGGAGATAATACATGACATCACATGAACAGTATGGAGACAATCCATTAATCTCATGGATATTTTCATGGGAAAAGCTAGAGATATCTTATTCTTAAATGGATATGGAGATTCTCACATGGATATTTACTTGGGAATCCAGGAATGGTACCAGTTGAAGGTAACAACAATTCATGTATATAACTTCATAGCAAGGATAATTTCTCAAGATAAAATTTGAGTTTGATAAGTTTCTTTGAAAACTTAGTAGTAACCAACATTTAAAAAAATAGTATCTGAACATGACAAGATTGTGAATTTAACTATGCTTCAAATATTGAATCCACCTCCATAGTATTATTTGAAGCGTGGATGATATGAATGTCCTAAAAATAAAAACATGTATAATTTCAACTCTCCCTGTTTGTCAATTATGTTAGCCATTATGTTATCCAGTGCCTTTGCCAGGTTCTCAAGTAAACATTTGTTTTAGAGATTGACCATTTTCCCCAAAAAAATTGCTCGTTCAAAGATTCTACTGAGGCAAAACTACATAAACCAAGAGAGGTTTAAGGAAAAAGAAAAAGATATAAAACCTGAGAAAAAGTTTGTGAAACAAGATTGCAATTGTATTACTGCATAAAATATTTAAGGATTACGACAATTGTATTACAAAATAAGAAAGATTTAAGGATTTAAAAGAAAAAGATATAAAACCTGAGAAAAAGTTTGTTAAACAAGAT
Organism: Pseudotsuga menziesii; assembly: GCA_001517045.1. Lineage (NCBI taxonomy): Eukaryota > Viridiplantae > Streptophyta > Pinopsida > Pinales > Pinaceae > Pseudotsuga > Pseudotsuga menziesii. The sequence continues at coordinate 55,491 of LPNX010833328.1, read as the reverse complement.
TGAAATTGTATTAGGAATATTTTACATGATTTGTCCATAAATTGACAAATTTGCTTGTGATTTACAAGGCTAAATAAAAAAAAGATCAGAATTCAATGAGAAAATTAAAGCCCTCCCAGTGTATTCTTTCCATTCTTATCCTCCATTAACTCGAGTTTGCAGACATTATTGAAAACAGATCGAAGCCCGACCATGACTTCCTCGTTGCTCAGAGTTCGCTCCTCTGCGATTGTATCCAACTACCTTCCGCTCAAACCATTCTGCCGAGTCTCTGAACAAAATCTCCGCAGCTGAGCAATTTCTAACCACCTTGTGCTCACTTCTGCCCTCGCTCCCATTGATTAATCCAAACAGATAACGCTCTGAATCAGTACGAATTGCTCTGGGCCTCTGGTCAGCAAAATTTTTAGTTCTAGTCCTCCTTGCTGCTTTCTGTTCTCACCGAGGTAGCAGTGGTTTTGGGCAATGACACACACAAATACCAGAGAACCATGATACCAAAGAACCGTGAAAACAACATAGGTTTTTTCGTAAACAGGGTTGAAGGTAAATTTATCACTTTAAACATTTGAATTTTAATTTTTCAGGCATAACCCTCATTAAATACACCGTCCCATCGCTATAACAATGGGAGGTTACCAACCATAAAACACAGACGTGGTGAATCAGTGGTGGATTCACTGGTAAATGGCATCGACTTGAAGGTACTGACACCTGCCGGAAGATAAATTTATGGATGGAGTAGTCTAGCAGGTCGAATGTGCCGGACTCCAAAGGACGAGATCATTAACGGTGTGGGTATACGAAGTAGTCTAATGCCAGGCGAAATCGTCGACCCGTTAGACTACTCCGACAGAGAAGTAGTAGGTGGTTGTTGGGAATAGTGGTTTGTTGCATAGAGAAGCAAGGGGAAACAAAGTAGCTGCGATGGGAGAGAGGAGGAGAGGGAGCCACACGTGTGGGAGGGAACAATGGATAGGATGGGTGATGACAGAAGATGGTTGCAGGCGATTGGGAGATTGGGATAGCGAATGGGAGAATGCAGCGAGAGAATGGTCATGATGGGAAGAGGAGGGACTCGGTGGTTAGAGGAAGGAGGTATCGCATGGTGGTGAGTGGGAAGGGGAAGGGGCGCTGGTGGTTGAGCGTGGAGGTGGGGAGGGTTGCACAGGAGAGAGGGAGCCACACGTGTGGGAGGGAATGGTGGAGAGGGTGGGATATGACAGAAGATGGTTGCATGCGATTGGGAAGGAGCGTCGGTGGTTGAGCGTGGAGGTGGGGTAGTGTGTGAGCGTTGATGTAAGTGGAGCAACGATTGGTTATTACAAGGGAGCGTGGAAGGGTAGGACTTGGTATCTGGACGTGATGGCGAGCGAAGGATGGGGTAAGTGGAGTGAACCAGGTAAGTGGATGTGTGTGCGGTGTTTGGAGCAGTGATTGGTTGTTGCAAGGGAGCGTGGAAGGGTAGAATGAAAGAGAATATGAACGTCGAGAAGAGCCGAGAGCTTGAGCTACCTCATACCACTTGTAAGTATCGCTTTACATGATTATCATAATAGATTATATATATATATATATTAATAATGAATTGATGATTTCTACAATAAGTTCATGCAGCCTATATATTTATGAAGAGACACCTTTAAGCAATGTGTCTTTCTAATGTCGAATTTCACATAAATAATTAATAACCTAAATTAATAATTAATAATTAATTAATTAATTAATGTAATATGCATTTGGTATATTACACTGGAGGAATAAAAGAGGTAATGGGGTGGGGCGAAAGTAGTCACAAAAAGAATGGATAGATTATTGATATTTGTAACTTTGTGAGATGGTGGGCAGCTATAGAAGCTAGGTTAGCAAGATTCTTACATCTGATCACTGGCCCATTTTTCTTCAACTTGATATCAATACTCGGAAGACTTTATATCCTTTTAAATTTAATCATTCATGGATACCTTTTTTTGACATGGTCAAAAGTAGATGGATTGGGATGGACTTCTTGGACCAAACATATGATATGGAAAGGTTTGTGCTAAATCTTAGATTTTCAAAAGATGCGGTTATTAGGTAGGAGAGAAATAGAAAGAAGGAAGCTGCAGAAAATTACAAGGTAACCCTATGAGCAAACTATTCAGAAAATATCATCAACGATTAATAACTCCTCACTGGACGATGGTCTAAAGAAGAGACTCATTCCAAAGGATGTTGCATTACCCTGCATATATGGATTACCGAAAATTCATAAGGCTGACAATCCCTTGAGACCTATTGTCAACACAATAGGTTCACCCACATATGGATTGGCAAAGTATCTCGTGATGAAACTTAAAATTCTCATAGGAAACGACTTCTCCTTTATAAAAGACTCTACACATCTCATGGAAATGAAGAAGGATTGGAAGATATGTGAGAATGATACCTTAGTCAGTGTTGACATAGTATCCCTCTACACCATGATTCCAATTGATAAAGCTATCGATGTTGTGAGAGAAGTCTCTAATGATGAGATTGCCAAGCTCGTGGAAATATGTCTCAGATCAACTTTCTTTGTCTTTAGAGGGGTAATATATGAAAAAACAAAAGGAGTCGCTATGGGTTCACCTCTCTCACCTATGGTTGCAAACCTCTTTATGGAATATCTAGAGAAAAAATCAATTGACTCTTCCCCTATCAAACTGAAATGGTGGTTGAGATATGTGTACGATGTATACAACAATTGGCCACACGGTGAAGAAAAGCTAAGGGATTTCACAAAGCATTTGAATAGCCAATGCGATAGCACTGTAGAAAAGGAGGAGAACAATTTCCTTCCGTTCCTAGATGTACTCACCACAAAGAAGAAGGATGGTTCCCTAGCCCATCAAATGTACGGGAAGAAAATACACACAGACATATACTTACACACAGATTCCCATCACCATCCAACACAAAATATTGGGATAATCAACACTTTGGACATTCAAGCACTAAGAATCTTGGGCAACGATCATCTAAAAGACAAATTAGAACATCTAAAGTTGGTCCTTCTAAGTAATGGGTACAAAGATAAACAAATCACTCACACCTTTCGAAAAGCATGTAGCACTAAAACAATAAATTAAAGGGAAGACAACTTTGTAACAAAGACCATTCTCCCTTACATCCATGGCACTATGGAAAATATTGCCAAGATTCTAAGAACGAGAAACATAAAAGTTTCTTTCTCCCCTACAAACTCCCTCAAAAACATGCTCGACTCAGCCAAAGATCCCATTGATTCGAAACTACAAAAAGGTGTGTACGCAATCCCTTGCTCATGTGGAAAGAAATACATTGGGAAACATGACGTTCCATAAGAATAAGGTTGAAAGAACATATCTTCAATGTCCATCATGAATGGATTAAGAAATATGCCATTGCCAAACACTGTTATAACATGAAAATTATATGTGCTTCGAGAATGCAAAGGTCCTTGCATCTATCCCTCATTACTACAAAAGGAGAATAAGGGAAGCTCTTGAGATCGAGAAATTTGTGGATAACCTAAACAAGGATGATGGCCTGAAACTTAAGGGATCTTGGATACCAGTTGCATGGGTCATAAGTAATAACCCTAACTCTCACACTATCAATGAAAGTCCAAACCCAATTAATTAATTATTAATTATAATTGGGGGTGACTTAACTTGACATTAGCACTATAAACTATATATACTCCATAAATGATAATGTAAACATTGTGAGCCTTGCTCTCCTGAAAATGGACCCGCATCTAGGGTTTGAAACATTGTCGAGACATTCCTCGCCAACATAGCCTCCTCTCAATGATGATTTAACCTGCATAAAAATCAAATATCAAATTGCGGCCCTCCATGGAAGGGATGTGCAATAGGATATTCAGCTCTTTGAGAACTTAAGGGTTAAAATCATGCATCGTATAGCTAATATGGATTTCTTGAAAAAATGTCATGACAATGGTATTACTCCGCGCTTCGCTCGGGTCACACATAGGATGAAGGGGAGACATACATATTCCTTCACGATTCTTAGCCTCTCGCGAGGTGAAATCAAACGCAAAAGGCGTGAACTGAACACTCTCTCCACTAAAGCGTGCAACTTACACATGTCCCTTACTTTGAGTGTTCTCATTGATCTATGGACGTTGGTTGAATCTGGCACAACACTAAAAGAAGAACATGCTTTCTCCAAAACTTATGGCAAACAATCCATGAAATTCGATCACCTCACCAGGAAGCAATAATGTCCTGCGTTAAAGAACTGCATTGTTAATCTTGTAGAGACGGATCTAGATCAAGACGCAAGGAGCTTCTGCAGAAAGGTCTCAACTATGTTGTGGCACCTAGGAAGATTCCATTAGAAAACATCATTTGTTGGGTCGAAGATACGCTTAAGGATCTATCAGATGACACTGCTAAGTATATTCGCCAAGAGTGCGGTATTGTACTCAAGAATGCTAAACCTCCCAGGAGTAATTTAACCAGAGACGAGATTGTCGCTCTCAAAATGCTACGGGAAAGAAAGGACATTATGATCTTAAATGAAGACAAGGGTAACGCTACCGTAATCATGAAGACTGAGGATTACAACATGAAAATGAACGATCACTTCAAGAGTGGAAGCTACAGAAAATTACAATGTAACCCTATGAGAAAAACTATTAAGAAAATATCATCAGCGATTAATAACTCCTCATTCGACGATGATCTAAAGAAGAGACTCTTTATAAAGGATGTTGTGTTACCTTGCATATATGGCTTACCAAAAATTCATAAGGTTGGCAATCCTTTGAGACCTATTATCAACACAAAAGGTTCACCCACATATGCATTGGAAAAGTATCTTGCGATGAAGCTTAAACCTCTCATAGGAAACGACTTCTTCCTTATAAAAGACTTTACACATCCCATGGAAATGATGAAGGATTGGAAGATATGTGAGAACGATAACTTAGTCACTTTTGACATAGTATCCCTCTACACCATGATTCCAATTAATAAAGCTATCGATGATGTGAGAGAAGTCTCTAATGATGAGATTGCCAAGCTCATGGAAATATGTCTCAGATAAACTTACTTTGTCTTTAGAGGGGTAATATATGAACAAACGGAAGGAGTCACTATGGGGTCACCTCTCTCACTTGTGATCACAAACCTCTTTATGGAATATCTAGAGATAAAAGCAATTGATTCTTCCCCTCTCAAACCGAAATGGTGGTTGAGATATGTGGACGATATATACCACAATTGGCCACATGGCAAAGAAAATCTAATGGATTTCACAAAGCATTTGAATATCCAATGTGATAGCATCAAATTAACCATAGAGAAGGAGGAGAACGATTTCCTTTCATTCCTAGATGTACTCACCACAAAGAAGTAGGATTGTTCCCTAGTCCATCAAGTGTACATGAAGAAAACACACACGGACAGATACTTACACACAGATTCCCTCAATATAGAACTCAACCAAGTATAGTGTAAGAACCCAAGAACAAGACTAGAAGCTTCTTTTTTGCAATAGACTGCTTCTCTCTCTCTCTCTCTCTCTCTCTCTCTCTCTCTCTCTCTCTTCCTTTTTGCAATAGACTGCTTCTCTCTCTCTCTCTCTCTCTCTCTCTCTCTCTCTCTCTCTTCCTTTTTGCAATAGACTGCTTCTCTCTCTCTCTCTCTCTCTCTCTCTCTCTCTCGTGTGCGTGCGTAGCTTCCTAAGTGAGAAGTGCATAAAAATGAGGGAGGTGCATCACCTATTTATACTCATTAAGTGAGTGACTCAGTTACCTAACTAGGTCGGCCATGTTATCTAATTGATGCTGACCTACCTAGGAAGACTCAAAATAACATTTATATAATACTTTTGTGGGTACTATTTCCCCAACTTATAATGGAGGTTTTACCTCATGAATTTTACATGACCAATTACATCAAGGACATCTTCGAACAGAGGAATAACATCTCCAAAGGAAGAATACACTAAAAGTACAATAGAATATCTTCCAAAGTTACATTTCTTTCAAGACTCCCTCTTAACAAGGAAGATAGTCTACATCATTAGCAACAACAACAACAACAACTGTACAACTAACTAGAAAATCTATATGTGATAGGAATTTTTGAAATAACAATAACATCACATGTCTAGAACATAATCGACATGGAACATGTTCATCGGCATTATCTTGGAACATCATCATGGAACATCATCATCGTGGAGCATCATCATCATGGAGCATCTATCATTGTGTAACATCATCATCATGGAATATCATCATCACAGAGCATCATCATCATGGAACATCATCATCATAGAGCATCATCATCGTGGAACATCTTCATCACAGAGCATCATCACCATGGAACATCATCATCAAAGAACACCATCATAAGCATGAGACATCATCATCAATATAGTGGATCATTTCCACCATCATAAAGCATCATCATCCTCATCATGAGACATCATCATATGCATCAAGGATCATCCATATGTGACTACTGGAATACCATCATCATCATCAACAAATGAATGCTAATACAACATCATCAACAACAACAAATGAATGTTGGAATAATGTCATCATCGGCAGCATAGAAATGATGGAACAACATCATCATCATTTGAAGCACCATCACGGTGGGGACTCCGATAGATCCAATGGGCCTTGTCTGGCTTATTGATCCTTTCAGACCAAACAAGCCTACCCAGACATATCAATCTACCTGGGGACCAAACAAGCCTTGTTTAGATTACTAATTATTCCAGCCCAACCAAGCCTAGCCATATATACCAATCCCACAAGGATCAAACATGACTTGTCAGCACTGATATACCAATCCCAATGATATCAACCAGGCCTTATCACACTGACATACCAATCCTAGGATGACTTGCCACGCAACTACAACAAGAACCACATCATTATCACTCCCTCTTTCTGAGGAGGTCCTTTTCGACTACACCAATATTGTCTTGAAAACATTTAAATTTACCTGATATAGAGGCTTATTCAACACATCAACAACTTGGTATTTATCACTTGTTCTTCATAATTCTTCTTTTGTAGGTGATTGCACATGATCCTTCCTATAATTCAAATTCAATTGCATGATTACAAACCTTTCATAATCATCAAAACATACTCATAATGACAAATTCTTATGCATAAAGACATATGAAGCTATCTTATCCAATGCTACATCATTCATCCATATCTCGTATACATACGATAACTTTCTAGATTCCTTCCATCTCTACTAGAATGTTATTAAGAGTGTGCACTACTCCCAACATGTTAACAAAAAGGTTTCATTCTAGACAAGTAGCAATGGAATGGTGTACAACACCATAGGACACTTACCCATCACATGCATAATAGTAGTATATTGTTCATCAATGCAAACACTCTAAAATGCATAAAACATTTCCTAAATCTAGGAGCATAAATATGTACACAACTAAAAAATGTCATTTAAGCAACTAGATATACAAGAAATGATAATTCAAATACTTATCTTTTGTTTGTTTGGTACACTCCCTTTTGATCTTTTCTCTCCTTGCAAGAAGTATTGGAGTATATGACTACGTGCTCTTCTTCATCATCTGATTATGTGCCTATATTGCTCGTGATTTGAGATGCTAGGAAAGTCTTGTACACCAAAGATCACATAGGATTCTTTACTAGTGTTGAATCTGGGTGCCCCTTCTTCTTTATTCACAAATGCATCCCTTCTTATCTAACGCTGAAGTGGATAAGTGAATGATGTTCATATTCATGGGTTTAATCCTTCTAGATCAAATTACATATTCCTAATCACTTGAGGAATATTCCCTTGATTTATTCTCAGCCATGAGATCACACCTGATCCCAAACTAGAACACCATCCTGAAGTGCTCTTTCTGTCTCATTAGAGAGAATTTGAGGTAAAAAATGGGACTCAAAAGGACCAAAATGTACTATAAAAATCAACCAATTACATTCTAGTAGATGACATCATCCCCCATGGTTGAGGTGGCATTGCATGAGTTAAGAATGTTTATTTGTCACATTTTCTATGGTGGATGAAAACCCATAGTTAACCAAGGTAGTGGTACAAGTACTTTTAAGTCATAAAGTGAAGTACTCACAATAAAAGTCATTTCACACTTTTTCATAAAATAATATTATTGTTACTTTCAAGTAAAGTACTCACAATTCACTTTCTCATAAAATAATATTATTGTCATTTTCAAGTAAAGTACTCATAATTCATAAAAATGTCTTTTCACTTTTTTTTATAAAATAATATATTGTCATTTTCATGTTTTTTAATTTAAATTATATATTCACTCAATTGTATTTAATATCATAATGTCAAACTAATATATATATTCTTGTACTTTTAAAATAAATTAAATTCATGAACGATATTTATATGAAAAAAATATTTGTATGCATATAAATTAAATTCATTTTTGTTTAATTTTATTTACAAGTTCAAGACAAATAAATGTTAAAGGACAATAAATTTTTGAGAATTTACAATGAATCTTAGTCACATCATTGTAGAGTTATTTTATTAATTTTATTTATAGTCAATTTAGAAAAATAACTCAACCATGGTTATTTATATTGTGCATAAAAAGTAGTGTAGGAGGTGAGTTGTCATATATACCTACCCCATAAAACCCCTAACTCATAATATTTTAATATATCTTATATTTTTGTAGTACATCTCTTAGGAGGCTCATTTTTGACCTCAAATTCTCTCTAATGTCAACACTGCCTTCCTAATATGAATCTGCATAACCTTGTAATCTGATATCACTATCAGATGTGTATCTAAGGCCATAATCTGTACCCCTTAGGTACCTCATCACATGTTTTTCCACAATCATGTGACCATGTATTGGTTCAAAACTGTTCACCGTAAGATCAAGTATCTGGCCTCTTGTTTTTCAAGAACCTGAATGAACCAATCATATTCTTGTAGACTGTGGCATCAACTGTATCTGAAGTAGGATCACACAACTACTTCAAGTTTGATTCCATCGATGTAGCTATAACCTAACATATCGAACCTATTCAAAATATCGTCTGCATATTTTCCTTGGTTAAGGAAAATATCTTCTAGATTCTGCCACACCTCTAATCCTAAGAATCTTGTCAATACTCTGAACTCTGAGCTCTAATGTAGTCACTCACTCTTAAGCATATCACCATCCTCCCTCTGTATCTTGTACTCTATGTATTAGGATATTCTAGACTAGAGTGGATGCAGCCCCCTCTACTGATGATCTTTTGTGTATCAATCTATGTCATCTCTCAAGGTCGTTGGATATCAAGATCCTCCATCTCAAACTTTGTTGCAAGTTCCTCTTGCACCCATCTATGTAGCAATCAAATTTTATCAATGAAGCAGACTCAAGTTAGTAGAGAAAAATAAGTAGATATCATATTGGTGCATGTAGTAACCAATAACCAAGTAGTACTTACAATACAACAACTACCCAAATTACATTACCAAAATGAGTTTGAAAATGATATTTTATAAAAAAATGTGATGAAAAGAAAACATAAAATTAGAATAAGTGTACAAATGTATTAACCTATTTTTATTTTTTATAAAATAAATATTTTGATAATAAAAAATTATTTATTTTACGAAATGTTAATTCACATGTTTTTTTGAAGAAAAATAAAAAAATAAAATAAAATCTTAAAATGTTGAAGAATATATCATTACTTAAACACTTTCATAAACAAAAGTGCTTCCAAAGAAATCACCATAAAATTACTATGGCTTTGGAAATTGACAACTACTACTATGTCTCACCAATACTATATGCTAGTTTTAATATTAACAAGCTCACTCTTAGAACATAATATTTTAATGTCCTCAAATTTCTTTCTATCAAATATGGTAATATTATTGAGCTTATACATTAACACATATACGTCCTTATAAAGAGACGAATTGCACAAAGATGTATTCAAGGGATGAACACAACCTTAGAGAGAAATCCAGGTGTTGGTATACCAATAATCATTGCACAAAGGGTTGATGATGTTTGTGTCACAAGGGGTTCACTCAGTGAACTTGTTGCATAGCACGGTTGTTAGTAGGACATTAAAGAATATCCTAATTTCACTACATATTGGAAAATTTCTCCTAAAATTGTATTGTTGAAACCCCCTCTCAATATACCTTTCCAATTAAGAAATTCCCTTGTTTCACCATATATTGTAGGTATCCATTTTTATCAACCCATTTTTAATACCCCCTTTATATGATATTATCAAGTTGTAACAAGCAGGAGCCCTAATACATCGTAGTATAAGCAAACATGATGCTAAATAAAATAATAGTATAATGCTAATAATGATCCCCCAGGATTGTAGGGGAGAATGATCAATTTGTAGCGTTGGAGAGTGGAAGACCCAACAAAATAGTAATGTGCAGGAAAAGAAAACCCAATAAAGAAATCAATGTAACAAAGAATGTAAAATACTATTAATCTAATAGTCAGTGTAATTCTTCGAAAAGATGAGAATTGCAGATGTTTCACACCACAGCCTACCAATCTATCAATTTGTATCATGTAAATACAAGTATAGCCATAGAGAGCTCATGTTTTCTAAAAGCTCAATAAATTAAATTTCATTAAAATGAAAAATTGAAACCCTTTCGTGGATGGAATTACCTACCTTCCTATCAAAATAAACATCATTGATGTTTGAACTCAAATGAACATAGAAAAATTCCTCTTACTTTCCAATAACACCATATGATCATGTGCATAACTTGGATTAGGTCATTCACAAGATGAAATGAATTGCCTCCACTTCCTCTACATTTATTCTTGAAATCATGGGAATTAAAAACATTTAGTTACCTTTTCTTGGGTTATATCTACTTTTTTTTTAAACTTTACAGGAGAGGGAAAAATATCCATTGTTGAGTTTCAAGCATTCAATAGTTATACAGATACACAAATTGTGCAACTTAAATGATGCAATTTCATGGTAGTGATAACACAAAGGGTATGCAAATAAGGATTTAGATTTTCACCTACATTCATGTCATTTCTAATACAATATTAAGACGAACTCCTTGCATATAAGAATTGAAATTACAATTATGAATGTGACAAATATAACTTAATCTAACAGCTATTCCTAAGTGGCAATGTGAAAATGTTAAAGAAGAATACAAAAAGTTGAAATAAATAATTAGTTAAGAAATATTGATCTAATTTTTCTTGGTTCTAGTGAGCCAAGAAATATTGATCTCACTTTTCTTGGTTTTCGTAGATCAAGGATTGATTGAATCTTAATACCCACCTAAATCCCAACCTAAAATATTATTCTAAAAAAAAGACTTTATAAGTTCAGTGATTTGGAGGTATAATCCATCCCATGATTTGGAGGTTATTCCTTAGCATAATTTAGGATTTGATATGAATCCATCCCATGATTTGCAGGTTATTCCTTGGTACAAGTTAGGACTGATATGAATCCCTCCCATGATTTGGAGGTATGAATCTAGCCCGTGATTTGGAGGTTATTTATTAGCAAAAACTAGGACTAATATGAATCCAACACATGATCTGGAGGTATGTCTTGAGCCCATGATTTGGAAGTAAGAATACATCCCATGATTTGGAGGCTATTCCTTAACCCACACAAATAAAATAACTCCCAATATTTATATTACTATGTCAGAATAAATAAAAAACCCTTCACCCCTTAATATGAGGCAACATATATTTTTAAGTTTTTAGGAGTATTTAAATCCCTAATATGAATGGGAATGATATGAAATTTCCTTCCTAGTGAACCCCTCGTGGACTGTGTATTCTATCTACATGAAATATACATATTCATTCTGTGTTTCTCTTTAGTAGTTGTCCAAACAAGATGTTGGTGCACAATAAGAGAGGTTTTCGACCCAAATGCGCAACAATTAGTTGAGCAAAGACAATGTTGATCACATAATTTTGCACCAATCCACCGGTAGCAATAGCAACATGAGTTGTAAATCATCCTTTGTTACACGACTTGTAGAGAAAATATCTTTATCAAAAAAGTATTGGGTTTCTCCAATGAAGCCATTTCTGAATGGACACTTTGGTATGCTGGCAACGTGTGTCATTCAACCCATGGTCATTCAAACAGAGATGGAAGCCATTCTCACATAAACATTGAAAAGGACTTGATCTTGACAATAAGAACTCTTTCTTCATCGAACTCCCATTCAAGACTCCAAAATTTGAACTGAACTGATAAGAGCATTGTGAACCACGTCCATGTGATGTTGTATTTCACGCACCTCTTGTAAATTATTCCATCCTCCACAATATCTTTGACTCCTTCTGAATCCTCCTTTAAATTAGACAATTCGTCTTTATTATCGTTGGCTTCCTTTAGTTTTGATGAATAGGAGACATGTACAGAGAATGTACTGTAGAATTTGCACAAGCGACAAAAGAGTAGTGCTCTAGCTCGGGAATAACCTAAAATGCTTGGTGAACTTACAAATTTTGATGTTTTTTGAAAGTGGTAAGCCAAGTGCCAACGGGAAGGGATTTCACAATTCTTCTAGATGCAAGGACCTTTTAATTGGCCCTCATCGTCTTGGAAAACAACAGTAGAGATCAATCCTCTATATGGAGGAGTCAATTTCTACTCTACCATTACCAGATCTTTCTAAGAGGAGTATGGAGTCTGTGGAGAAATGGCCAACTAGATGACGTTGTCTTGGTCGAGGGTTCCAATTGCTCCAAGATTTCTTGAATCACAAAGTTATGTAAGAGCATTAACTTGGATGAAGTCGTGGGATATCGCGTAGATGTTCAGGTTGCCATTCAGAGTAGCGAAGGAAAGGAGAAGGTGCAGTAGTAGATGTTGCTATATGTCACATTGTTAATAACTTTTTTGGAAATTGCAGGAAGAAAAATAATAATTCTAATACTGTGGCACCAGTCTTCACAAAGAAGGTTCAACTCCATCCACAAATTCCAAATTTTGTCTACAAGGCTCAACTCAAGCGCACCAACTAGGCTATGCTGAAAAGTGTACTCCTAGAAACAAATGACAACTAGACCAATAACAGAGAAGGTGATACTTTCTGCATTAAAATCAACAATCCATTTCGTTCGTGTAAACCAAACTCGCATGCTACTAGCTTCATCCACCCGAGGACAACACTACCAGGATTGACAACCAAGAAATAAAACATTGCGACGATTAATAAGACAGAGACCTGAGTCCTAAGACCTGAGACATTTGGGTAGGATCTGATTGTTAGATTTAATGCAGAAATATCTTCAAATGTTTTCTATATCTAGGGTTCTTGTTCAAAAATCTCCTATGCTAGTGGATCTCACACACATTTATTGGATCTATATTAGGTGATCTCTTTTCTATATATGTAACATTTATTTCATTAATTCAATGAGTTGATTGCTTCTCCTCTTGTGTGTGAGCAAGCCTTTGTGCTCTGCTAAGTTTCCTCCTTGGTTTCTCTATTTTGGTATCAGAGCCAAGTTGTGGGTTGTGTGAGGAAACCAAAAATATTTGAGAGTCAGGGTGTGTGGAGGAGCTCCTTAGTTGTCTGCCAGTTTTTGTTGAAGACGAAAATTGTTTAACCTTGGTTGAACTCTTGAAGGGAAAGCATGCTAGAGTGTTGGACATAAGAGTGCATGAGAGTGTAATTGCTGGTAAATTTTTTTTATTCCCCTCATGTGGAGAAATTGCGGGTCAAAGGAGAGCATACCAGCATACAACACGTTTTAGTCCAATTACATTATGTTATTGCATTGAAAATTTCCCAACACGTTTTGGTGGAGAAATTAAGAAACACTAAATGTTGATCCACGTGATGCTGCCAGCGTGAGAAAATTGCTGCTATTTTGGTTAATAAATCGTTGCTAACTTTTCGGTGAGGGAGATCACTGCCAATCGTTGCCAGCGTGAGGAGCCTTTATTTTTCCATACCTCCACCATTATCTCCACCATGTAAATTTTTTTTTATTTGCCTACGCTGGGTTTTTCACGCCGGCTCTTTTAGCGAGCAGTTGAAGCGCCCTAGTGTATAGCTTGGGAATAACCTAAAATGCTTGGTGAACTTACAAAATTTGATGTTTTTTTAAAGTGGTAAGCCAAGCGCCAGCGGGAAGGGATTTCACAATTCTTCTAGATACAAGGACCTTTTCATTGGCACTTGTCGTCTTAGAAAACAACAATAGAGATCAATCCTCTATATGGAGGAGTCAATTTCTACTCCACCATTACCAGATCTTTCTAAGAGGAGCATGGAGTCTGTGGAGAAATGACCAACTAGATGACGTTGTCTTGGTCAAGGGTTCGAATTACTCAAAGATTTCTTGAATCACAGATTTTTGTAAGAGCATTAACTTGGATGAAGTCATGGGATATCGCGCAGATGTTCTGGTCGCCATTCAGAGTAGCGAAGGAAAGGAGAAGGTGCAGTACTAGATGTTGCTAGATATCACGTTGTTAATAATTTTTCTGGAAATTGCAGGAAGCATAATGATAATTCTAATACTGTGGCACCAGTCTTCACAAAGAAGGTTCAACTGCATCCACAAATTCCAAATTTTGTCTACAAGGCTCAACTCAAGCGCACCAACCAAGCTATGTTGAAGACCGTACTCCTAGAAACAAATGACAACTAGACCAATAACAGAGAAGGTGATACTGTCTGCATTAAAATCGACAATCCATTTCGTTCATGCAAACCAAACTCGCATGCTACTAGCTTCATCCACCCGGGGACAACACTACCAGGATTGACAACCAAGAAATAAAACATTGCGACGATTAATAAGATAGAGACTTGAGCCCTAATACCGGAGACATTTGGGTAGGACCTGACTATTATATTTAATGCAGAAATATCTATGTTTTTCATATCCAGGGCTCTTGTTCAAACAACTTCTATCCTGGTGGATCCGATCCACATTTATTGGATCTAGATTAGGTTATCTCTTTTTTATATATGTAACATTTATTTTATTAATTCAATGAGTTGAGTGTTTCTCCTCATGTGTGTGTGAGCCAGCCTTTGTGCTCTGTTGGTTTCCTCCTTGGTTTCTCTATTTTGGTATCAGAGCCAAGTTGTGGGTTGTCTGAGGAAAACAAAAATATTTGAAAGTGAGCGTGTGTGGAGGAGCTCCTTGGTTGTCTGCCAGTTTGTGTTGAAGAAGAAAATTGTTGATAAGGGAAGCTTGCTAGAGTGCTGGACATAAGAGTGCCTGAGAGTGTAATTGCTGGTAATTTTTTTTTATTCCCCTCACGTGGAGAAATCGCAGGTCAAAGGAGAGCATAACCAGCGTTGGAGAAATTTGTTGATTAATGGTTCCAGGATACAACATGTTTTGGTCTAGTTACATTATGTTATTGCATTAAAAATTTCCCAACACATTTTGGTGGAGAAATTAAGAAACACTAAATGTTGATCCACGTGATGCTGCCAGCATGAGAAAATTGTTGTTATTTTGGTTAATAAATCGTTGATAACTTACCAATGAGGGATATCACTGCCAATCATTGCCAGCATGAGGAGCCTTTGTTTTTCCAGACCTCCAACGTTATCTCCACCGTGTAATTTTTTTTTATTTGCCTGCACTGGGTTTTTCACGCCAGCTCTTTTAGCGAGCAGTTAAAGCGCCTTCTGGCACTTCTCCATCAGCCTCCTGGGCGCCGACGACGCATTTGTGGGAGTCTAAAGAGTGCTGAAGAGAATAAGTGTCGAAGAGCCCTCACTTACACCGATTTTTTGCCGGCGTTGAATCAATTGCACACATCAAACACAGATCTATTTGCTTATTTTTCATTGAAGAGGTGAGCTAGATATTTTTTTCCTTTCCCTCTCCGGTTGAAATTATCTTTCAGCATTGTAAAAATGGATGACTTGTCCCTGGCCAATTTATACATTACTGAAGCAAGAAAATTTAATGGGGAAAATTATGTAAACTGGAAATTTAAGCTAATCATTGTGCTTGAAGCTCTTAGTTTGTGGCCGATTACGAAAGGAGATGAACAAAAACCTACATATCCATTGTCTTTCCCAGATTGGGATTCCAAGGAAACCCAAGTAAAGGTGTTGATTCGTATGTCCGTAAAAGACAATATCATACTTGACATCATAAATTCTAAGACGTCTAAAGACACATGGGACAAGCTGAAAGGTCTATATGAGACATCTGACTCTAATAGATTTTTGTTTTTAAAGACCAAATTATTGTCTATCAAGATGGATCTGACTGAAACTATGAATAAATACCTTTCCTGCCTCAAATACTTCAGAGATAATTTGGGTGACATAGGTGAAGAAGTATCTAGTATCGATCCGATATCTATCACATTAAAAGGTCTGTTGCTAGATTATAAAATATTCATCTTAGCACTTGCAGCAAGACAAACCCCTCCTACATTTGCAGAGCTCGGCGGAATCTTGATACAAGAAGAAGAAAGTGTGAAGATGTGTGAGCCTAAATCTCAGTCTCCAGATCAGGCGTTGATGGCAAGAGGTGGATTCCCACATAGAGACAATCACTTGAATCCACACAGAGGAAAGTTTCGTGCAAGACACTGAGGTAGGTCACACAATGACTCTAGTGGTAATAAAGATATTGTATGCCATTATTGTGGCAAATCAAATCACATAGATAGAGATTGTTTTAAGAAGATAAACAATGATTCCAATAACAGATACAGAAAACATAATGGAAATTATGTTAAAAAAGACACCCCGGATGTCAATGGATTTAAAAACCTAATACTGTTTATATCTGAACATGCTTTGTCTGTTGAGACGGATGATGAAAATGCATGGTTCATTGATTCAGGTGCATCTGCCCACATGTCCTATAATAAAGATTGGTATGATGAGTATTATGAAAATTCTAATGGCACACACATCTATCTAGGTGATAATAGGTCTCACAAATTCCTAGGTTATGGAGTGATAAGTGTTAACCTACCCGATGGACAGTTTAAACAAATAAATAATGTGATGTATGTTCCAGGCATAAAAAAGAACTTAATATATGTTTCTGCTATCACCGATAATGATATGAAAGTTGAATTTGATAAATATAAGTGCCATGTCAAAGATGTCCAAGATCATCACAGGGTTATAGCGATAGGATCCAGACTTGGTGGATTGTACAAGCTAGATGCAATCAATGACAACCATTAGGCACTAGCAGCTTCAACTATTTCAGATGTCGAATTGTGGCATCAAAGGTATGGACACCTCAATCATAATGATCTCATGTCATTACAGAAAAAGTCGATGGTTTAGGGTCTTCTTGTCATTAAAAATTATCATATTGAATGTGTTGCATGTGCACTTGGTAAACAACACCAAAATGAATTTCCTAACCATGAAGAGAAGAGACAGACTGAACTCCTTGAACTCATACACACTGATGTATGTGGACCTATGTAGACCAAATCACTTGATGGTGCATGGTATTTTCTGATATTTGTTGATGCAAGATCCAGGTTCACATGGGCTTACTTCATCAGAAGGAAAACGATGTATTCGAATACTTCAAGGAATTCAAAATCAAAGTTGAGAAGCAGACAGGTAAATACATTAAAATCCTCATATCGGACCAAGGTGGTGAGTACACTTCTGGAGATTTTAGAAGACACTGTACAGAAAATGGAATCCAACAACAAATCACAGTTACTGATACACCTCATCAAAATGGAGTTGCTAAGAGGAAAAACAGAACATTGGTGGAATGTGCTCGCAGCATGCTCCAAGGTAAAAACATTTCTAATGGATTTTGGGTTGAAACAATTAACACTGCTGTGTACCTAAAGAATAGGAGTCCAACAAAGAAACTAGAACTTCAAACCCCCTTTGAAGTCCTTTCTGGATACAAACCTGAAATTAGCCATTTAAGAATATTCGATTCTAGGGATTTTGCATACATACCTAAAGATGAGAGAAGGAAATGCAAAATCCATAGAATGTATCTTTGTTGATAACTATGATGATTAGAAAGCATATAAACTCTTTCATCCTAGTTCACACAAATTGATTACTAATAAAGATGTTGTATTTCATGAAAATACAACATCACTAAAAGCTTTATTGGGCACAAACCCTAAGCACACCTAAAAAGGTTTGTGCCCAATAAAACCTTTAGTGATGTCCTTTATGGTGCGAGGTTTGTGTTCAATGTTTGTTGAACATAAGCACATTATATGGATGATTCTCTGACTTTACTCTTCTCTATGTAGCCTCATATTTGCTTATTAGAATTATTGTGTCGCTTATGGATTTTTGATTTGTTATCTTCTTGTAGTTGACTAGTAGCTCATGCTTTTGAGCTTTGATATTTTGTTTTATATATAGTTGACTAATACCTGCTCTTAAGGCTTTGATATTTTGTTTTATATAGGACAGGGTTTATGAATGTCATTTAGACAATATATTGTATCAGTTTTGCATGCATTAATCTATATATACACAAACCGGACTTCTATTTTTAAAATATAAAACTATAGTTTTTTTTGTTTTAAAGGAAAAAATTAATTTTCTTTTTCCTAACATGTATCTGTCTTATAATCTATGAATTATAATAATACACTTCAACGGCATATATAGAGAATTGTGGAAAACATAAGCACGGACAATATACATGTGCAATAATAATGAAAGAATTAATGAATGCCTAATCCCAAAAACAAAGAAGTACAACCTGCGGTACATGAAGAGAATGCTTAATCCCAAGAAGTACAACCTGCCATACATGAAGAGGCTGTCTGTAATTCAACAAACTCTTCACAAATTTGGGAAGGGATCGGATCTGTGGAGATGCATAAAGGTTCTGTAGGTAGAGAACTCAGAATTCCAACAATATATGCAGAAGAATATGTCTGTTTCGACATAAGATCAATGTACAGGATTGATCTATGTTCTCCCAGCTGGGAAATCAGATACAGTGTTCTCAGTATCAATGGAAATATTAATGCTAGCAGAACTGTTCAATATTCGACTGCATCAGATCTGCAAGCTTTGGCCGGAACTCGTTAATGGTCTCCAACTTTGGCTTCCACGATTTGCCGGTGTTGAATCTTAGCTGCGCAAGTGCCGTTGACAGCTCTGGATCGTCCTCCAAATTCAACTTCGGCAGCACAAGCTGCTCCTCCTGCGCCCCACTAGTTTGCAGGTTCCCCTCGTCCATTTTCACTTCTGGCGGGAGGGGACGCATGAGATCTCCAAAGATGGGGAGTATTCTGGCGCCGGAGCTCCGTCTAGTTGCAGTTTTGATGGCGGAATTGACCTTCAATGCCAGGGAGGCCATGTCTGATCCAGATAGCACCGAGTGCAACTTGGTCATTGGCAGAAGGAAATAGAGATGCCCCATGTCCAGTTCTTCGTCTGCCGTGAGAGGATTAATCCGACGCCCGATCTGCAAGCCGCTGGCGTGGCATACAAAGTGCTGAGCATTCTCCAGCATAAGCTCTGCCGCCTTTATTTGCCTCTGAATATTCTGAACGCTGCCATTCCAGTGAATGACTTTGACAGTGCTGGAAGGTACAGAGTTTGAAGCGCAAGAAATGTAATTGCCCATGCTCGATTCTATACTGTGTATATCGGGAGGATAAAGGAAAGCTCAAGTAGTTTTTGTAAGGGTTGATTGAGAATAAGGGGGGGCACAAGGCATTTATAAGGCTGGGATCGCATGTGAATGTAGCTAAAGTGTCGCGTTAAAATTATATGTTGGGGGAAGAAACGACGAAGAAACATGTTATGGCATCATCATGGCAGGCTGTGATGGTGAGAGGCAGTTGGGCCCCACACGGTGTAAATGAAGGCAGGGGCAGTAGTTGCCAGAGCTTTGGCTGTTCTCACACTCACATTCACATTCCAGTTGCATGTTAACTGTCAACACACCTAAGCATTGACCCCGGGGTGGGGACCGTGGCCCGTGGGGTTTAGCGAGAGCGGAAAAAGTGAGAGATACCCCCTCCGCTTTCATATTCGGTGACGCCACGCGCATCCCTTCGCTTCATCATTCCCTAAATGTTGTTTCTTTGTCGTTTCGGTTGGTGCTCACTGCTCACTGCTCACTGCTCAGGTTTGGGATTTTATTTTATAAAAACATCGTATTTTTAAAATTGTTAAATTATATTTTATTTATAAGATGAGAGAAAGATTACACAGTTTCTCTTTGGGATTTTTTAGTAAGCTTTCTCTCACCATCGAATGATAGGTCCACCATCCATGAGACTTTATCATTCACACACATTTTTTATATTTTTATTATATATAAATTGAATCGTGTACTTTAGTAAACCCAATAATTAAGAACAGGTGTTTTTAATATTTTGTATTCTTATTTTTAAATTTTAAATCACAATTTCTTACTCTTATATAAACGCGTTTGTATTCTCTAAACCCTACATTATATTGTGTCACTAAAACAAGGATGGATTGGATCTTCCCTTTATTCTACGTTTCTTATTTAATATTTCTTTTTAAGAGTAAGTTGACAACTCTGGTGAGAATTTTTTTCGTTTGACAAGTTTCGAACTTTTTAGGTAGGTTCATCGTTAGGAGAACAATCATAACTTTATTTACATTTTTTACTTTATTTTAATATTCCATTCTTTATGTTCTGGGATATTTTGACTTAATATAAATTAATTTTTTTGATTTTTTGACTTAGTAACACCATATGATCATGTGCATAGCCTTGATTTGGGTCATTTACAAGTTGTAATGAATTTTCTGCACTTTTTCTACATTTATTCATGCAATCAAGAGAATTAACAACATTTAGTTACCTTTTTTTCGCTTATATCTAGTTTTTTTAATCTTTATGGGAGAGGGAAAAATCTCCATTCTCAAGTTTTACGCATACAATAGTTATAAATATACACAGATGTTATCTGATACCATTTCATGGTAATGATAACACATAGGGTATGTAAATAAGGATTTAGATTCTCAACTATGTTCATGTAAGTTCCAATACAATATTAAGTCGAATGACTCGTATATAGGAATTGAAATTACAATTATGAATGTTCCAAATATAACTCAATACAAGAATAAAAAAGGTTGAAAGAAATAATTAGTCAGCAAATATTGATCTAACTTTTCTTGGTTCTAGTGATCCAAGAAGTATTGATCTCAGTATTATTGGTTTTCATGGAGCAAGGTTTGACTGATCCTCAATACCCACCTAAACCCCAACCTAAAAAATTATTCTAAGAAATTTAAGACTTTATAAGTCCTAAGATTTGGAGGTATAAATATAGCCTATGATTTGGAGGTTATTCCTTAAAAACATTTAGGATTGATATGAATCCATCCCATGGTTTGGATGTATGAATATAGCATGCGTTTTGGATGTTACTCCTTAGCAAAACCTAGGACTAATATGATTCCAACCCGCAATTTGGAGATATGAATTGAGCCCATGATTTGGAGGTATGAATCCATCCCACTATTTGGAGGTTATTCCTCATCCCACACAAATAAAATAACCCCAAATATTTATATTAGTATGTCAAATTAAAAATCCCCCCTTGAACTCTTAATATGAAGCAATATATTTTTGAGTTTTTTAGGAGTATTCAAACTCCCAATATGAATGGACATGATATGATATTTCCTTGTTAGTAAAGCCCCCGCAATGAAGATTTTATGTCGTTTGGCAAAGTTTGTGCAGGAAATATCAAGTCTTATGAAGTGATATTGTGACCTCCATGGAGCTACTACTCCAAGTAACATTGTAGTCACATATTGTTGGAGTGCCTCGGAAAAAAGAACACCCCTTCTACCATAAGCGTCAAACTCTTGCATTCATCAGTGGTTATATTATATGAAGATTGAATGCTCAATTTTGTAGAGAATTTAGCTACCCATCTACCTCCAGTGGAATGATTTTTTGCACGCCAGTAGCCAAGGATATTATTAAGGGAGCATGATGTCTATCATCTAAAGGATATCCTCAACTCCATCACCATGGAATAGTTTGCAGCATTAGATACTTGACCACTCATTTCCAGTCGCCAGCATATTTCGACCAAGTGTACCGAGAATGAGAAAAATTTAATAAAGTGGTGTCTCTCAAGGATAAGTGGAGGATGTTGTTGATTATGGATCTCTAGATGATAGCACGCCTCTCAAATTCAAGCGGCTCAGTTTTTCTTCCAACAAATCATGTCACGAATTACATTTACTTCGAGACACGGGGTGTTTCTATAACAATTCAATGCCTGACCATTTTGTGATAGTAAATATCACCCCAAAGATTTGATTTGCAGCCAATATATCATTTTATTACTGATTGATATAAGAATCGTTTCCTTACAACAGTGCTGTGTGAATTTTTTGACTTGCTGCATCGCTTTGGATTTTATAGATTATCGGTTGTGTATTTAACAGGGTAGCGAACCTCTACTAGGTTGTACAGCACATATACAATGTTAACACCACTCATGGAGGCACTCATATGGATAGATCTGTCTCAGGTTGACTCCGAGACATGGTGTTTTCAACAAACCATCGAGTAAACCCGTGTTGCATTGAAGACTGACCAAGACCTGCATATTGTAGAGGAGAGTGAGTATTTCAGCCGAAAGAAATGTCGAGACAAAGTGCAAGCTGCTTGTAATTTCATGACCGGGTTAAGAATTTTCTTTTTATTCTTTTAGGGTTGGGACACACTACCTTAGGAAAACTCACCTTTTACTTTGACCGAAAATTTTAAGACCAAAAATTCTTGTGAAAAAATTTACTGTGACTGGCTTTTACTGCTACCTTGATTTACTGCGACAGGCAAGTCTGTGACAGGCAACTCTGCTACAGGACTCAACTTTCCACGTTTTGGTCGAGGCACTTTTTATGGATTTTTCACTCAACACACTTTTACTTTGACAGACACCTACTTAATTTCAACTGGCCTTTACCCCGACAAACTTTCTCCAACGTCTACCAGCCCATTTTTAGTGGAACTTTATAAAAATGATTTTTTAGTCTAAATACTTATAATATGAAAAACACTTTTCCACTAACGGTAACTTGCGATAAACAGTGACACAACTATATTGTGACAGAATCACAATATCATATAACCAAATATTAAGGAAGACTTGTGTCGAGCAATTTGTAGATAAAAACTCAAACTTTTACACGGTGAAATATTTATGGATTGTTTGTGTCTTTTACTAAACAGTAAATGTAAACAATATTTACACAAGTAATTGTGGAGAAGATATATGTGACATTAATAAACATGCATACAACCATAAACTATGGATTTATATACCTTGTCGTGACATAACAAAGAACTATAGCCCCAAATACAAACTTGGAAATTTACAAAGATGAAGTTTACAAGGATGTTTCACCTTTTATAGAGC
This sequence comes from Pseudotsuga menziesii, assembly GCA_001517045.1. NCBI lineage: Eukaryota > Viridiplantae > Streptophyta > Pinopsida > Pinales > Pinaceae > Pseudotsuga > Pseudotsuga menziesii. The sequence goes on along the minus strand of LPNX010833328.1, from coordinate 32,084 downwards.
TTCAACTCTCAACACATTCCAAAACACAGAGCTTGAGCTCTTGAACTCTTCACATAGTTTTTCATCTTCTCTTCCTTTTTCTTTTCTGTATATGTGTGTTTTACAATCTTCTCCTTCTTCATATAGACAGACTAAAATTGATTCTCTGTGAAGTTATCGACTTAACCTTAAATAATGTAATAACTATCTACCTAAAAACTTATCTTCAGAAATTAAATTCATCTGTTTTATATATGAGAGATGTGAACTCTACATTCTGTCAGACTATCTGACAAAATATGAATCGTGATAGACTCTGACAGAGTCAGCTCGTGCCTGATACGGACCTACGATTAATTAATTTTTCCAACACTACCCCTTAATTATGAGTAGATCCATCTTTAAACAAAATTTTACAAATTGTTTCAGAGTTGAAACTTGTTCTGTTCATGCCAAAATTCACTGAGAACTTGCCATTCCTAAATAACTTTGCAAATACTGAAATGTATCCTTTGCCAATGGTTTTGTAAAAATGTCTGCAAGCTGATCTTCAATTCTGCAAAATTCTAAACAAATTTCTTTGTTGTTCACTAATTTTCTTATGAAATGATACCTTGTGTCAATGTGCTTGGTTATCTTATGAAACACATGGTTCTTTGAAAATGCAATGCTTGAACTGTTGTCGCAGAAAATGGTTGTTGGTTCTTGTTGGTTCTGCAACATGTCTTTTAAAATTCTCCACACCCAAACGACTTGGCATGCGGCGCTTGTAGTTGCGACATACTCTGCTTCCACTGAAGACAGGTTTACAATGGGTTGTTTCTTCGAACCCACAACACAACACCTGTATCAAAATGAAATGTGTACCATATGTGTTTTTCCTGTCATATGTGCTTCCTCCATTGTCATTGTTAGTGTATCCAATGAGTTTAGAATTTTCTAAGGTTGAATACATTATGCCAAGGTCCTTTGTGCCACTTACATACCTCAGATTATTTTACCTACTTTCCAATGAGATTCTTTTGGTGACTCCATGAATCTTGAGATCAGACTTACTCAATACATGATGTCTGGTTTTGTCGCAGTCAAATAGATGAAGCTTCCAACCAGCCTTTTAAATAGCGTAGGATCTACAGTTGATCCATCATGATCCTTGCTCAATTTTAAACCTGTTATTACTGGTGTTGGGGTTGTCTTGCAATTAGACATATTGAATCTTTTTAAAATTGTACTTGCATACTTCGATTGTGATATAAAAATATCACTTTCAAACTGTTGGACTTCAATGCCCAGGAAAAACTTCATAAGCCCCAAATCACTCATTTCAAATTCACTTTCCCTGGCTGTTCTAAATTATTTTATCCCAAAATCATCAATAAATATTAAATCATCTACATACAGGCAGAAAATTAACATGTGACCTTGCTCATTGACTTTGGTATACAACTTCGGCTCACTTTCAATTATGTGAAATCCATTTTGGTTGAGATAAGAATCAATACGATTGTACCAAGCTCTAGGAGCTTGCTTCAAACCATAGAGTTCCTTTTTCAGCTTGTACACTTTGTGCTCTTGTCCTAGAACTTCATAGCCTTGTGGATGTTCCACATATACTTCCTCCTCCCGATATCCATTCAAGGATGCCAATTTAACATCCATTTGATAAACATGCCATTTGTTTTGTGCAGTAATGGCCATAACTATTCTGAATGTATCCATGCGTGCGACTGGTGCGAAATTTTCATTGAAGTCTATGTCGGGTTGTTGTGTGAACCCTCTTGCCACCATTATTACCTTGTGCTTCGACACATTCCCATAAGCATCTTGTTTGGTCTTGTAAATCCATTTAACACTGATTACATCCTTATCTTTTGGTACATATACTAGCTCCCATGTTTGGACCTTCTCAATGCATTATATTTCTTCATCCATGGTTTGTGCCCATACTTATTCTTTGACAATGTCATCAAATGTTATTGGATCATCTATTGAGAAAATAATGCAAAGAGAGAAAATCAATTTGGTGTACCAGCTTCATATATTTCATGCAGACTTCTTGTCTTCACAGGATCTGTCGAAGTTGACCTCGACAAACTGCTTGATGGAGTTTGTTTTTCTCTTACTGTGCTTGTCGGCTTAGCTTGATCTACGACTTGTGTCGACATTCCTTTTCTTGAAACATGTTGCAGTGTCATGGGACTCAATGGTGTTGTGAATGGTTGACTTACATGTGGTGTTTGAACCACTTCCTTCGTCATGTCATCATGCTCGACATTCAACACAGTCTTTGCATTCTTCTCTATGATTCCATTCCATGATTCATTCTTGACAAATCGAACATCATGACTGATTATCACTTTCCTTGTAGCGACAGGATCATACAACTTGTATGCTTTTGTGTCTTCAGAGTAACCAATAAAAATACATTTATGTCCCTTGTTGTCTAGTTTCTTTCTCAGCTCATATGGAACATGAGCATATGCGATACAACCAAAAAAATTTAAATGAGAAACATAGTGATTCATACCTATCCATTCTTCTTGAGGAACTTTGTTCTTCACGCTCTTTTTCGGACATCGGTTCATAATATATACAACAGTTGAAACTGCTTCATCCCAATATTCATTTGGAAAATGCTTGGATGCCATCATGCTATGCCCAGTCTCCATAATGGTTTTGTTCTTTCTCTCTATGACACCATTATGCTAAGGTGTATACCACACAATGAATTGCTCGTGTATGCCATGGGTCTTGCAAAAATTTAAGTCATTAGAGACATATTCATCGCCTCTTTCTGTCCTTGGGATTTTTATCTTGTATCCACTCTGGTTCTCCACGAGTGTCTTGAAGTGATGAAAACAATTAAATGAATCATATTTATGTTTTAGAAAATATACCCATATTTTTCTTATGAAGTCATCAATAAAAGTAAGAAAATAATTGCAGCCACCCATTGATGATGTCTACATTGGGACACAAATATCATAGTTCACAATATCAAGTGGTGTGCGTGCTCTATATGACTTTCTGACTAGAAAAGTATCTTTATGTTGCTTGCCAAAAATGCATCCTTCACAAACTCTCTCTAGTTTTTCGATCAATGGAAATCCTTTCACCATATTCTTTGTGTGAAATAGCTTCAACCCACCAAAATTGAGATGTCCAAGTCTAAAATGCCACGGCCACGAGTCATCTTGAACTTTTGTTTGAAATGCTGCATGAGAATCAACGTTGTCTTTTTATTTCTTGTCGCAATGCTTGTCTGCGTATTTGATTTCTTTATTAAATGCAACTCCTGTATTTGTATTTCCTTTCATGCCTGGAATTATTCTCAAAGGAAACAAGTGATTTCGTGTCCTTGTATTTAATCACACAATTATGGTCCTCCATGTAGACTCTACACCCTTTTTGTATCAACTGTCCAATGATTAACAAATTGTGTTTCAAACCTTTGACATGATAAGTATCCATCATAAAATTTTGCTCCCCATGTTTGGTTAGAATACCAACATTACCTTTACCCTAAACAGTGACTTGGACAATATTTCCAAGTGTGACATCCGTTTGAACTGATTTATCTAGATTGGAAAACAAATTTAAATTATCGGTCATATGATTGTTGCATCCTGAATCTAAATACCATATGTCACATGGAATTTCTTGGACAACATTGCATTCAAATGGTGGTGCACATTCCATTGAAATTGCGCTCGATGAAGTGCTGATGTTCATCGACTAGTTATGGCTTTGCCTTCCTTGGTCATATAGTACTCGTACTGATTCTTCTTGCATTCATAATCCTAATGACAAAATTTATTGCAATAATGACATTGAATTTTTTACTTATCAAACCTGTGACCACTTGGTTAACTGGGTTTTTTATTCTGTCCTCTGCTAGTGGCATTCGTGAGACTTTTGTTGCGTCCTCCTATGGAAACGTGTCTTCCTCTACCTCTAGAATTGTTTCTCCCCCTGCCTCTTCCACAACTTATGGATGAATGTGCTACGAATGCACTTTCTAATGATGTATTTTATCTATTGATTCTGTGTTCATGATTGATGAGTGAGGCTTGTAGCTCATCAATGGTAAAATATGGCATGTCTTTTTTTTCTTCCAAGGTCACGACCAAGGATTCAAATTTTAGGGAAAGGCTTCTAAGAACTTTTTCAACAACCCTTATGTCTTCTATATTTCCCCCATGAGATTTCAGTTGATTTATCAAACCAACAACTCTAGTGTAGAATGAGTCTACTGACTCTATATATTTCATTGACAGAGATTCAAAATATCCTCTAAGAATCTGTAACTTGGAAGTCTTTACCTTGTCCAAACCTTGATATAGGTGATTTCCAATGTATCCCATGCCTGCTTAGCGGTATTTGTTGCTGCTAATCTTGGGAGTATGCTTTCATGCATGGCTTGGTGTATGTAGAACATATCCTTTTTATCTTTCTTCCTTTGTTCCCTTAGGGCATCCTTCTTAGCTTGCATGAGATTATTATATGTCACCTGATCTGTTGGTTATGTATTTCTAGTTTGGACTATCTCTCATACATATTGTCCTCTGAACAAAGCCTTCATTGTTAGAGACCAATACTCATAATTATTTCCTGAGAAAATTGGAGTTTGTAAACTCGACATGTGTGTATCATAAGTATAAGCCATATTTAATTTTTATTTTTCCTTAGAAAAATATTGTTTCCCTTTTTAAGACAAGGTTTCTTTCCTAAACCTGCTCTTATACCAGATTTTGGAAACAACAACTGCTATGGTTAACTAGAGTTACCACGCAATAAGAATTTTCTTTTTATTCTTTTTATCTTGCAACACGCTACCTTGGGAAACCCCACCTTTTACTTCGACCAAAAAACTAGCGACCAAAACTCTTGCGATGGGATTTATTGGGAGCGGGATTTACTATGCCTAAGTTTTTCCGTGAATGACTTTTACTACGACTACAAATTATGTGACAGACTACTCTACAACATGACTCAACTTTCCACTTTTTGGTCGAGGCATTTTTTACGGACTTTTCACACGACACACCTTTACCTCGATATACACCTACTTAACTTTGACCGGCCTTTACTGCGACACACTTTTGGTTGCGACCAACTCCTACTTCGACTGACCCACTTTTTGTCAAACTTTATAAAAATCATTTCTTAGTCTAAAGACCTATAATATGAAAAACACTTTTTCGCCAACGGTAACTTGGGATAAACTGCGACACAACTATAATGCAATAGACTCACAATATCATATAACCAAATATTAAGGAATACTTGTTGTTTCTAGAAATTCTCACCTCTTGCTGACAAGAGTTGTTTCCCTAGGTCTGAATGGTTAAGATCTAGAACAAATGAGTGATAACAAGGATGGAAGACTTCCCCTAGAGCTTATAGATATTTGGAATGAGTCCTTCAGCTATCCTGTAGTGTGATGTAGTTGTCTTCTATGGTGTTGAATCTCCACATATGCACCTGCACAAACACATCAAAGAAAGAAGCAAGATCAAAGGTACCATAAAATAGTCTACAATTCTATATTAGTGACTAAGGAATCCAATAATAAAATGAATGATTGCAACATAGTACATTTTATGGGAAAGGAACCATCTTTGCATTAAAATGAAGAAGAGAGATTACAACCATTTTCCTTGTGGAGAAGATATGTGTCATTAATAAAACATGCATACAACCATAAACTGTGGATTTCTATATCTTGTCACGACATAACAAAAAACTATAGCCGCAAAAACAAACTTGGAAATTTACAAGGATGTTTCACCTTTTACAGAGCTTCGGCTCTCAACACATTCCAAAACACAGAGCTTGAGCTCTTGATTTCTTCACAGATCTTTTCTTCTTCTTATTCTTTTATGTATATGTGTATTTGACAATATTCTTCTTCATATAGACAGGCTAAAATTGCTTCTCTGTGAAGCTGCTGACTTAACATTAAAGACTGTAATAATTATCTACCTAAAAAATTATTTTTCGAAAATTAAATTCAATTGCTTTATATATGAGATACATTAACTCTTCATTCTGTTGGACTGTCTGACAGAAGTTGAACTGTTATAGACTATGATAGAGTCAGCTAAGACCTGATACGGATATGCTATTAATTAATATTTCCAACATAGTGGACAAAAGAGAAGAGATAAGTCATTGTGTTATTGCTTTTACATTGTGTTTCTTCACTGTTTATTTGACAAATATATGCAGAAGCTTTGAAGGCAGCGAAGTAAAATACTTTAAAACAAGAAGTATTTTTTAATTGCTTTATGCTATTGTGCGTGGGAGTATTTTGTTGCACTACCACTATGCATTGGTGAATATATAACTTCGCCTCTTATGGAGAAGAACCCTAATATGGCATCAGACCAGAACATTAGAGAAGTCGTAAGTCACACCTCAATCAATGTATAACCTTTACCATGGAATTGTATCCGTTGAACTTGTGGAGCGAACCAGAACACTGATATGGTTGTTAGTGTGTTTGACTGGCACCATTGGAGTAATTGGAATTGAATCATTGTTGTTTAAAATACCGTTGGTGTAGATGTCGGGATCGTAGTTTTCCTCTTATTCTTCCCTCACAGGTTCATCAAAGGAATGGGAAACTATAATACTTGATTTCAATTGAAATTCTAAGTCCAGTTCTTCCAAGCTATAGGATTAATTCTATGCCAAAAGGATTGAGTAGTTTAAAATACAGTCATAAAAATAAGAAAATAGAATATAAGCCATAATTCACACAAAACTAATAAATTGTATATATTTAAACTCAAATCAACACACTTATATAAGTGCTATAAGGTCTAATTTATTCCAATCTTGGAGAGATAAGTTGAGAGAATATCTCAATAATCTCCAACAACCCTAACAAATCTCAAACCAAATCTACATGCACTTATGAAAGCATTATCTCTAACACTCCCCTTTAATGCTTACATTACAAAACAAAATTGCAAAACATAAAATACATTACTGAATATTGTATGACTAGTCTTCATAAGCACTTACACCAATCTGAAATCTCAAGTTTATACTCTTTCTTCTCCACAATTTTGAGCTTCCTAGTTGATTCATTTAAACCACAATAGCTTTTGACCATCAATAAATTAATTGTAGTGACTAACAATATTGAATACTTAACTATGCCAAAGTACATAGCTCGCTAAGTTTGACAAAGAAGTAGCCAAGTAATTGGACTGATCTATGGAGGTACTTACATCTGTTGAACACATATCTCACTGAATCCAACATGATCTAGGAGAGTACTTGGATACTGAACATATCTAGAATATAGTCATACAAGTGACCTTCATAAACACATATAAATTATTTCTTCTCCATGAGGCAACACATTGTTCTTGCTGACATACATAGCTCGTTGTATTCATTAAGAAACACAAGCTATTCACCGATTGAAGAGATGACGCTCACCCAATAAAAAATAAGGCTAATATATAGTTAATAAGAAACTTATCACACATACTATCAATGTCCACACCAATATTTGATGACCCATCCTTACAATGTTTAAATTTTCTAGTGGTGAAAATATTGCAAAAATAGAAGTTCGTTGGAGTTGTCATATGCAATATGCATGATCCATCTACCAATAAGGTTGCAGCTCATTTTCTTTGTGGCCATTAAAACACTTTCCATAGCTTCGATGACTGAGTAGGCCAGCTCCAGTCTTCCACAATGATGACAGATGCAACAATATATTATAAAACAATCGGTTCCTGAAATGTGCACAACAAAACCATACATTGAAATTTGCTTTCTCCTCCTCTCTAAAAGACAAATTCTGATTGGCGGATAATAGAAACTCCATTGAATAATTTTGAGCCTAAACCTAGGAACCTCCTCCAAACAATTGAAACTTTTTATCCTTGTGATTACTCAATCTTGCGAAAGACTCTAACCTACACATGCCAAGATTCCAATTTGTCCATGCATTGAGTCTCTGCCATAGATGGAATTTCGGCAGCGGCTTCAAATGTGATACAACAATTATGTGATGATGGTTCCTTCTATGTAGTGATCTGGTCAACAACAATCTCCAACAGAGATACCTCAACCCCCTCAACACCAATAATGGATCCTCTCTCAAATTACAAATCGATGACTCAACAGATTAGGCACTCCGCTTCTACTCAATCCAAGGGAAAGCGATCCATAAATTCAAGATCGCTAGACGGGTCACACAAATTTGTGCAGTGATCACTAAAAATAATAAAAAATAATCACTCACACAGAATATATCTACGCTCACATACCTACACTATCCTATTTATACAACACAAATTAATCTCACATCTCTAACATATTTCTGGCCTTCCTGTGAGGGAATTAAGCCAACACTTTCTCTGAAACCAATTAAGAAAATTGAATAGAAGCCATAATTCACACAAAACTAATAAAGTGTGTATCTTTAAACTCAAATACAACACAGTTATATAAGTGTTATCAGATCTAACTTATTCCAATCTTGGAAAGATAGGTTAAGAGAATATCTCAACAATCCCCAAGAACCCTAACAAATCTCAAACCAAATCTACATGCATTAATGAAAGCATTATCTATAACAATAAATACAGTCATATCAACATGTGAAAGGTTTCATCTCTGCATGCACTATTGTATTGTTTTATAGACATTTGATGCTATTTTTATGAGAGATCGCAAGGAGAAACTATTGAAATTTGTTTTGGAACAACATTACCATAATGATAACATCATTGTAACATCATCAAAAGAATCACAGGTAAATCACTTTTCGAATACCAATTCAATAGTTGTAAATTGCATCTTTGTAAGTTTTGTTTTTTATACTTGTAATTGTTTCACTGTAAGTGTTAAGTTGAATTGACTTGAATTGTATTGGGTGCAATCTCATCTGAGACCGACACCCTTCATCTTTTGAGTCTTGCTTGTAAAAGGGTGTAGTTACAAGAATCCCTTCTTTTGAGTGAATTTCAGTTTCTCAATGGCAAGAATAAATAGTTTTGTAGAGTCATTGACATTCTACTTCTCTCCTCTATCGATGACATTGTCATGATCGACAAGAACGCCCTCACCCACATTCGAGATTACGTGCAAGATTGAAAAGGAACCCTTAATTTTTTACAACTTGAGTCACAACTCATATGATAATAAAGATATTATAAACTTGTTGATATACAAAAGAATATTGTTCATGATTTCGTTCAACAACTTGCAACGAACGATGCCACTTCAGAATCACATAAGTTAATTAGTGATCCCACTTCAAGAGAAAAAGAAAATGAAGAGGAAGACATGCATACAAAGGTTATGCGTGTTCCTTTCAATCCCATCATTAGACCTTGGGAAGAGCTTAGCCACAAGAAGCACATAACCGGTCTTAGATACGACAAAGAAGTGATCGTTCAAAATCCTGATTTCTCCAAGCCTATATGTTTTTAGAGTACCATATTCCTAAACGAGAGTTCATCTTCATCCATACTAGTTCCTATTTTGACATGCCAACATTGTGAGAAATACCAGTGTTTTTGTCTTCATCCTTGCAAGCATTTTCGAAATCATGTCCACTCTTTAGACAAATGCTTCATTATGAAGAAACCTGCAAGAGAGAAGATTCACTATGGGTGGATTGCTTCTTGGAAATGGTGCTCAACAACCAAGAAGATATATATGTCATACTGGAGAGTCCATTCATGAGTATTGACACATCTTGTAGTTGAGATATCTTCTTCGCATCACATTGTTTCTGGCAGGGGGGAATGATAAACAACCATAAACAAACAAGTGAGAATACACAAGTGAGAACAACCGAACCTACATCATCTCCATAGCCTTGAACCTACCATACTCAAAGCTATAGCCAAATCCATTTAGTAGAATAATGCACTAGATTCTACTATCCTTTTGGAATTTTCCAAGAACCTTTGAGCCTTCAAGCCAAGTTCCAGAGTTTATGGTCAGCTTAAAACCACTAAGTTAGTATAATACAATTAACTTTTTCTACATTTTGGAACATTCTAGGAACCTCTAAGCCTTCAAGGCAAGCTCCAAAGTTTGTGGTCAGCTTAAAACTACTCAGTTAGTGGAAGATGGTCAACTTTTGCTACATTTCACAACATTCCAGGAACCTCTGAGCCTTCAAGACAAGTTCCATAGTTTGGGGTCATCCTTAAAATGCCTTTGTGGTTCATGATTTTATAGGTATTGAGATCGATACTTTGTGGTCAGCTTTAAGCCACCCACGTAGTAGAAGACTTCATCCTTTGATATCCTGTTTTGGTAGGTGGTCAGCCAAAACTACCACTTTAGAGAACACTTGTATTTAACAGGAGATGTCAACTTTTGCTAACTTGTTTGGCAAATATGGGTTGTCAAGTTGGAGATGTTCAATCTTGTGCAGTTGGTTTTCTCTAGATTTCATCTCTCTTTTCTTGGACTCATATACACCCCTTTGGATTAAGGGGGCTTTTGTTGGAAACTAATCCGTTAGATTAGTAGATGAAGATCCTTTGGGAGTCGAAGAGATCACTTGGAAGTCGAAACCAAGAGTCATTCTCTCATGTATATATATGTACATATCCTAATGAGAAAATATTGAGTGTTCACACCTAGATATTTTTGTTTATGTATTTGGCCGTGTACTTGGCTTTGTGATATCCAATATCCCTATTTTCCCTAGTGAGTACCCTAACACTATAGAATGAGAACTGACACGAGCTCTCATTTTTTTTGGAGGTCACATTTAGTAGTGGTTTTTACCTCTGTTTCAAAAAGTGGTGCTACCGGTAGCACCCTTTTTTTAGGCTAAAGTTATAACTTTTTTGAAACCCCATTGGGTTCCCTTGTAATGAAAAATTTAAATTGACCCTTGAATCGAAAAGTTGTGCTACCAATAGTAATAAACCCCTAATTGAGGGCTAAAATTACAACTTGATTGACATCGTCACCTTAATAGTTGACGTCGTCACATTGAAAATGAGAGAATCAATCTCCAACTTGAAAATAGGTGCTATTAATAGCACTCCTTTCTTTTTTCGGGTTACATTTGCCTTAAAATTATAGTTTTTTTAGAAAAATAAAAAATTAAACTATTACAAAATTACAAAACTAAAATATAATAAAAAACATATAAATTATGAAAAATATTAAAAATACTAAATATTGAACATATGGTATAAGGTTTAACAAAAGGGACGAAGGGAGGGAGGGGGTTGGGTTTTTTTTATTATTTTGATTTTTTAGTTTTTTAAATGTTGTTTTTTTTAAGTTTCTAAATTTTTTTAATGTTGTTTTTTTTAAGTTTGTGATATTTTTATATTTTTAATGAATGTTAAAAAAAAAATCATTTGTGGTTCACCTACCCTCATCTACGATTACATAGCTAACTTGGTGAGGACATCAGGTGATACCTTTATAACGATTATAGAGCTAACTCAACAAGGACATCAAGTGATGCCCTTATAACGATTAGAGAGCTAAGTGAGGCCCTTATATAGTAATGTATAGCCACCCATGGATTTGACCCCGAGACCTTGTGCTCACAACTTATAGCACTCAACCACTTGAGCTAGCCCAACACGTTTTTAAATTTTAAATTAAATTTTATTTTTAAGTGTTAAATGTTTGTAATTTTTAGTTTATTTTTGTGAATTTTGTTCTTTTTGTTTAATTTTTTAATTTGTTCTTGTTTTTTAAATTGTGGTTTTTAAAGTGTTTTTTTTTTGTTTCCTTTGCACTTATTTTGATGTATTTTTTTGTGTTTATTATGATTTTTTTTAATTTCATATTTTTTTGGGGGTACTTTGTAAATAAAATTTGTATTTTTTTAAACTTTATTTATATTTGTAAAGATATTTAAAAACAAATTAATTTTATTAGCCAATGACTATTGCAACCCGAGAGAAAAAGAGGTGCAATTGGTAGTACCTATTTTCAATTAGGGGGTTGATTTTGTTGTTTCGTTTCAATGATGTTGATTGTTAAGGCAACATTGTCAAAGAAGTCGTAATTTTAACGTCATAAACAAAAATGGGAGTGCCATGGTATGAACACATTTCAATTAGGGGGTTTATTTTAGGGTTTTGATTGAGAGCCATTGATTGTTCAGGCCAAAGTTTCGAACAAGATGCAATGTTAACCTTGAATAAAAATGAAGGTGATTCTAGGAGGTCCACTTTTCAATTAGGAGGTTGATTTAGGTTTTCGATTGCAAAGACAACTTGAGTTATCAAAAAGTTGTAATTTAGCGCCCCAAAAAAAGGTTTATATTGGTATCACCACTTTTCAGTTTAAAGTTGTTTATTGAGGTTTTTGAAGCAAAACACTGTGGTTTTATGGCTAGAGTTTTGGTTCTTTATATATAATTCTTGTTCTATAGTATAGATACTTACATGGCTTATGGATCTCGTTTATGAGAAAATAATCACCATACTTGAGCAAGAAGAAAGAGATACATATGGAATATTTAAAATAAATTTTAATATAAAAATTGGATTACTTACAAAAAAGCGATGTATGATCATCTAGGACGAGGCGTGCTAATGTATATCAACCCGTATAACTTTGAGGACAAAACTCCATTTAAAGAGAATGCCAATGCTATTTATATAAATACATACCAATAATAAAAGATTGAAGTTAATAAATAATATGAAAATAAATGCAATATTTTAAATAATTAGTTAATAATTAAGTAAAGATTAAAAGGGGTGTGTCTTCACGTACATACTTGGCATTTTCATCTTTCCCAACGTGTTCTTCTTTCTTCTTCATCCTTTTTGGTTGTTCAACTTTCTTGGCTTGTTCCCTCGTTCCTATGCTTTCATCTCCTATCCTATCCTAGTTTATTCTTCGTGAGATTTCATCTTCTATCCTTATATCCTAGTTTATTCTTCATGAGATCTCAGTTTGGCCATTTGCTGTTGCTTTAGATGTTCTTCGTTTTCAATAGCATTTTTCTCTAAAAGATTCTCTCCGAACTTTCTAATTGTTTGGCTATATTTGCTTCGCTTCATGTCATTGGTAAATGTTGCATCTCTTACTTCCACTTCCATTACCATTTCCATTTCCATTACCCTTTCATGTTATGCAACATTCCTCTCCGATTGTCATTTTCCATATTATTCAATACTTCCTCGTATGCAACCCTTACCAAATGATATTATTCAATACTTCTTAATGATAATTGTTTTCAAATTTATCAATTATAATTTAATACAAGTAAGCAGCATATATCAAGAATTGTGCAGAGCACAAGCGATGGAGAATATACATGTATAATAATAATGAAAGAATAAATGAATGCTTAATCCCAGAGAAGCACAACCTGCAAGAGGAGGCTGTCTGTAATTCAACAACCTCTTCACAAATTTGGGAAGGGATCGAATCTGTGGAGATGGATAAATGTTGTGCAGGTAGAGAACTCAGAATTCCAACAATATATATGCATAAGAATATGCCTGTTTCGACATAAGATCAATGTAGAGGAAATCAGATACAGTGTTCAACAGAAATATTAATGCTAGCAGAACTGTTCAATATTCGACTGCATCAGATCCCCAAGCTTTGGCCGGATCGCATGTGAATGTAGCTAAAATTACATGAAGAAACGACGAAGAAACATCATATGGTGATGGTGCCGCATGACAGGAGCCCCACACGGTACTGTAAATGAAGGAAGGAGGGGGCAGCAGCTGTCACATTCCAGTTGTGAATGTGGATGTTAACTGTCAATACACCTAACCGTTGACCCGGGGGTGGGGACCGTGGGGTTTAGCGAGAGCGGAAAAAGTGAGAGATTAAGATACCCTCCCGAGTCCCTCCGCTTTCATATTAGCTGACGCCACGCGCATCGGTTCGCTTCATCACTCCCTAAATGTTGTTTCTTTGTCGTTTCCGTTGGTGCTCACTGCTCACTGCTCACTGCTCAGGTTTGGGATTTTATTTTATAAAAACATCGTATTTTTAAAATTGTTAAACTATATTTTATTTATAAGATGAGAGAGAGATTATATAGTTTCTCTTTGGGATTTTTTTTTAAGTAAGCTTTCTCGCAGCATCAAATGATAAGTACATGAGACTTTATAATTCACACACATTTTTTATATTTTTATTATATACAAATTGAATCGTGTACTTCAGTAAACCCAGTAATTAAGTACACTCGTTTTGAGTCTTCTTTTCATTCTCATTTTTTAATTTTAAATCACAATTTCTTACTCTTATATAAACGCGTTTGTATTCTCTAAACCCTATATTATATTGCGTCACTCAAACCAGGATGGATTGGATCTTCCCTTTATTCTACGTTTCTTATTTAATATTTCTTACTTTCTTAACTCTATCTACCATGGAAGAACTTATTCTCTATAATTGTATGTTGGCAACTTTGTTGAATGCCGGGCGGGTAACCTGAGACCTCATTGCAAGTAATTAAAACAACAACTGTTATTCTCTATAATTGTATGTTGGCAACTTTGTTGAATGCCGGGCGGGTAACCTGAGACCTCATTGCAAGTAATTAAAACAACAACTGTTATTCTCTATAATTGTATGTTGGCAACTTTGTTGAATGCCGGGCGGGTAACCTGAGACCTCATTGCAAGTAATTAAAACAACAACTGGCTTGGGTTGTAGAAAGGAGCTATATAGAAAAAACTACAGCTTCCATTTCGGCACACTACACTTATTGATTTAATTTCACTTAGCAGATGTAGAGATATATTTTATTAAAGATGGATTTAACATTTAACACTACTCACAATAGGTGAGTCCCTAGTACTAAATTTCTCTTTTATGTTAGCCATCTTCTTGTTTGAGAATATCCATCATTATGTTAATGGGTTGAATTGACCCATGTCAATAGTAAGAGAGAATGCCTAGTTGTAAGTCCCAGTTAGACTTGGTCATATTTAGTATGACACCCTTTCACTGGTACGTGAGCCTAGTTATTACTAATTTTTTTTAAAGTTATTTCAATTTAATTTATGAAAACCTAAAACTTGCACTAATTTCTAAGATTTATTAATGTAATCTACTCTAATTAAATCAAATACTAATCCTAATTAAACTCAAATCAAATACTAATCCTAGTTAAACTCAATCAAATATTGTTCTATTCTAAACCTATCTTGACAAGAATGCAAAGCATACATACGATGTTAGAAAAAAATAGGAAGGAATTATTTACATGTGATCCCCTTAATTTCTTTATAAATATGCAATGTTCCACCTCTTAAACATTGAAGCTTTAAAATTGATCTTATTAATTTCTTTATAAATGTGCAACTGCTTCAAACATGTGAAATTGATCAATCCAAGTGTTCACTATTTTTTGACGCTATTGAAGATCACTTGAACATATTTCAAAGACGTTATTAGATTGTAGGTTTCCATCGAACTGCGGAAGTTTGAGACAATATGTGAAAACCACTATAGATAAGAAATGGACTAAATATGTAAGTCGACTTAACTCGTTAAGTAAAGTCAAACGAAAGATAAGCCCACTACTTCTCAACCATTTCACCGCCACCTCTTCAATACAACGGGTCCAAGGGTCTTCGTGGTAGCATGAGAATATGTATTGCATGCTCCAATTTGAGTACTTAGTTATATTAAGAAATAGAAAGATGGTGATGATGATGATGGTTAACGTCCCCTGAGACCAAACTTTGGTCTCTCGGACCTAAAGAAGAGAATTAATTAGTTTGCTTTAAAGTTATATTTCTATGCTCAAAGAGCTTGGAAAGAAGAGTCCCGAGCTTACTATAATTTTGACAGGCTAAAAAGCTAGAAAAAGTGTAATGACGTTAAAGAAAGATGATGAAATAATTTTTGACAAGAGTTTCAATATTCAAATATCAAATTTCTTTTTCTCTTTCTTTAAACCAGCTATTATTCCTCATTTAAGCCAGCTACACAAAATATAAAATTCTATACAGAGTTTTGTCATAGAACAACATAAACATCATAAGATTCAAATCTACAAAGCTCCAAAATGCATTTATTTGTTGTTACTTTGTGTCATATACAGTGGAGTGGCATGATCATAATCAAGCAAACTGAGGTTAGGATTAGAAGTTGCTCTGTTGGACAATCTTGTGATAATCCTATGGCATGAGTTCTTGCGGATGACCAAGGGAGTTTCGATTCTGTTTGTGAATCATTTGGTGTTCTTGGATAAGCCAGAAGTTTGGATTATTGCACTAACACAAAAGATAAAGTTGGGGAATAGGCCATGTATATCCTTATTTCAATTGGCTGAGGTTCCTGGAAATCCCATGAATAGACCTCTTGGAAGCATGCGACATCAATAGGATTCGGTAGAGGAGAACTAGAGAAACACAACAAAGCAAGTTGATCAATTGGCTGAAGGGGTGACTTTGTTGAAAACAAGAGTAGACTTAATTGCGAGGAATATTGAGTCGTTGTGCGTTGTCGTGGATTATACGCAACAAGTCCATATCCATAATCAAGAAGATATAGAAAACACAAACGAAAGACAAAAGCATCAATTTCTTTTTCCGCGAAAAGACAAAAGCATCAATTTCTTTTGCTCACTTCTAAATCTCTCGTCTAAAGAGGACACAATATCTGATCTTTCTCTCTTCTTTGGCTGAATGCTTAGCTTTCTCCAATTTACATCCGTTTAAAGACCATTTGATTTCTCTCTCAACCATCTCCATCTTTTCTGTTGGAATTTACACATTGCCTTTCTTTACCTACCCATTCTAGACACAATTGATTCCAAAACGTCCTTCTTGCAGAAGGTAGAGAAGTGAAAAACAAGAAAAGCTTGAAGGTGGGACATCCAAGGGGTAAATGACGTGTGTCGAGGAGAGTAGTAGGCTAATTTAATATGGGTTGTGGCGCAGAGACAAAATATTTATGCATTCGAAGAAAAGAGACAAAATCCGAAAAGAAGTATGAGAGAGCATTAACTCCACCCACAAGGTCATTCAAACTTCGCAAGGTACTAAGACGTTGCAGAGCAATTCATGCCCCCACTTTAGTGTGTCGTCTACCTCAGATGCCAACATCGAGACAGATCAGCATGTCTGCCCTGCCCTGCCCTAATTAAATTTCATCATTTTACAAAATGGCCCCATTAATCTATACCTATCTTTGTCATATCACAATACTCAACGAATCGTTGCTCATTGCATTTGTTCATTTAGACAATTGTTAACACAACACCTTTGTAATCATTGATCACCTAAGCTGGCTGTCAAGCATAATATTTATAAAAAAATGACGGTGTAATTTCAATTTTCGAAACAATGCTCTATTGTTGCACGCAGCCAATGTTGGTGTGTTTTGCCAAATATTTTTTACGAGATTAATATCATTAACCTTTTGAGTCCAACGTTGTTTCTTATCACATATTTTATTGTGTACAACCAAAATCTCGAGCATGCTTCTATATATTTAGAAAGCACAGGCAGAGATAGGTAAAACTACAAAATTGCTACGACAAACAGGGTTTTAAAAACTCATTGCATTTGATATCAGGGATTTAACTTAGACTCGAATTTTGGTTCCAAGAATTACGTTTTCATTGACGATTTTTCCTGTTACACAAATTTTTTATTTATTTATTAGTAATTTGTCTGAATTACGTTTTCATTGACGATTTTTCCTATTAGACAATTTTTTTTATTAGTAATTTGTCTCTATAATGCAAGTATTATTATTACGCAGGTTGCAGGATGCCACGCTCTTTGCATGCAGTGTATCAAGAATAAGCAATATGCACAATGCATCGATTGCAGAAGGGGTCTGCACAAAGCCCTTCATCCCCGATGAACTTATAGTCAATCGAAATTGTAACGAGAAGCAGGTGCGGGGAGACTGCTAGGAAATGAAAAGCCTCCAGGTTCTTTGATTGATGTCAGGGTGTACCTTGAAAAATTGTAAAAAATAGAAGTTGTTAGATAGAGGGTAAAACAAGAGACCACCTCCTAGGCACCGGATTCCAAGAAATACGTCATAGTTTACAGCCAATGAATGTTCAAATAATAAATTTTTTTATAATAAATTAAATCTTCAAACTGTTGGAAATATTAATTACTCACTGAACTGAATAACACATCAATCACCTCTATCAGATTCTGTAGCAAGTCAGTTTATGCCTGACAGTCTAACAGTCTAACAGGATGAAGAGTTCACGTTTCTCGTATATAATCCAGTCGAATTAAATTGTTGAAGCTAAGTTTCTAGGTAGATACTTATTATAGTCTTTAATGTTATGTCCATAACTTCACAGAGAAGCAATTTTAGTGAGTGGAAGTTTTCTATATGAAGAAGAAGATTGTAAATCAAAAGACAAGCAAAAGCATAATAGAACAGACAGAGATACAGAGAAGAGAAGTGTGGAGAAGAAGAAGAAGAAAAACTCTGTGAAGAGTTTGAAGCTCAAGGTTCTATGTTTTGTGAAAGTGTTGAGAGTTCTCTGTAAAAAGTGAAACATCATGGTAAAATTCAAAGTGTGTAATTACGGCTGTAAGTTCTTTGTTATGCCATCACAAGAAATATAAATCCATAGTTTATGGTTTAATGCAAGCTTTATTTAGCCACACATCTTCTCCAGATTACCTGAGTGAATGTCGTTTACATTTACTATTCAGTGATCCACACAAGTGTTCCACACAAATCTTATTTAATGTGGGGTTATAGAATATTGTGAGTGAGTAGCAATAGTTGTGTAGCCGTTTATCCCAAGCAACTGTCATTGAAAAGTATTTTTCATATCCTAAGTCTTTAGACTAGGAGAGTAGGTTTAGGTAATAAATCTTGTCTTAAAAAAGGAAAAAGTAAAATCTTGTCTTAAAAAGGGAAAAAGTAATTTCCTAAGTTAAATTAAAAATGGCTTCCACTTCTGGTTCAAATATGTCGAGTTTGCAAACTCTAATTTTTACAGGAAAGAATTATGAGTATTGGTCTCTAACAATGAAGGCTTTATTCAGAGGTTAAGATGTTTGGGATATTGTTCATAATGGTTATACAGAACTAGCAAATCAAGCAACATATCATACTCTCACACAAGCTAAGAAATATGTTCTGAGGGAACAGAGGAAGAAAGATCAAAAACTATGTTCTACATACACCAAGCCATGCATGAAAGCATACTCCCAAGAGTAGCAGCAACAATTACCACTAAGCAAGCATGGGACACATTAGAGGCTGCATATCAAGGCTTGAACAAGGTAAAGACTTTCAAGTTGTAGATTTTGAGAAGAGATTTTGAATCTTTGCCAATGAAAGAAACATAGTCAGTAGACTCATTTTACACTAGATTTGTTGGTTTGATAAATCCACTGAAATATCAGGGAGAAACCATAGAAGACCAAAGGGTGGTTGAAAAAATTCTCAAAATTCTTCCCCCAAGATTTGAATCCTTGGTTGTAACCTTGGAAGAAAAAAAAGACATGTCGGTGTTTACCATTGATGGCTGCAAGCCTCACTCATCAATCATGAACACAGAATCAACAGACCAAATACGTCATTGGAAGTTTCATTCGCATCACAGTCATCTATAAGTCGTGGTAGAGGCAGGGGAAGAAACAATTCTAGAGGTAGAGGAAGAAAATTCTCAAGAGGAGGATGCATTAGCAGTCCCGCGGATGTCGATGTTAGAGGAAAAAATCATAACCCAAGTAATCCAAGTGGTCACAGGTTTGATAAAGAAAAAATTCAATGTCATTATTGTAAGAAATTTGGTCATTATGCATATGAATGCAGGAAGAAGCAATATGACCAAGAAAATCAAAGCGATAACTAGTCGACGAACACCAGCACTTCGTTGAGCGCAATGTTGATGGCATGTGCATCCCCAATCGAATGCAATACCATTCAAGAAATTCCATGTGACATATGGTATTTAGATTCAGGTTGCACCAATCATATGACTGGTAATTTAAATTTGCTTTCTAGTCTAGATAATCCAGTTCAAACTGATGTTACACTTGGTAATAATGTGCAAGTCACTGTTTTGGGAAAAGGTACTATTGGTATTCTAACCAAATAGGGGGAGTGAAAGTATATGCTTGATGTTTATCATGTCGAAGGTCTAAAGCACAATTTGCTGAGCATTGGAAAGTTGATACAAAAAGGGTACAAAGTCTACATGGAGGACAATTACTGTGTGATTAAAGACATACTTCCAAGCAACCAATTGATATAAAATGTGCCAATGACAAGCAATCGTGTGTTTCAATTGAGGATAGTTCCAGACATGAAAGGAAAGACAAATTCAAGAGCTGCATTCAAGGAAAAAATCAAAGAAGAAGTCGTACACTGCGACAAGAAACAAAAATGGCAGCGTTGAAATTCAAGCAACATTTCAAATAGAAGTTCAGGATGATTCCTAGCTGTGGCATTTCAGATTTGGACATCTGAATTTTGGTGGGTTGAAGCTACTGCACACAAAGAATATGGTGAAAGGATTTCCATTGATTGACAAACCAGACAAAGTTTCTGAAGGCTTCATTTTTTGCAAGCAACATAGAGAGACTTTTCTAGTTGGAAAGTCATATATAGCACACACACCACTTGAGATTGTGCACTATGATACTTGTGGTCCAATGCAGACATCATCCATTGGTGGATGCAATTGTTTTCTACTTTTATTGATGACTACTAAAAAAAAACATGGGTATATTTTCTGAAACATAAATCTGATGCATTTAACTGTTTCCAGAAGTTCAAAGCACTCATGGAGAACCAGAGTGGTCACCGCATCAAAATCATAAGGACGGACAGAGGCGGTGAATATTTTTCAAATTAATTTCTAATTTTTTGCAAAACCCATGGCATACAGAAGTAATTCACTGCGCGGTATACACCTCAGCAGAATGGTGTCAATGAGAAAAAAGAACATAACCATTATGAAGATGGCGCGCAACATGATGACAACCAACCATTTTCCAAATGAATATTGGGTTGAAGTAGTCACAACTGTTGTATACATTATGAACCGATGTCCAACAAAGTGCGTGAAGAACAAGGTTCCTCAAGAAGCATGGACATGTATAAATCATAGTGTTTCTCATTTCAATTTTTTTGGTTGTGTTGCATATGCTCATGTGCCAGATGAGTTAAGAAATAAATTAGACAACAAGGTACACAAATGCATTTTTGTTGGCTACTCCGAAGACACAAAATCATACAAGTTGTATGACCCTATTGCAAGGAAAGTAATCATCAGTCGTGACGTTCAATTTGTCGAGAGTAAATCATGGGATGGAACCGTTGAGAATAATGTCAAGACTGTGTCGAATGTCGAGCATGATGACATGACGAAGGAAGTGGTTCAAATACCACATACAAGTAAACTGGTCGCAACACCATTGACTCCCATGACACCGCGGCATGGTTCAACACAAGGAACATCGACACAAGTCACAGCTCAAGCTACACCGACAAGCATACCAAGAGAACAACAGACTCCATCAAGCAGTTCGACATCAACAGATCAAGTGAAGACAAGAAGTTTGTGTGAAATATATGAAGTTGGTACACCAAATTCCTTCTCTCTCTTTGCATTATTTTCTCAAATAGATGATCCACTAACATTTGAGGAAGTTGTCGAAGATGAAGTATGGGCAGAAGCCATGGATGAAGAAATAGAATGCATTGAGAAAAACCAGACATGGGAGCTGGTAGATGTACCAAAAGATAAAGATGTAATCAATGCCAAATGGATTTACAAAACAAAGCAAGATGTTGATGGGAATGTGCAGAAGCACAAGGAAAGAATGGTAGCAATAGGGTTCACACAACAGCCCGACATAGATTTCAATGAAAAATTCACTCCAGTTGCACGCAGGGATACAATCAGAATGGTTTTGGCCATCGCTACAAAAAACAAATGGCATGCTTATCAAATGGATATTAAGTCATCATTTCTGAATGGCTATCTGGATGAAGTAGTATATGTGGAACAACCACAAGGCTATGAAGTTCGAGGACAAGAGAATAAATTGTATAGGCTAGAAAAGGAACTCTATTGTTTGAAGCAAGATACGAGATCTTAGTACAGTCGCATTGATTCTTATCTCACCGAGAATGGATTTCACGGAAGTGTAAGTGAACCGATGTTGTACACAAGAGTGAATGAGCAAGGTAACATGTTAATTGTCTTCCTGTATGTAGATGATTTAATAATCACTGGTGATTTTGGCATAAAAGAATTTAGAATAGTCATGGAAAGTGAATTTGAAATGACTGATTTAGGGCTCATGAAGTTTTTCTGGGCATTGGAGTCCAACAGTCTAAAAGTGGTAATTTTGTATCAAAGTCAAAGTATGAAAGTACAGTTTTAAAAATATTCAACATGTCTAATTGCAAGGTATCCCCAACACTAGTAATAACAAGTTTAAAATTGAGCAAGGATGATGATGGATCAACTGTAGATCCAACGCTGTTTAAAAGGTTTGTTGGAAACCTTATGTATTTAACAGCAACGAGACCAAACATCATGTACGGAGTAAGTTTGATCTCAAGATTCATGGAGTCACCAAAAGACTCTCATTGGCAAGAAGGCAAAAGAATTATGAGGTATTCAAGTGGAACAAAAGATATTGGCATTATGTATTCAACCTTAGAAAATTTTAAACTCATTGGATACACTGAAAGTGACAATGGGGGCAACACAGATGACAAGAAAAGTACATCTGGGTACACATTTCATTTTGGTATAGGTGTTGTGTCGTGGACTTCGAAGAAACAACCCATAGTAAATATGTCTCCAGTAGAAGCATAGTATGTCGCAACTACAGGCGATGCATGTCAAGCTGTTTGGATGCGGAGAATGTTAAAATACTTGTCGCAGTACCAATAAGAACCAACAACCATTTTCTGCGACAACAATTCAACCATTGCTTTGTTGAAAAATCATGTGTTTCACAAGAAAACCAAACACATCGACACAAGGTATATTGGTGAACAACAAAGAAATTTGTTTAGAATTTTGTAGGTCTGAAGATCAGCTTGCAGACATCTTTACAAAACCATTGGAAAGGGATACATTCCAATATCTGCAAAGTTATGTAGGAGTGACAAGTTCTACTCAATGAACTATGTCATGAACAGAGAAAGTTTTAGCTCTAAAACATTTTGTTATATTTTGTTTTAAAATTCCAATCTACTCATAATTAAGGGGGAGTGTTGGAAATATTAATTACTCGCTGATCCGAATAGCACATCAACCAACTCTGTTAGAGTCTGTAGCAGGTCAGTTTATGTCAGACAGTCTAACATGATGAAGATTTCATGTTTCTCATATATAAGCCAGTCGAATTAAATTCTTGAAGCTAAGGTTCTATGTAGATAGTTATTACAGTCTTTAATGTTAAGTCAGTAGCTTCACAGAGAAGCAATTTTAATGAGTAGAAGTTTTATGTATGAAGAAGAATATTGTAAATAAAAAGACAAGCACAAGAAGAATAGACCATACATAGATACATATAAGAGAAGTGTGGAGAAGAAGAAGAAAAACTCGGTGAAAAGTTTGAAGCTCAAGCTTCTGTGTTTTGCAAAAGTGTTGAGAGTCGAATCTCTGTAAAAGGTGAATATCCTGGTAAAATTCCAAGTTTGTATTTACGGATGTAAGTACTTTGTTATGTCGTCACAAGAAATATAAATCCATAGTTTATGGTTTAA
>LPNX010833298.1:243984-262256 GCA_001517045.1 Pseudotsuga menziesii | reverse complement strand
ATATATATAGCAAGATAATTCTTAAAGAAATTTTCTCAACATCCAAGCAGACATTATTAATGTGTCAAATATTGAACATTATTACAATGTGACATAACCCTTGGAGAATATCACAATGTGACACAACCCTTGATGAATGTCATTCATGTAACATAACATGTGATAAACGTCACAATGTGACATAATTGCCATGTTGCATTATGGCTATGTTGAGTAATGTGGTACTGTGACAATATTTAAGTCATTGTAACGTTGCACAATGATTAGCTGTAGTCAATTTTTGAGGTGTAAACTATGTTTTGACATAAACGAAGGATTATGTTTGATTGGGTTGTTTCTATATGAATATATTGCATTATGGTTATGTTAATTAATGTGGTTCATTGCATTACAACATTAAAAGTAATTTCATAAGATAATTATATGTTTAATGTATGAAGTGCTATGGTGGATCATCATAGTGAGCGAGCATCAAG
Source organism: Pseudotsuga menziesii (assembly GCA_001517045.1). NCBI lineage: Eukaryota > Viridiplantae > Streptophyta > Pinopsida > Pinales > Pinaceae > Pseudotsuga > Pseudotsuga menziesii. The sequence goes on along the minus strand of LPNX010833298.1, from coordinate 261,780 downwards.
TTGAATTGTGACATTGCTGTATGGGCATGATGGTCACTGGATTTTTGTTACATGATGCCATTAATTAAATTGTTTTGTAGTAGTTGGCTTTAGTTTTATTTTGAATTTCTTATTGCATTTTGAAATCGATAAAGGGCTATCTTGGATTCTGATGTTCATTGCTGCTTATGGTGTCTTGTGACATGCGGTGTATAGAAAGTCTTCATAAATTACAAGATCGTTAATTATGTTGTTTTCATTTGAACAATGCGTGAATGTAAATTGTGGAGCAAATATGGAATATCTTTGTTATTTCAAGTGGGAATAATTGTTCTATAATCTGCAATGTTTGTAGTGAGATGTTTTCGTAGACTGTAATACTGCAACAGTTGTTTAATTGATATTTATTTAATGTGAAACTAAATTATTTTCTAAGCAGTTTTAGTTCCATATATTTTATGTTTTATGATATTTATGAAAAAATAAAAATTTTAAACGAATACAAAAAGTAACAATTTCAATACAATAGTAAGCAATGCATCCATGAAAATGATGTAAATGAATGTATGGATTGTTAAAATGAGGGAATCTAGGAATTTAATTGCAACAATTACATATATTATTTCTACTGTTACTTGATGAAGTGAAATATTGTATTGATTATTTAAATTGTAATTTGAGCAACAGATATATGCAATTGTTGAAAAACATTTGACATTATGTCAACTTAGTACAGAAAGTGATCATAAATTACCTTATCGTTAGTTATGGAATATCTTTGCTATTTCAAGTGCAAAAAATGTGCTCTTTAATGTGCAATGTATGTTATCATACCGAGTTGAAATCGAATGCCAAAAGGACATTATTAATGTGTCAAATATTGGACATTATTACAATGTGACATAACCCTCGGCGAATATCACAATGTGACACAACCCTTGATGAATGTCGCCAATGTAACATAACATGTGACAAACGTCACCATGCGACATAATTGCCATGTTGCATTATGGCTATGTTGAGTAATGTGGTAGTGTGACAATATGTAAGTAATTGTAATGTTGCACAATGATTAGGTGTAGTGAAATTATTGCATTGTTTCTGTATGAATATATTGTATTATGGTTTTTTTAATTAATGTGGTTCATTGCATTACAACATTAAAATAAATTTCATACGAGAATTATATGTTTAATGTATGAAGTCATATGGTGGATCATCATAGTGAGTGAGCATCAAGTTGAATTGTGACATTGCTGTATGGACATGATGGTTACTGGATTTTTGTTACATGATGCCATTAATTAAACTGTTTTGTAGTAGTTGGGTTTAGTTTTTTGTTGAATTTCTTATTGTATTTTGAAATCGATGAAGGGCTATCTTGGATTCTGATGTTCATTGTTGCTTATGGTGTCTTGTGACATGCGGTGTATAGAAAGTCATAATTAATTACAATATCATTAGTTATGTTGTTTTTTTTTTACAAGGCATGAATGTCAATTGTGGAGCAAATATGGAATATCTTTGTTATTTCAAGTGCAAAAAAGTGTTCTTTAATGTGCAATGTTGGTTCCCATACCAAGTTCAGATCGAATGCCTTGTTTATTCATTTGTTGATAATGCAATCTGTGTGTGACTGTATTGGAGATTATTGGTTTAATTGGAATGTTTACATTTTAACCGCATTATTTTTATTAATATAGAAGGACAGGAGACCATGTATTAATGTAACTATCAACAGAATTGATAAAATACTTTTAGTGTATGAGGGAAAGATATGTAATATTAGTTGTACTATTTAAAAGATGTAAAATATAGTTTCCATTAAATTCTCCATATACCCAATAAATTTTGATGTTATACAGTACATAAATCTGTTAGTGTTCTTTAATGTGCAATGTTTGTTCCCATACCAAGTTTAGATGGAATGCCTTGTTTATCCATTTGTTGATAGTGCAAGCTCTGTTTGAATGTATTGGAGATGATTGGTTTAATTGGAATGTTTACATTTTAACCGCATTATTTTTATTAATATAGAAGGACACGAGATCATATATTAGTGTAACTATCAACAAAATTGATAAAATACTTTTAGTGTATGAGGGCAAGATAGGTCATATAGTTTCCATTAAAATCTTGATAAAACCAATAAATTTTGATGTTATACAGTACATAAATCTGTTTATTTTTAGATCAAAAGAAAAAAAAATATTGATTTGAAGCAAAAACTGAAACATAGCTACTCAAAATTTCCATATCCTTTATAAAAAGATTCATGAAATGAAGCCATGTTTTATTTAAAACCAGAACATACCAAAATTTGCACATAGTGAAAAAACTAAAACATTGTTTTGTTTACAAAGACGCATAAACCTATTGAATTACATGCCAAAATCCTATAGGGACTGAAACAATGTCGGAGGGAATGGGAGAAATTCCTCAAAGAAAACCATGTTGGGAGTTAAAGGAAAGAAATTCTTATACATGATAATGTTACTGCATTGATTGTTTGCTGGAAATGGTAGACGCTGATTTGGAAGCAATGATCTTTCATCAACTAATAAATGAGTAACACTGCAAGTTTCCAAATCATAGTATATGAATGGAATTTCAGCATTCTTGCACATCAATATAGAAGTTCCAACTGCTCGAAATGGTAGATAGTCTGAACAATGTATATTTATATTTCTTGTCATACCTTGTAAAAGGGTCCATCTTAACCCTCTACTGTCCTTGAAGTGACTATGTGTTTGTTGAACGCAATGTTGACCACATTTGAAATCTTGGATTTCATCTATGCACCATATACTTGTAAAACCATCATTCACAAGACATATCAATCGGTTGCAGTGTAAGGTCAGACACATAGATCGTTTCCTACGTCCTGTGTAAACTGAATGCATACCCCATATATTCATTTCAATGTTTAGAGAGTACATTATGTACACATATGAGGCATCGTCTTCAGAAATCATTTTCACATGCAACCAATAATTTTTTTCCCTTATAAAAAACAACATCTTTAGGAGCAGTAGGTTCACCATCAGCACCAATTGTTTCTCTCCAAACTCTATAGACATTGCTGTAGATAAAAAATTTAGGACCATGTACAGTACGCTTATGAAGTACAAGTATCCATCCATGTTTTTGTTGACCAGTGTTGCCTATTAGAGAAAAGAAACCATAGTCTCCTATATCAATAATTCCTATATTTGAGAAACACTTTATGAATGGATTTGCGATGTAATAATCCTTATGTCCTCATACAGGACTATATTTTGAGAGAAAAATGATTGAACCAACTGTACATTCAATCATATATCTATTTTCCAGATGAGGGACATGCAACACGGATGTATGTCCTGTACGATTGATAAACTTATATGCAAAATGGTTTTGATGTTGTCCCAATAGTTCAATTAAAATGCCAATTTCTGTTATATTGTTATTTTTCCAAGTGCTAACAAAAGATGGCCTAGACAATAGCTCTTCACAATGTTTAGAGATTGATCGCAAACGAACCAATGTTGAAAATGGCACCCATAGGAGAATCATCTCTAGAAACTCCAGTGGGAGTAAACTCCAAATGCTCGGATCCATTTGCAATTAACTAAACAAAAACATAAAAAATACCTAGTTATTACCAATAGAAACATAATAAATTATAAAAATAATTTCTTTGCATAACACAATCATAGTAGAGAGGACAGGTGACGGAGGAGCTCCAAGAATCGTTGGTGGGAGATTGAGGGTTTGGGGCGGACTTGCAGCCTACGGCCAGTAGTCGCCCAGGCTTGCATCCCCTCCTCCTTTTAGATTCGCCACTCTGTAAAAAGATTATCAGAGCTCTTTCTTTGCCCACTCCATTCTCTGGACGAAGGGGTTGTTCAGGTTGTCTGTGCGATTAATGGTCAGGGAGATATGTGTCACGGGATCGAATTGAACTTTCAAGAAATTTGGCGCATGCCAGGATGAGTCCTCGCTGATCGATTTTAGCATCTGGAAGTGGATTCTTTGGCAAAGTTCCGAGCACTGGGGCCATCTGCACTTATTCAGGAATTTCTTGATTGCATTTTGGGGTTTTCTTCCCCCATCGATCGGTATGAGTGAATCGTCCTCTCGCATGGTCATAATATTTGCACCGATGTGGGCATTTTCCACTGGGTTGCTGGTTTTCCCACCGACCTGTTTCTTGCTAGCGTTTGGTTTCTGGTTTCTTCTCTGGGCGGCTAGGGTTTTTACCCAGCCGCTCTTTCTCCTCAGCGTGAGCTATGGGTGGTTCTTCATCTGCAGTTTCCTTGTGCGACGTGCTCTTGTGGTGGAAGTAGCGATCTCCAGTGGCTTTCTTATGAAGCAACGGTTGTTGTGTGCCCTGGCGGTGGCCTCTCTTTGCTTGGACATTATCGTCTGCATCTGTTTTGCGGTGGTGGATGGCGTTCGTGGGTGATATTTTTTTTTAAGGAGGCGGAGGACGAAGGGTTTAAGATGAAGATATGGTGTGATCTTGGAATCGAGGGGGGTATACTGGGCTTCACGAGCTACTGCATCTTTTCTGTGGTACCTGTGTCGGATCTCGGCTACATTTCAGATATCCTTTCTCTTATTCTCGGGGGTTTGATTCTGGTAAACTAGTGGGCGGCTCCAAGAACCAGGGTCGAGGGCTTCGGCTCTCGATCTTGAACTTTTGAGGCTGATCTTGATTTGGAATGGATCCACAATTGGGGTTGAGGGTTACAGCTGTCGGGGTTGATTTGGATCCTGAATATACTCTTACGTGGTGACCCATTTTGTGGTGCTTAGGGATCTCTGCGGTGGTGACGACATTTCAGAGGAGGTGGCCTTTGCTAATGGCAGTATGTTTGGTGCTGGATGGCTGTTAATATAGGCTTATTTTCTATGAATCTAGCTGATATGCTTGTATTTCTGCTATTAATGTCTGGGACAGTTTTGTAATTTTCATTATGTTAATATGTGACAGCAAATATGTGACAATGTAGGGATCCTAGTGATCCTCTTACATGTGCAGATGTAATTTTGTTCTATGAAATAAAATTACAAATTTTTTTCGGGGAAAAAAAAAACACAATCATAGTAGAACATAACCATGAACCAATGTCACAAGACACCATAAGCACCAATGAACATCAGAATCCAAGATAACCCTTCCTCGATTTCAGAATGCAAAAAAAAAAATCAAATTAAAAATAAACACAACTGCTAGAAAACATTTTAATTAATGGCATCATGTAACAAAAATCCAGCAACCAACATTACCATATTGCAACAGAAACATAACAAATCATAAAAAAAATTTCTTTGAATGAACACACAAAGCTATTTAAACTACTTATAAAAGCATTATAAATACATAGTTATTACCAACCGAAACATAATAAATTATAAAATTAGTTTCTTTGCATAACACAGACATAGTATAACATACCCATGAAGCAATGTCAGAAGACACCATATGAAGCAATGAACATCAGAATCCAAGATATTTCTTACATCGATTTAAGAATGCAAAAATAAATTCAAAATAAAAGTGAACCCAACTACTACAAAACAATTTAATTAATGGCATCATGTAACAAAAATCAAGCAAACAACATTACCATATTCCAACAGAAACATAACAAATCATAAAAATAATTTATTTGAACGAACACACACTGCTATTTAAGGTACTCATAAGTAAAATTAAATATACATAGTTCTTACCAACAGAAACATAGTAAATGATAAATATAATTTATTTGCTCAACACGGACAAAGTAGAACACAACCATGAGCGAATCGCATAAGACACCACAAGCACCAATGAACATGAGAATCGAAGACAGCCCCTCATCGATTTCAGAATGCAAAAATAAATTCAAAAAAAAAAACCCAACTACTATAAAACATTTTAATTAATGGCATCATCTAAAAAAATCCAGCAACCAACATTACCATATTGCAGCAAAAACATAACAAATCATAAAAATAATTTATTAGAACCAGCACACAAAGCTATTGAAACTACTTATAAATAAGATATAGGTTGACAACATATTATTTAGGAATAGATCAAAATTCAAAATATTAATCAAAATTATAAAATATCTTCAACACATTTAGATAATTGTATGCAACGATAGACTGAATAAATACAATGATGCGAACTGAAAGAAAATGGACTCTCACTATTTTATTTATGTAGATGGTGATGACAGTGGCTCAACAACTTTTTTTTTTCTTGGCATGACACCACGAATTTTCTTTGCTTTTTTTTTCAGTATTTTTTTGGGTTTTCTTGCCAAGATCACGAATTCCGTTCTTCACCAATCTGTGGTTAGGCTCATATTTTATTGCATCCTCAATCTTGTCATATACCAACCCAAAACTTGAAGATCTTTGTCCATACGTACGAAAACCGTAAATAAATATTTGTTGCGTACCAGTAATACCAATTTTTTTCCCTATCTCCTTTTGAATTTCTAGTTTGGAAAGGTTTCCTCTTCCAGGATGTAGAACATGTATTTGAAATCGACGCCTCAACCTTGGTTCATCTATCAAGTGTCTGATGCATACTGTGGGACGATGAGGGATTTTTTTTACATCCATTTTTTATGTGGATTTGAGGCAAAGATCTGGAAAATAAAAACATATATGGTTTTATGAATTCGAACATAATGTTAACCAAATGATACAATAAACAACATTGGAGGAAATGTGGCATAACCACAAAAACTCTAAGATATCAATAACAATTAAATCATACAATACAACAAAAACGTAAGTTGCATAAAATGGTAACATGCATGGTCATGGTTATATATGTCAAAATCATTGGCATGCCATCATGTAGTATATCATTCAATACTATTTTTTTGGCACATTTCATCAGTACATTCACATTTAGTCGATAAAACAAAATTTAAAAAAATTACATTTAGTTGTGAGGATCTTATGAAAAAAAAATAGAAAACTAACTATATCTTTACTCTTTCAACACATAGAAAAGAATATGAAGAACAAAAGTCCAAATAAATTAGTAAAAAAAATAATGGCTGCTGCTATGTTTTTATGTCGCAATAGAGCTTAACAAATGCTTGCCAATTGAACTGTAATTGAACATATTGAAAAAGTGTATTTTAACATATAGGAACAAATCTTATTCTCGACAACTATATGAAAAGACAATGAATAAATCGAGATTAAACTATGTTAGTCTATAAATTGGTTTGTTCTCTTGCAATCTATATTTCTTCATACCAATTCAAATAATAACAACGAAACATGTCAATATAAATATCTATACAATAAACAATCAAGTTGCCTAATAACCTGATAGTTGTGATCTTTAAGCTGAAATGGATTCCAACCGTTGTTCTTCTTTTTTCCTGATTGTAGCATATGCACTTTTCGCCATTTTTGAATACCTTTCAAATGTAAATGGCGGAGATATTCGTAGAACATCAATAGATTTTACCCTTGAAAGTGTTGTGAAAGTTAAACCTTGCCTCTCTGCGATACCGATATCAATGGTTTCCCTTTGTAAAGTCAAACCTTGCGATTTGTGTATGGTAAGAGCCCAAGCCATAAACAATGGGATTTTCTTGCGATTTCCTCTAGCAATAGGTGTTATTGGAACAATTTTGGGATATCTGATGTCCCATGGTAAACCAATGTAATCATCAAATGAGACCGTAGCATACATTGGCAGCTGTGGTGGTTTGGATCCATCAGAGAAAAAGATGTTTTCAACTGTCCCAAGTGCTCCATTTACCAACCCTGCTTCCACCCACAAGTTAAACGTCAACATCACTCACTGAACAGGAGATAAAAGCACTTCTTGTTGAAGCTGGTCATCATCGGCGTCAAAAAATATTTATTTTTTGTATGTTCAGCAAGGCATCGTGATATGGGAATTCCAAGTGACTTTAGCATGCATCGATTATGTACATTTACCAAGCTGTTCGTAGGAAAAAAATGGATTTCTGAACTGAAAGTATTACTTTCAGTACCGTCCATATTTGCATCTTTTCGTGACATTAAAATATTCCAATCATCCACTGTTGGGTTTGCATTTCTGATGTTGGCTAGCAACCTCTTAAATTTGACTTGATTTGGATCTGTGCCTTGTTGACGAAATATCGTGTCCAATGTAACAAATTTTCTGAAATATTTCCATAGCACCCTGCCAGCCATGTTGCCTACGTACAATGGTTTATCTTTGACAGGAGGTAGCTGCCCAAGATCTCCAACAAGAATCATTGATCTCCCACCAAAAGGAACTGACCTTTTTTCAGGAAATGCCTCCCGAATATGTGAATCAATTTGTATGAACAACCTTGGCCCAAGGAAACTCATTTCATCAATTAAAATGTGTGTGACATATCGCATTTCCTCTTGAAATACAAAAAGTGACTATCCCTGTAAAGATTTGAAGTCTTTAATAGGGATTCTAAGGGCTGAGTGAATTGTTTTTGCCCGTATGTTGAACGCGGCTACTCATGTAGGTGCCAACAATAACAAACGGCTTTTTCCATTTATGGAATGCATTGAAAATTCATGTCCAAGACAATGTATAAGGTAATACTTTCCTGTCCCTGCAGTTCCTTGAATTATCATCTTCAGCGGGTCTGGATTAGGTCCTTCATGGAAATGTTGAATAATAGTTTCAAAACAAAGACGTTGCTTATCAGAAAAAGAGGATGGAGAAGCCGACGTAGAATGTGAGACATCTGGTATGGATCTTCTTGAGCGTACATTTTTTATGAAATATGTTGGGTCCTCCAAGTCTATATTCCAACCTGTTGTACTATTCCATTTATGGATCAAGTCAAAGTCTCTACGACCAAGAGTACCAATGTCTGAAACTTGAACAGTGTTGGGAGGAAAAAGACGTGACAACATCTCGCACTCATCCATGTCATTCTCATGAGTCACTTCATCCTCATGTGTATCGTCATCTTCTTCATTGGTATCTGGTTCTAAAGGTATCCTATTGACATGCCAAGATCGATATCTAAGGATCCTCCAGTTATGAATAATAATTTTTGTGCTGACTCCAATATCAATCTGAATGTTTCTAAATGGTTTATAGAGAAGCAATTCACTGAGGCAAAATGACTTAAAGGAATCTAAATTGCTGTTAGGAAATTCACATAACTGTGGCCATACATGAACTATCGTAGGTGTATCTCTTGTCTTCCATGGTTCTCTCTGGCGTCGACCACTAAAAGACCATGATCGTGCAGTTTCAATCAAAGATAAGTGCTCCAGAAACGAAGGTCTATTTTGGTAGTGTTCTAGAAACCCAGACCCTGTTGGGAATTTGTTGTTATCTGTGTTGGAAGAAACTCTTTTGAATATTTTTCTACCAACATTAACTGAAACAAAGCTACGGCTATAAATAACAAGAGGAAGCTTTAACAACATATGACAGGTTTCCTGTGCTCCTATATCTATTTCCACAATTGTTTCAGCAAGAAACTTTTTATATGCAGTTATAGAGGGAATGTCAGAGTCAACGAAAATGGAGATTCTTGTCAACATGTCTTGATAGCTTTCTGATCTTCTCTCTGATTTTGAAGCATACTTTGCAATGTATTTCAAAACTGCATGACGTGAAAGAACCGGCTGGCAATCAACATTGGCACGCCATATTGAAAGAAGAGGAATGTTATGGACATTTAACCTGTCATCGTTGTGAGCAGGTTCATATTTTTTGTGTCCTTTGTCATTGACAAATATTTTTTACTGGTCTTGAAGTTCCCATGGTGCATTGTATCGGCACATGTAGGAGGAACCTTTTTTATGCAAACATGAATGACCACTGCATTTTGTGTGGCATTGCACTTGATTCGCTAGTTGCTCATAGTCGTCAAGGGGATTTGTATTGCATATTTCACTGGTATCCAATAAGCAAGGATCTTCCTCCAGAGGTCAACGAATAGATATATTCCTGTGGTGAGCATCACGAGGATTCCATGCTGTTACATAGTTGTCAAAGTATTGTCTTGCTGCATCAACCCTTATCGTGTCTGTCCAATCCAGTTGCTCCATGTCTGGAGCACCTTCTAACCACAGAAATCCATGGATATGTGCTGATCCCCTATGTTGCCATTCATACCTATGAGACTCATCATGTTTCAATAATATTAGCTTGCAACAATATTTCAAGTAATAATCTAACATGCTAGATTGAAAAATAGAATAAGGAAACGACATACCTGTACCAGGAGTCTTTAGCATGAAGGTATTTTACAATGATTTCGTCACAGAATATACTGAAATTTTCATGCATATACTTAGCAACAATATGTGGATATTTTATAACATTATCGGTTCTCCATCTATTCCAGTTCTGTGCAGATACAGGTGCAGAATTGGGCATAGCTTTATGTAGGTCTGGCCACTTGGTATCAGCTGCACTCAGAGTGAAAAAAAAGTTGGGAAACTGATTTGTGATATCATGTCAGTAATCTCACTATGACATGTGTTCCAATATGCCTTTGTTCCTCGAATACATGTACCAAAATGCATCAATCGTTTAGCTAATTTGGTGTCAGGGAATTCAATGAGCTCTTTACGAAGATCTTCAATTGTGGTAGGTATGCCATCTTCAATGTTTTTTTTCACGAATATAGCAGCCATTCCTTGGCTTCGATGTCTCATTATCATGTTCCATACAAAATACTGAAACCTTGGATGTTTTCCAAACCTTTGATCACAATATTTAAGTAGGTGCAACCCATACTCATTTAAGCGGACATCCTTCAAACGCGGTTGCAACCAATCAGCAGTTCCCGTGGGAAACAATGTTGGAAATTCCATGTCAAACAAACCTTCTGTGTTGTATTCATTTATTGGAGACAAACCAATCTCCGGCCATTCCATACCTAAATCTGACAAAGAAGATTATTTGTTAACAAATTTGTGTATCTCCTCTATCTCTCTTTGTGCATTTGGCATTCTAGTTGTATAGGATGAAGGATGAGTTTCGAGTCGATGAGTTCCAAATCTATCAATGTCTGCATCAATCTCTTCTGAGTTAGCTATGTCAGAGTTGATATAACGCAATTTAGAGGAGACATCTGTTGGTTGGTCTAGGAGACATATGACTAATTCTGGATCAACTTCAACATCTCGGTAATATTTGTCCACCCGTATTTTGTAATGCAATGCATCCATTACTCGCGACCTACTAACAATGCAATCATAGTGCTTGGATGGAGGCCCTTCTCGTCCGACAATTAATATGTCTAGGTCTTCAATTCGACGAGGAAGAGTCTTAGCAATTGAAACAATATCCTATGGGAAGCTAATTGTATGTCCGCTATATTTATATTGACCTCCACGTGCATGTGTGACCTGTAGTATTGGATTCACTCATGCTATTAGCATTTCTTCAACCTGTGTCAAAATTGATAAAACAGGAGGTTGTTTTCCAGGATTCATGTTGTTATCTCAAGAAAAACGATGGATGCCACGCTCTTGCCTACATCTCACACAAATGGGTCCTTCATCTCATTTGAAAACATTCATTCCAAGGTATGATTCACAACAAACATTACACATTTGCACAATTGACAATTTATCAATTTTGGCATGAAATGCTCGATGGAAAGAGGACATTTGCTGGAAAAGTTCAACCATGTTTCTTGATGTATGTATATTTAAACCTGGATCTTGAGCATGGACGTTACCATTGAATGGAAAGTGAGGCGAGACATGTCAACATCTCTCTCCTATGTTGTTGCGACGATGTACATTCCTGACTTGCCTTCGTCAAGTACCATTGCCTGAAACCTGACCCAAATTTATTTCATCATGAAAATTATTATGAAGGTTGGTTTCCCTCATATTGTTCAGATGAGGTGGGGTTTGAATGTTGTGTCCTCAACGAGCCTTGATGCTATTATCCTGAAAAGTGAAAATGTCGTTGTTAAATATTATGTCAAATCTTATGGTAAGATCTAAATATGGAAGTTGTGTACAAACAGGCTGCGTAAGACTTTCGATGTTCCAAGAAAAATAGTCCTTTCTGCATCTCCAGTTGGTCTACTGAGCATGATTTGGTTTTGAATCATTGCTGCAGATTTGTTCTCCTGATTGAGGTCCATGTTCTCCAGTTGGATGCACACAACATAAATTTGACTGACATTTTGTAGAGAGTCATCGTCACCAGAAGAGGGAATCACATTGATCGATGTCATGTTGTTTCGACAATTATGTCCATGGATGCTACTATCCTAGAATCTCAAAATGATTTTTCATTGAATTATTGAACAGGAAGATGAAATAGTATTGTATCTAATACTACCTTATTTTGATGAGAGTCAAATGCATGGTTGTTTTCATGGATAGGTGAAACAATACCTTGGTTGTTCCAATAGAAATAGTTCTTGCCGGACTTGACATTTGCAAACCGGTTTCGAGTTGATTTTGAAACCCTTGATATTCGTTCATTACCAATGCATTGTTTGCGTGGCTGTGTGAGTCATTCATATCAGACTTGGAAATCGTGTCCTTTGGTGTTCCAAGAGAAATTGTTCTTATACCACTGCTTCTTTCAGGTGTATTGGTGTTATTATTTTGTACTGTTTCTGGTTGATTTTTATACATAGCTTCCTCGCATCCATCAAATGATTGATTCGGAAAATTGTTGCGAGTAGTTATTTAAACATTGAAAATGTGTGTAAGTATATCTATATTGTACAGATAAATAATTTTTCAAATATAGACATTCCAATGTAAGCCTTATACCTCAATGCCATGATTAGAAAACGTTTTGCCTGAAGTATGACATATGAAAGGTTCAATAACTTCATTCAACGTTTCGTTACAGTTGTTGCTAGATGTTGGATTTGATGATATAAATTGACTTTGGTGATTTGATCTCCTCATTATATTAGATATGCGCTGGAATTTAGCGGGCTCCCCCTGAGATTCAACGACATTTGCAAAGGAAGGACCATGTCGTTCTCTTATCTGTTCGCCAATCTGCTCACTATTATCTTGGTATACTAAACGACGTTTCCTATTAATGCCTTCCTTTTTTTTATTATAGTGTTTTCGCGAGGATTCGTTTTTTGCTTGACACGATGTTTCCATCAAGTTCTTCTCACTGCTCGAATTATTGTTTTTGTCTGACGACATATCTACACGAGCATAAAAAAATTAGTTTATGTCAAACCATTTCACTGTACAAAGTAATTTTACAGGTATAGCAAAAAGAAACACAAACATAAAAGTTTTCAACTTTATTCAAAGATTATCTTTTAATATTTCTAAGAGTTTTAAACTTTATTCAAATAATAACTTATAATATTTTTATTGCCGAAGATTGCCAAGATATAAAATAATATTATAATGAAGTGTTATATCCAAGAAAATAAAAATTGGCATGTATGATTAATTTCTATTTCATAGAGAATGTAAATTGGCAAACATCAGAAGAGACAAATCCAATAAGCATGGTAATGAAGTATTGAATATGTCGATTTGCATAGGTACAGGTAAGTAAAATTCCATATGTAGCACTGACTGCCAAAAATCCGGTAAAGTAGGTTGGGAAGAAATATTTTCAATAGGTATGATTAAGACCCACCCAAACATGTCAACATGCATAACATACATGTAAGTTACATGCCATATATGTTTATATTATCCCATTGAAAATAAATCATCAATAGAATCCATGTTTGGGCTACTTAGAATGATGGATATGTTGTCTACAAGCTCAACAACACTTAAGTGTGTTGGATTTTCAAGTTTGGAAAATGCAGAATCCAACATTCTATCCTCGCTTACAAAATTAGAATGTGTGTCGATGAAGTCATAGAAAACAAAAGTAAGGCGGTCGTATTTGCACATGAGCAAGTAATTATCAAGTGCTGCAACAGGAAAATACCCCCTGCATTTGCCATTAATGCCTGAGGTCAAATTAGACATGATGCTCCATCGCAATCCACCTTCTAGAAATCCAATTCTTATCGAAGAATTTGTTGAATCATATTGATTTTTTGTTGGTTCTATAGACCACACTGTAGTTCTCCCATCATTTATAAAAAAAAAGAATCTCATTGCGATAACATGCTAGGCTAATCGATAATGTTGAATTCAAGTGTGGAATAAACTGGAACCCCCATTTGTTATCCTCAGGATCTATCCAACATAGCTTGTATATATATATATATATATATATATGATTATCTCTAGAAACCACATGACTATCCACCCATAACATTGTTTCATTATACAATATGGGATTTTTGGGCCGCAAAACATTGCCATCGATAGGACATGTTTGTCTCCACTGCATATGAATACTGCTGGAAATAAAATATTTTGTTTGAAACTCTGCATAAATATGTTTCAATGCTACCCAATGGTATTTATGTTGCTCAAAATTTTTCAGCAATGTAAAGAAACCCCAATGACCAAGTCCAAGAGACCCTACAAATGTACAAGTCTTTGTGAATGGATTGGCGATGTAGTAGTTTCTTTTTTGATATAAGATACTGGGGGATGAAACTACAACAATTGAACCACATGCATATTCAATTTTGTAGTCGTTGTTTAGGACTTGCATAGAAAGAGATGAACATTTTCCTTTTTGGCTAATGTAATGGCCAATGAACCGATGTCTACCAGAAGAGCCAAAACCAACCAAAACTCCATATTCTTTTGTTTGATTGTGTTTCCATTGTGAGATGAAATTGTTTTTGGACACAATACGATTCCAACCTTTGCAAACCATTTTCAAACGGATAATCATAGATAAAGGCAACCAAAGAAAGATCATTTCAAGTAGGTCTATTGGCAGATATTTCCAAATCGTAGGGACCATGTCCATTTCTATAACACAAAATAAGAGAATCGGTTAGCAAATGGATTGATGTAAATATGCCTCCAGTTCCAAATACTCATAAATCATAGTTTTTTATTTGTAGGCATAAGTATAATTTAAAAGTGCTAGACCAAGGGAAACATATTTTGGCATGTTACTTGTACAATTGAAGTACAAAAAAAAATGACGAAATGTTAATATGATCGCAAAAAAATACATACACTACAATAAAACATAGCATCCACAATGGATATTATTTGGTGCAATATAATTTTTTAGATATATATATCTAATGATTACATGGATGTAGATAATATAAAAAGATGATCAAAATTCACAAAATATGAAAAAAAGAAAAAAAATTGCATATTGTTTACATGCCATAATGCTCCAACGACTCATCATAATTTGTAGGAAAAGGGAGTAAATCCTCGAATGCTTTCATGCTTGGAGTTAGAGGGAAAAAATTTCTAGACATTACAATGTTGGTACATTGGATGTCTACTGGAAAAGGCAATCCATGACTTCGGAGCAATGATCCTTCATGGGGTCCTACATGAGTACCCCTGCAAGTGTTGAGGTCATAATATATGTACGGGGTTTGGCCATACCTACACATCAGAATAAAACTCCCCACAGCCCGAAATGGAAGGTACCTTGGACAACGTGTGTTTATATGGAGTGTCATAACCTATAAAAGGGTCCATCTCAAATCTCTTCCAAATATCCAAAACCTGTGCACCTCTTCAACTGCAGATGCACTATTCCTCATATCTATCATTTCGGTTATGGACCATATAGTTGTCCTACCATCGTTCACAAGACATAACAGTTGGTTTTGATGTACAGTCAAACACATGGACCATTTGATGCGTCCTGTATGAATTGCATGACTAGCCCATCTGTTCAATCCAATTTCGAGTGACCACATACTATAGGAATATAGAGCATCTTCCTCTGAAATGATTCTCATATGTATCCAATATATTTTTCTGTTAAAAAGAACTGCATCTTTAGGAGGGGTTGGAATGAAGCTAGTTGCATCAATTTCTCTGCAATCTCTATTCACATTGCTGGACACAAAAAAATTTGAACCATGTTCGTTCTATTCATGACGAACAACTATCCATCCCTATTTGTGATCACCGATGTTGCTTATGAGTGTGAAGAATCCAAGCACTCCAATTTCAATCACACCTATATATAAAAACTGTCCTTCGAATGGGTTAATAATAGAGTAGCGCTTGTGACCTGGCAATGAACAAAACTTTGATAGCAAAATGTTTGAACCAGCTGTGCATTCAATTGTCCAATTGTTTTCTGGATTGGTAATATGCAGAAAAGATGTATGGCCTACAGAATTTATAAACTTATATAGTATTTTGATCTCTTATGGCCGCCAGAATTCAACAAAAGAACCAACTTCAGCTATGTGATTGTTCAACCAAGAAGTTCTAAATGCTCGTTGCCACAAAATTGCCTGGAAATGTTTAGAAGTTGATCCGAATTGGATCAATGTTGAAAAAGGAACCCACAACAAAATCAATTCCAATATCTCCATTGGCAACAAACTCCAGATGGCAGGATCCATTTGTGGCTATATAA
Source organism: Pseudotsuga menziesii (assembly GCA_001517045.1). Taxonomy (NCBI): domain Eukaryota; kingdom Viridiplantae; phylum Streptophyta; class Pinopsida; order Pinales; family Pinaceae; genus Pseudotsuga; species Pseudotsuga menziesii. The sequence continues at coordinate 245,354 of LPNX010833298.1, read as the reverse complement.
CAAAACAATGAAAAAACATATGGTTATGAACAAAACCAATAAAAATGAAAAAATATTAATTTTGCCATTTTATACATGGAACATAACTTCACTTGTTGACATAAAGCAATGTCTATGTCAAACAAAATTGATCTTCCAATTTAATTTTTGAGGTCATTGACATGTGATTTATGAGTTCAACATCCAAAAGCGGATGTTAGAGCGATAAACGACATGTCAATGTTATGTATCCTATGTCTATCATCCAACAATGGAATGGGAAATGGGAATAAATTCGTTTTTTGCTGGGGCCACATATATGTTCATCAAAACCTAATATATCATTTTTAGGTTTCTCATGATTATAGATATTGAGGTCATTGACATGTCATTTTCCAGTCTAACATCCAAAAATTGGATGTGCAAGAGGGGCCTCACCAATTGGCTGAGCACATGTCTCTTGACTTCTGACATGAAGACACCTCTCTCTGAAATGGCATTCATAAGTTTATAATTTATGAATACCATGGGACGAACGTAATGTATCATTTTTTCAGTTTTATCATTATTATAGATATTGAGGTCATTGACATGTCATTTATCAGTCTAACATCCAAAAATTGGACGTGCAAGAGGGGCCTCACCAATTGGCTGAGCACATGTCTCTTGACTTCTGACATCATGACACATCTCTCTCAAATGGTATTCATAAAGTTATAATTTATGAATACCATGGGACTCTGGACTAAATTTTTTATAAAAAAAAACAAATAATTGTGATTCATAAACATTATATATATATATATATATATATCGTTGTAGTCACAATCTTACACATAAAAATTACGAAGCATGGTTTAATAAATGACATGAGTTGCTTTTAAACATTTCCATAATACATTTTGATAAAGGGAAATTTCGTATAAATTTTAAAAACAATGCTACTTCTTCATAGTATCATCCAAAAGCTGATTTTACAGCGATAAACGACATGTCAATGTTACGTATCCTATGTATATCATCGAGCAATGGAATGCTATATGAGACCCGTCAACTTTTCATGTCTAATCCTATGTCTAACATCCAACAATAGAATGCTAAATGAGATCCCTCAAATTCTCATTTATAAATGTGAGTTCTACATCCAAATTCGTTTTTTGGGTGGGCCACATATATGTTCATCAAAACCTAATATATCATTTTTAGGTTTCTCATGATTATAGATATAGAGGTCATTGACATGTTATTTTTCACTCTCACATCCAAAAATTGGATGTGCAAGAGCGGCGTCACCAATTGGTTGAGCACATGTCTCTTGACTTGTGACATGATGACACCTCTCTCTCAAATGGTATTCATAAATTTATAATTTATGGATACCATGGGATGAA
>LPNX010833298.1:222381-232794 GCA_001517045.1 Pseudotsuga menziesii | reverse complement strand
AGGAAAATTAATAAAATAATAGTTAAAATAATAAAATAATATTTATTAATTTTGGAGAAAGAAAAGAAAAAACTACTTTTTTGTTCATATTTTCTACGTATATCCCTATGGTTTTACTCAAACTTTGATTGAGAGAGCTCATTAGATGCATAATTAAATTCCACATCCAACGAGTACACACTCAACATATTTTTGACTAGCCTTGCCACCCCAAAAACAAGAAATACCTGAAAAAACATGATGATGAGGAAAACCACAATGGAAAACAACTACTTTCATCCTGCTGATTGTAACCTTCACAAAAAGAAGGATTGGAATGGAAATCAGATTTTAGTTGTTCATCCTTCTCATATTCCACCAACAAAAAAGGATTTGCATGTTCATGTAAATCTTTAGTCTAAATTTGAGTTTGAAAAATGCATAAAGGTCCTTCCTCAACCATTAACTCAAAATATGATTCCTCTTTTAATTCAAACTACAAAGAAACTTCATGAATTCTTTAATTTATTTGAGAAGGAAGGAGTATTCTAAAATTTTGGTTTCTATTCTGTTGCGCTTGATTTTCTATGGGAGGTGATCTATTGTCCATAGTAAGTCGCTTTATCAATGTTTCCATGATTTTCATCATTATGTCCATACTGGCCTCTTGTGAGTTAGGGGAAGAAGGATGTTTGGACTCTTTATCCTTTCTTCTTTATCCCTCTTCCCTCATTTTCTCTTTAGTAGAAGTCAAGTTTATTTCTATCTCTATGCCATCATTTATCATATCAATTAGGGAGGCAGATTTTCTTTCACTAAGCCATAAGGTAAATTCACTATCAAAATCTTCAGCATATTGGGGTTGAGCGGCACTAGAGGGACGCTTGAACTAGGAAGGGATGTCATTATAGACTATCATAAACCTGTCAGAAAACTCCTAGACCGATTCACTCTCCCTCCTCTTCATGGAATAGAATTGGGAAAAACAATTCCTGTGGTTTTTCTTTTCTGCCCATTTTTTCTTGAATCCTCAAAATGGAGTTGTTTGGAATATTTCTAAACCATTTTCTTTATTCTCTAGCAATACTTTGGGAAAATATTCCGACTTTAATATCCTCATGGTCTACTTCTTTCAAGTTTGTCCAGTTTGAAAACCATTCCAAGTGTTCCTTAGCTCAATACCCCCTCTCCCCATTAAATTGTATGTGTTTTTTGGCATGTCCCTGGGGGAGTTCATGAAGAGCGGATGGGAGAAGTATAGGGAAAAACCTTTTAGCCTTCCCTGGAGTTATAGTAGGGTTTTCAAGAGGAATTGAAGATGGTGTGACAAACAAAATCAATCTTTTGTGAGTAACTACAGAGCCATGAAAAACAATTAAACTGAATGATGGAGGCTTCTTAAGCTCCAAAGTGGTGGGAGATAAGGATATGTCAGCATAATTCTCTGTGGAAGTGGAGTTTAATGAGGATGATTCAAAGGGAAATAATGGGAATTATCGGTGAGACAAGGGTTGGGGATTCCTTCCACTAGTAGAAAATGAGAAATTAATGACTAAAAAAATGACTAAAATCGGGCTATAAACGACTATTTTTGAGTTGGTGACTAATAGTAGCAAATTACCACTATCTTATAGCTAGTCGTATTTCACTAGTCATTAATAGCTTGACTTAGTAGTCACTGATTTAGTCATTGATTTCGTCATTGATTTGGTCATTGATAGAAAATGATTTAGTCATTGATAGTCAATGATTTAGTCATTGTTTTAGTCATTGATATTTAATGATTTAGTCACGGATTTAGTCATTGATTTAGTCACTGAGTTAATCATTGATTTAGTCGCTAATTTAGTCACTGATTGCAACCATTAATGACCAAATATATGACTAAATAAACTACTAGAAATTAACATATTAATGACTAAGCTAAATACGACTAAGATACAAGAAATTAGCTACTAATAGTCGTATATATGTGAATTTAGTCATTTTTGTAGTCACAAATTTATGATAGGGCACGGAGGAATCGAACCACCAACCTCCTTCCCATAATTAGGCAGGCGCTCTACCATTGAGCTAGCACCCTTTAAGAAGTTTTTATTGCTTCACAATGATTAATACAAAGTAGTTCTCCAGATTTCTACATGTCAGAAAATTATGACAAACAAACAGACCATGTACTTCAGCTTAATAGCAGTGCAAGTTTAAACTTTTCATAGTCAACCACACTGACATTTTAATTCAAAGGAATCCTACAACCACAATTCACTTTGTAACATATCCATTGCAAGATTGATATCCAATTTAGAATTTGGCATGATATTAGTCTTCTAAAGGAAAAAATCCAATAGAAGAATACTTACAAGGACAGGTCTTAAATGCTCATTTAATAGAATAACAAATGTAGCCAATACCTGGAATCTAAAAGCACATTCTAGGAAGTACAAAAATAGGTTTTAACTGTCAAACCCCAGGAATGTATTGGAGCCTAGATTTAAACCTAAGAATACCTACAGCACTGAGCTTATGGTCCTGCTTAAGCACAAAAGTTCTTTTCTAGAGATAGCTAACTGGTAGCTGATGCACTCTTGGCTAATGCGTGGATAATGGGCAGTTTCTAACAGACAACTCATTTAACTAGAAGAAAGAAAAAACAAGTAACTGATAACTTATTCGTGACACTTAAGATTTGGCCCTAGGAAATCATAGGTTACACTAAAATCAAGACAGCATCATGGGAGAGGTTGCAAAGATGCAAAGGTTGATGAAATACACCAAGAAATCCTTGTTTATTTCAAAGTTTTCAATTATCATGCATGGTTGGAGAAAAATTCAGCGAAGACCCCTCTTTCACCACCCAACCCTTAAAACACTAATTGAACACTCTAATCCAACCTATGATTTTCTAAGATCCTTCTTCAACCCTTCCATAATATGAGAACCCATATCTAATAAATATGTAATGTGTGTATGTATATTTTGTTCCCAATGATATCAAAACAAAAGTACTAAATAGAATCGATGGATACAATATCCATATCCCTATTTGTACTTGTATTCATAACCATACAACATGTAAAATCAATGGTTGGGGATTACGTGAACCCTGCACCATTGGACTATCCATAAAATGTATACAGACTCTGAATCACGATCAAACAAGAACCTTTTTCAGACAAGCAACAACACTAAGATGCAACAAAGGCCTGATTCTATAACTCAAATCTAAACACAATGATGAGACAGAAAACGGAGACATGAAAAGATACAAACTATGGCATGCTTCTAGCACAGATGGGGACTAAAAGAACATTGCAAAAATGATGATAGGAACAATTTGATAAGCTAACATATCACTGACTACAGAGTATAATCCAAATCAATAATTTATATAGCAAAGGTAATAGAACCTTCAGTGCTCCAGGTTACATTCTACATGGTAATATTCAATCTAATAAATGAGTAAGAACAAGTTTTACACAAAACTTGTAAATAACAACCTTCGAGTCTAGTCCTACTCAAACTTAAATCCTGTAATCAATTTTAGATTCTATCAGATTTCAATTTGCTACAGACGACAATGGAAAGCAAATTGAAATAACATCCAAATATACACTGAATATGTCCAAAAAATCATTTAGAAATTCCCCACATAATAACAAGCCATATGTGGGATTTCATATAATCCTGCAATCAACTACTGTTGAAATTTGACTCTAATAACATATAAGGTTTTTAGACATTTTATTTTGGACCGAGAGACCCACTAAACAATTTCCTCTACCCCAAACATGGTGCACAAGATAATTACTTTGAAACCGGAATATTCAGCAGTACAAACCATAAATTATGGCATGCATTGAAAAAAAAAGACATAAGAGGTCTCTAAAATATTCCACAAATTTCAAAAACAAAATCTCAAAAGTCGCCTTTCCATACCTTAATATTATATTCATCTCTTTTCGTGACCTGTTGGAGCAAGTGTTGATTCTGGGTTTGCATGTCTTCATACGCTTGGCCAATAGTCTGTCAAAATCATAAACAACATGAAACATACTGTCTTCCAGCTTTAGAGTTTTTACCTTTTACCCCAATTTGATTTCAAGATAAGAAAACAATTGTGTGAGGTTTTGGTTGCTGTGAATAATAGTTGTGTGACGTAAGCCTAAGTTTTGAAGGATCACCTAAACCGAGTTGATTTGCAACCCTCTTAACAACATCATCATAAGTGTCCAGCTTTGACCTGCAAACATCACAGATGAAAGCAACATGGATAGAACAAGTTTCAAACCCAGACAAAGCTCCTACACATTGAACTTCTTTGACATATTAAAGTTCATTGCATATAAATAGAATTGTACTTATAGTTCAAGACAAAATTCATCTTCTTTTGGCTTATCCACATGCCGGAAATGAACAATCTACAGATCACATGCAATCAGAAATTCAACGTATGTTAAAATGACTTTCAAAACCAAGGAAAAAATCATGTTATTCATGAAGCACACATGCCTTTGTACACGATAGTTGCAAGAATGACTTCTTCACCGATAAAGGCAATAATTGGCAACTTTTCTCACAAAATGTAATGATATTGAGTGCTAAGGAAAGCATGATTAGCCAACTATCATTGGTAAGTTATCCCCCCTGAACTTTTATATATGCATTCCATGCAGCCATATCTAGGAGCAATAGACATAATATGCAGTTTCATTCTCATTAAAATACATGTTTTCTTGATTTCAAAATTTGCAGCAATAACTTCGTTAGAAGATAAGTATAACTGAGCTGCAGGAAGTGAAGGAAGCTACAGTAAAGGTGGACTCTTAGATGACATGAAAGTATCAGCTAAACATCAAATCTATCAACTCTGTGAAAGTATAATTCCCCAGTTAAATTATTTCTCTGAAGTTCAAGACATTATCTACAGGCCAAAACTGTAAACTAAACAAGGTTATTATATGCTTCCAAATGAAAACAATCGGTGAATTACATCCAGCAAAGAATCCAAATCATGCTAGTGAAGAACAAATTTCACCTTTCAAGGTTAAACAAGGGAAGTAGAATAATTGAAGTGCATGGATATGTGGAAAAGGGGATGTAATGTCAACCTGTGATGATCAACAGATACCTCTAGCCAGGCTACTAGTGTTTTATTTCTGCCAGATAGTGCCCTGTTAGAGTCCTCAGAATGCTGTTATCCTTTTAGTAAAATTCTTCAAGAGTTCCTCCATTGATTGCAAACTGAGGGCAATGTGTTAAGAGATAGAATGTTATTGCGGGGGAAAACTATAAAAGGTCTTATTCTCTAATTCATACTAATTTTCCTATTTAAGCTACAGCTTAGTAGCTGCTTGCTTGTACTGTGCCATGCAAATTTTTAACAAATTCTCCAAATGAATGCAACAATGGAGTTGATGCCTAGTTTGTTTACAGATCTGTGGTGATGGTATATTTAATCTCTTCCTTTGTCTAGTGGCCTACTAATCAGTTGCAGAACAGTGGATCTGACTTGTCCAGCCTGTGACCATGAACATTCGTCACACGTACTTTGTTTGGGGCATTTTTTCCACGTACTTTGTTTGTTTGGTAACCAGATTAAGCCGAGGCCACCAGGAGTTTGAGGTCTCTGACCTGCAAATCCACATACATAACCTATGCAATGAAAAAATCTTGGTAGTGTTTTGTACAGGAGCAATATGTATGTGTATCAGATTGAACATTACAGCTAGTGAAAACAATTTCTGATTAACAATGCACAATTCTATGCGCAAATTAGGACATGGCATGTATAAATGAGAATGGGATGAACATGCAAGTTTATCTTTTCATTATTAGGGTCTGATTTTGTGCAATGGATCTCTAAAAAATAATATGGTTGTGTATATTGTACATATGAGTTTTATTAGCTCCCAAAATTGCACATCTAAATATTAAGTCTCCCAAGGCTCATACCATTTAGAGCAATTTTAGAGTAACTTAGGGGGGTTGCCTGATGTCACCATAGTAGCTCTCCTCTTGCTTTAGAGTTAGTGTTTTTCTGGCAGAAGGGGGGAATCCCTAAATTTTGTCCCTGATCTATGCTTTAGCTTAATGACAAACCAGGGAACATAAGAAGTTTTGGATATGTAAAAGAAATTAGTAGTTTCATAGGATTGGTGGCTTGATTTTAGGATTATGGAGTCTATGTTTGCACTAAAAGGCCTTGATTGTTGATGGAGAATATTAACACATCACTCTATTTATTAGATCTATCCTGCCAAGCAGATCAACCAGATAGCTGAACTACTGCTGAGTGGAAAGTGCTTAGAACAAAGCTAAATCCCACAATGATCAGAACAATTTATGAACCATTTAAACCAATTAATCATGTCTATTATGGATCAAATTCTCTCTTAGGAACAGAGTATGTATGATTAGAACAATTCACTGACCTTTTAACATTTCATAGAAAATCAGAGGAAGAGCAACAGATCACAACCTGTCCCTTTGTTCAACCCAAAAATTCATCAAAGGATGATCAATGGTCCATAAGAAAAATAGATATGGGTCGGTTAACAAACACCTCTTGATTACAGCAGCAACTCAACAACCTGATCTAATCAAGCCTGTCATAGATTAAATTCTCAAGCAGAGTATGTCTGATTACAATATTTATTTACTCTTTAACATTAGGTAGAACAGTGGAGGACAAGCAGAAGACTATGCCCCTCTTCTTTGCTTAACCTAGAGCTTTTGAAAGGATGATCAATGATCCATAAAAAAAATTAGAGATGAGCTGGTTTACAAACAACTCTTGATTACAGCAGAAACTCTGCAACCTAATCTATAGGTTACAGAAAGAAAGTAGGTGGAAGGAATTTCAATAGTTACATAATTCTCCAGTCTGGAGTACAATTGGTCTTATTACTAGCCCTAGGGTTAAAACCATAAGATTCCATCCTTTGAATCAATTCTTTGATCTTATGTGTAGTTTCACAATATAACTCATGATGGATCAATTTTGGCAAGGTCATAGAGGACCATCCTGCTATCCATAACATTAATAAAGAAGATCTATCTAACTTCTTGAAATTAGCTACATGACCCAAGATAAAATCAGATGTTCCCAAGAGTCCAACCATGTGCTTGAGCCTTTAAATCAGGACTTACAACTTAATATTAATCAATATTGACCAACTCTGTTTTGATACTCTTTGTGGGATCCATTATTGAGAAATCATGGCCTTTATCCTCAAGTATGGACTAAACCCCATGCCACCCTTTACATATTCTTGTTTCCTTAAGCTATTTGCGGTAATGGAGAGGATTCCCTTCAAGCTCTCATAACATGATCAACGATCCATCTGAACCAATCTTTGAAGGAACAACCTTCATTATTCCTTAAAGTCCTACAGCATCATTTCTTGAGAAATTATGCTTTAATCCTGGGTTTTTTATAGGTCGTCTCCTTTTAGGTTAGCCTAGGTGTGCCAGCACATTATCATATCTCCTAGTTTTTCTCAAAGCCGTGTTACACCATCATTTCTTGAGAAGTTATTCTTTAATCCTGGGCTATTTATAATTTTATACTTATAGCTCCAAGGCTCCTTTTAGGTTAGCATAGGTGTGCCAGCTCATTATCATATCTCCCAGTTTTTCTCCAAATTGTGTTCCGGTATGTTGTTCCAAATTAATGTCCCTTATCCTATTATCTTTCTTGCTATCTGTAGATATCCCAAGGTTTGTTATGCATATGATGCCTCTAAGAATGCATGCACAACTCTGTTATTATACCTTCCACATCTAGATAGAACAAGGTAAATGTTAAATTATTTCTAAAGGTATACCATAGAAGGCCACAAATGTGTATCACTCCTCCTATAGTGCCCTCCTGAGGGGCATAGGGTTTACTGCTATGAAGCAAATTATATCCATCGTCTAAAATGTCACCAAGGACCTCAGTCAATCCAATATCCATTCAGATCTGAGTTGATTGTTGCCTTTATAGAATTGTATTTGCGAAGAGGATAAGTGACATTGCTTGATGAACAATTATGACTACAGGAATGTCTGCATAGTTTAGTATCATCCTCGTAGAGTTAAGAGACAAATACAACATCTGCACCTTCTGCATGAAGAAAAGGTTCAGCTGCTAAACCTTCGGTACATGTTAAACTCGTATCTCCTCCTGCTACTCCAGATTTCTCATGAGTGTGTTTGAAAAAAATACCAAGATCCCCTTTGTGTACCCCCTCCAACTGTTATCCAATAAAATCCATTGTCCCTCTACATAAAAACATTATGTTGGCAGACTCCAACCATTCGCTATACACTGTCTCAACCAGATTTGCCCAAAAATAAGCCCATGCAATTTTAGGGGCTAATACGTTTGATTGCATTTTATTAGGCTGTTGAATTAGAATAACATCTTTATTGAATGACTTTCAGGCATGTTATTGATTTTAATGATATTCAAAAAAAAAATTAGCAGAAAGCAAGGGCCTCCCAAGCCATGGTGCTAACACAGGTGCCTAGAAAACATGGAGTTTTGTTTGAGTTCAAAGCATCTCCAGTTCAAAATCCATCACAAAAATGGGCCCTCCTTTGGGATTAGGATTCAAATAGTGACTAAATATAGATGTTTAAAAGTAAGACCCTACTTCAAACATAGCATCCAAACTAAAATTTTAAAAGAAATCAAATTCAACTCTCCTTGATAATGTGTTCATGTCTTGAACCTTGAAAACAGGTTCATAATCATTGTGAAAAGCTGCCACATTTGGAAATGTTAATGATGAGAAGTGAATTACAAGTAACTGGGGTATTGGTTATGTGGTAGGCTGTTTAACTACAATGTTAACGTCAAAGGACAGATGCAGTTTTGAATTGAGAGGATTCTCTCTTGCAAGTTGCAACAGATACCTCTAGCCAGGCTACTAGTGTTTTATTTCTGCCAGATAGTGTCCTGTTAGAGTCCTCAGAATGCTGTTATCCTTTTAGTAAAATTCTTCAAGAGTTCCTCCATTGATTGCAAACTGAGGGCAATGTGTTAAGAGACAGAATGTTATTGCGGGGGAAAACTATAAAAGGTCTTATTCTCTAATTCATACTAATTTTCCTATTTAAGCTACAACTTAGTAGCTACTTGCTTGTACTGTGCCATGAAAATTTTTAACAAATTCTCTAAATGAATGCAACAATGGAGTTGATGCCTGGTTTTTTTACAGATCTGTGGTGATGGTATATTTAAGCTCTGCCTTTGTCTAGTGGCCTGCTAATCAGTTGCAGAACAGTAGATCTGACTTGTCCATCCTGTGACCACGAACATTCATCACACGCACTTTGTTTGGGGCATTCTGCCAGTTATAAAAGATGTGTTTTTGCATGCATTGTAAAATGATCTAAACTCGAGAACTAAACAGAATGATCATGAGATATTTTCTCTTCCCTTCCAGTAGGTAGTATTCAAAGATGAAAATATTGTGAGTGGCTGCAATGTTACCCATCCAACTAGGCATGCAAACAAAGGTTGGGTTATAATACTGATAAATGTGGAAAGCAGGCTCATCTGAGGCATCAGGATCGACTGTTAGGAGATTATTTTCTGCTAGTGGCATCTTCTAGCTTCCATGATATATATATGTTATCTTGTAAGTTCTTTCTGTAGATGATATTGATTTTTTTTGTGCTCCTCTATACATGGCATGCCTATTGGATTGTTCCATTTCAAGAACCAGCTTCTATTCGGCAGTAATAGGATTCTATGCTAACAATACCATGTTTGTACCAAGAAATCCATGTGCAAAACTTGCACCAATATGGGTATTTTCCAATGGTATTTTCCTTGTTGTCATGTTTAAAAAGTGAAGTTTACAGCATTACAATTGCAATTGGATATTGTGTAGGATACTACAAAACATCTCTGGTCAATTCTTTCCAGGTGAAAAGGAGTGTTATGTGTTATTCCTTGATGTAATTCAACATTTTGACATCCATATATGGACCTGTAGACAAGACAAATTTATAATGCAACTAGGAACAAGCCTATTTCCCACCCATCTTCAACTATGAATAACAAAGAATACTGATCATTTACGTTCTCAATCTTTTCATTTATAGGAAAAATCTGCACAGGTCAATCACATATCTCATACAAAGGATTAAAGTGGGCCTTGTAAGAATCAAACACAGATTGCAGAGTTAAAAAAAGAAGCCCCCAAGTCTGACCTTGTAAATTTTGTGGTAAAAGACCTCAAGTAGTCGCAGCTCTGCATTTGGGTTGGATAGCTCCACCTTCAAGAACAGAAAAAGAGAAGTGTATTACTAAATGCAATCAACAAAATTTCCATTACTCGATGTAATTTGGTTGTAGAAATATTTGTCCCATAACATTAAAAGGATCTACATTAAATTTGGTTGAGAGTCAAACTATTTTAACCTCGTCTTTCATTGCAT
>LPNX010833298.1:183989-214629 GCA_001517045.1 Pseudotsuga menziesii | reverse complement strand
TCATTTTGTACTAGTGTTCCTAGAGACTCAGAAAAGGATGTGGTATCCACTGTAGCACTAGGATTTTTGTAGGGATGATCGTTGTTCTTACGTGGCTCGACTGAAGGATCTTGTTCATAATCATATGTACAAGATGAGGAGATAATTCCAGTTCTTAAAGAAAGATATACATGAGTAAATCCATGGCCTTGTTTTGAGTGCAATAAAGAATGGGAAATTCCTTTGACAAGCTTAGGAAATGATAGGAAAAACTTTACAAGAAAGGATAAGATATCTTAGAGAAGATACACACTCGAGTACCTTAATTTTTCACCATGACTTTCCATGTCTTTGCAGTGATCTCATTTCCCTGGTAGAATCTCCATAGAAAATTTTGAATACGAGATTATTTGAAGGTGGAGTCGTCGGTGAAAGATGCACAACTTTATTGATGTTTGACTATTGTTCACCATCAATAGTTGAACCTGAACTCTTTGCAGCTTCTTGGTCACCATTATTTCCAATGGAGTCATCTTCCAAACTATTTGAGCTGAGTCTGTAGAGCATATACAGCCAACATGTGTCTAGGAACGACTACTCAACCAGGTCGTAGTTTCCCGAGCATATAATAGCAATTAGTTTTTGAAAACAACGCCAATATGTTATCACCTAAAATTTTCCAATGGTTGTGGTAGGAGAATCACTGGGGTAACCATTTCATACCAATATTTAGACTATATTATAGCCTATATAGTCAGAGATGAATCTCTCTTTGTCACAGTAACATTCACATATACATTCGGCTTTAAACAAGCATTCAAAAGGATAAATTTATGAGGGAAGAGTTGTTTGGGTTTTAAAGGGTGTAAGAAAAACAAACATACAACACCATTGGACAATGGATTCATAGCCTAAAACATTCAAGGGTATTACAATGAAAATGAGTGGGGATTTTACTTTCTAATTTGAGGCAAAGTGGGTGTCACATTCAGTCAAATATATTCAAGTGGTGGTAGGAGACATGAGAGAAATCCCATTGAAACAAGAGGCACCTATCTATGGATGAATCTCTTGCACTACATTTAGTAGAAGAAACAATAAAGGATCATAACTAGAACAAAGCACCTAATAGAGGGTGAATTCTATGACATTCATCATGATCACATCAAAAATGCAATATCTAATTCAAGGAGAACTGAATAAAACAAATTCCTCACATACAATTAGAAAGAATTTAGCAGAAACTTACACGAATGAAAATTATGCAAACGGGAAACATAAACTGAACAAGGAACACTGTGAACAATATTAGAAACATAGAAGAATATTTTTCATTAACACTTCTAAGAAATTTACAGAGCCACAAAAACTAGGCACATAGGATTCAAAATATGAATGTCGAACCCTTTATTCCTCCATAGATGTTACATTTATAATATCATGGGATCTCGATACCAACCTCGAAAAATAGCCAAATTCACTTATAGAAATCAAGAATCAATCCCGCACACATAAAATCATAACAAATTCTGATCAGGCATATTTTCCATGATCACAAACAAATCAGGAAAACATGCTAGGTTGTGCATGATGGAGACAAATAGAAAACCAAACACTTGGAACTCATGCTCGCTTGATTGAAAATGATGGTTTAGAGCACCTCCAATGACCTGAAACAGTTTAATTCCTCCATGCATCTTTAACTTTCAAAATCAATGCTAGCGATAGATCTGCATCTTCTTAGATCCCGATCATTGGAATATGAACCATCACGCTCCATAAAGTGAATTTTTCACTTATGATTCTTAGTACGATATTCAATGGGGAGGGGACACACCATTTATGCACGTTTCTCATCACACAAGCACTCCTTGACTTTGAGAGTGCAATTTCACCCAACAAAATCAATATCCACTGTAGATATTCAGCTGTAATCAATCTGGACCTTCCAATCATGAAGCTTCCAACTAATTAAGCATTCGTCCAACCTAACTTTACTCCTTGCTAGTTTTCATCATGAAATTATCTCAGACAGTCATTATTATGCATAATCTTTCTGAGATGTTGATCTTGTGGGATGTGGATTATGGAATGCAAGATTCTAGTTTACTTGAAGTTCAATGTTTATGTTTCCTCTTTCTTCCTTTCCACTTCCTTTTGGGTCGTTGATCTATGCAGGAGCTCTCTTAATCGTCGATCTTGCGGAAATTGTAAAGTGGGATTCCAATCTTTTCCTCGCCAAATTTCTATATCTCCACTTTCTGATTTCCTCCTTTATACTCCTTTCAAAGCCATTGTTATTTGGCAGAAGTTTTTCAGACCGTCGATCCCACGGATCATGGAAGGAGAAAGTTCTAAATTTTTATGACCAAACACCTGTGTTTCTACCTTTTCTCTCCCTCCTTTATGCTCCTTTACGAGTCATTGATATTCGACAAAATATTTCCATACCGTCGATCCTGTAGATTGTGGAAGGTAAAAGGTCAACCTTTATCTGACAAAATTTTGTATCTTCTACTTTTTGATTTCCACCATTTTACTTCCCACATTTCCCTAGACCATTGATTTGTGCAGAATCTTTCTGTGACTGTCGAATCTTGGACTGCAGAAATAAAAAATTGGATTTACCACTTTTCACAGCCGAATTTTGTCTTTTTTTCTCTTCCTCTACTAATTTTTCCTTGGCAGAAATGATTTGTGGCCTTAGATTTTTCTCCACTATGCATCTAGGTCGTCCGTTCTAGTCATCTTTAAACCTTGATCAGATTTTTCTTGTTCATACATATTTATAAGGTTGAAACTTAGGGTTTTTTTAATAATTTTCATTTGAAATCACTAGATAAACTCCTTAGAACATGTAGAAACCCCACCAATATCCTTCAGAGTCATGTGATACGAAATATTTTTAGAACTTACTCTTTCTTTTGTTGTTCTAAACCTTTGCAGGGGAATTAGTGCATATTCCTATGTGAAAATATTTGAAATTTAGTGTAGGTGCTGACACACCCAATCTATCTCTCCAACGCATCTCTTACTCACCTTACACCTAACCCCATCTCTCTCTCTCTCTCTCTCTCTCTCTCTCTCTCTCTCTCTCTCCCCCTATGCCACACCCACCAAATGATCAAGTGTAACCCCCTTCTCTATAAATTCCCTAATCATCCCTAACCCATATCCATCTTTATCTCTATCTCTTTATATCCCCTAACATCCCTCCTTACCCTTACCCATAATAACCCCCCTCGACTCTCTCTCAGTCTCTATGTCAACCTTGTAATCTTCCAACTAAACCCTAACCCCAACCCCCTCTCTCTACCCCTACTCCCTAACAACCCCCTGTCTCTGTCTCACACATACTATTCTACTCCCACATCTACCAGTAACCTCCATCCTCTCTCTTTCTCTCTCTCTCCCTTCATCATCATAACCCTTACTAACCCCCTCTTTCACTTTCTCTCTCACCCCTACACCTCCACCTATTCATGACCCCCACCACTTTCTCTCTCCCCTAACCTCCTAACCCCCTTCCTCCCTCCCTTTTTCTCTTTACACCTATACCCCCATCTCTCAATCTATATATCTATCTCTCTAAACCCAACTCCTAAAACTACCCCCCTCCTCTCTCTCTCTCTCTCTCAAACTACCACTCTCAAACTATACCCCTTCTCTCTAAATTCCCTACTCCACAAATTGATAAACCTACCTATTTTCACTTTCTACCTTTCTACTTCCTTTCGGGTTGTTGATCTATATGGGATCTCTCTCAATAATTGATATTGCAGAAATTGGAAATTGGGATTCCAATATTTTCCTCTCCAAATTTCTATATCTCCACTTTCTGATTTCCTCCTTTATACTCCTTTCAAAGCCGTTGATATTTGGTGGAATTTTTTCAGACTGTCAATCCTGCGGATCACGAAAGGTGAAAGTTCTAAATTTTTATGACCAAATACCTTGTTTCTTCCTTTTTTCTCCCTCCTTTATGCTCCTTTACGAGTCATTGATATTCGACAAAATATTTCCAGACCGTCGATCTTGCAAATCGCGGAAGGCAAAAGGTCAACATTTATACGAACAAATTTTGTATCTTCTACTTTTCAATTTCCACCATTTTGATTCATGCATTTCCCTAGACCATTGATTTGTGTGGAATCTTTCTGTGATCACCGTATCTTGGACTGCAGAAATAAAAAATCAGATTTACCATTTTTCACAACTGAGTTTTGTCTTTTCAGCTCTTCTGCTCCTGATTTTTCCTTGGCAGAAATGATTTGTGTCCTTTTATTTTTCTCCGCTATGTATCTGGTTCATCTGTTCTAGTCATCTTTAAACCTAGATCATATTTTTCTTGTTCATACATAAAGGAACAAAGGAGAAAGGAGAAAGGATGGTTACTCCAGGCATACAGATAGGTCCTAGGATCATGCATGTTGACAGGGGGAGAAAATACCAGTGAGAAGTGATTAGAGATTTCAGATATAGGTATGTAGACACCCTTTTCCATTGATGCCAAAGGGGGAGAGATGAGGACAAAATGGGAGCATGCTCATAGGGGGAGCATGAGTTGTTGTCATCAATGACAAAGGGGGATATTACTGATGAAATTGTCATTGATGCCAACATGGACTTGCAGTGGCCCCACGGGATGTCATTGATGCCACCAAGTCCCATTTGCAGTGCCTTGATCCCTTACAATTTGGGTTTTAGCCTTGAAGCACCTTGTACCCAGTTGACAAGGTCCCTGTACCCATAAGCTTGGATCTTGAAGCCACCATCTTGTTGAAGACATTGAGGAAGCTGGAAATGGTCTTGAAGCCTTGATAGACATTGGAGAAACCCTAGATGGTTTAGAGAAGCATTAATGACCCATTTTGTGGTCATTTATGCTATGATGATGTCATGGTACCCCAGGAGAAACCAAGCTATCCTACAGGTGATATCATGATGGATCATGTGGTTGAGGAAGTTAAAGAAGACCATGAAGCCCCTTACTTGATGAAGAATCTCTTGAAACCCTTGGAGAAGTCTTGGTTGACATGAAGAAGCCTTTGGACCGACATTTGTTGGGTTAATGGTCCTTGAACCCTTGAAGGAGATAATATGGTTACACCCTTGCATGTGATGGTTTGGGTCTTGAACCCACACACCATGGTGGATTGAATTTGTATGGAATCCCTAGTGGCTTAATGGAACCCTTTTGATGGTAATGTATAGAGGACAACCTTACTTATGGTAAGGAGTGGTTGTGGAACAAATAAAATGACAAAACGTTTTGACCTCATTGTGACCATTAAAATGGTAAACTTATGTGTCAACACAATAAAAATAATTCAAGTAGAAGTCTGCTCAGTCAATTTTTTTAATAAAAATTAAATTAAAAATAATATTTTTTTATTACATGTCAGCTCAATGAAAAACCAGTATTAATAACCCATCCAAACTTCATTTTATACACACAAAATTTTCGGATTAGCTCTGCAATTTCGGAGGTCATATTGCTGCAATTTCGGAGGTCAGACTGCTGCAATTTCGGAGGTTAGACTGAGGCAATTTTAGAGGATTGAATGAGGTAGCATGCACTGTGTTTTTCATGGACTGAGGCAAGTGGACCTTGAAAATTCAGAGGCAGCAGACAATTTTTTTTTTACTGGCTGATTTTTGCAGCAGATAAACTCTTCTTTTGGGGTCAACAATTGTTAAAAACTCGGTGGCAACAGACCATGACTTTCTTGACAAAACCAAGTCTGAAATTGGAGCTAAAGGAAGAATTCGGTGGTAGTAGTAGAGGATAAAATAGTGGACTTGTTTTGAAGGCTCTCAATGATGGTTTGAACAGCAACACCAGTGGTTAAAGGTCTGATTTTTTTATGAATTTCGTGGACTCAAATGGCAGTAGTCTAAGAGAACAGCCTCGAATTTTACAGTCTTCATTAGCATGCAAAGACCTGAAATTTGGTGATGTTACAGTGTTTGGTGCATAGCACATAAACAATCCTATTTTGTGGTAATTAAAGTGATGGTCATTGCTACAATGATTTTGGATAAGACCAAGTAATTTCATTTGGGTCTTCTTCCATAAAAAGTTTGAATTTCATATTAGTCATACTCAGGCCAAGAATGAGTTTTGATATGCACTTATACACAATGATATGATACTCTTTATTGATTATGTTTACAAGTAGCAAGAGTTTATACTTGGCATGAGTCTTTCACATGCTCATTCAGCCCGAGCTTGATTGGTGATTCAGGCCTTTTATCAACAGTCCATGTTTTGAAGTTTTTCACAATCAAGGTATGAGTTGTGACATGCACTTCTTACAAAGTAATTTGAAGTGGCTGAAGGTGATGTGGCTTCCATAGTTCATAGTTGACTCTGTTAGATTATACACACAGTGCAAGTTTGATGACCTTTTACAAGGTATGTATACTTAGGTATGGTAATGATTATACATATGTACAATGGAAAATTTATATGTAGTACAATGATATTGCATGGACAAGATGATGAGTACACAATGATGAAAGTACACTACAACATTGATGTGTGTAGTCTGTTCGAAAAGCACATACAAGTTTGACATGCGTAGACAAGTGGCATATTGTGATGTATGCAAACTTATTGACACTTAATGATGTGATCCATTCCCACACTTTGATGGTGCCTTATAAAATATGTTGATGTATAATCCATGCACACAATGATGATGATGATTTATGATGAAGCATAATTTGATGATGGTGTATTCCCTAAGATGATGTTTGGTGATAAACAACGATAACAATGTATACAGTAGTAGTATGTACAAAGTGGTATGAAGTGAGAAAAATCGTACATTTGTATGCATGATATACAATAAAGGTATGAGTGTGGATCAAGGGTAAAAGCAATCAAAGCTATGTGTCCTTCAAGTCTATTCTAAAAAAATATTTATATCTTGTCTTGATGATTAGTTGTCTGGGTTTTAAGTTGATTATTTATGCTACATATGGATGCTATATTGACTATGAAAGAGATCGAATGTTGAGGTCTAGTATGCCGTGTTTATGGGACAACATATTAACTATTGAAGATCCCAAGTCTAAGGCCTCGTTGACTGTTGTTTTGTGGTTATATTTTGACTATGAAAGAGGCAGCAAGTTGAGGCCTAGATAGGCTATGTTTGGGGCTATCTATGAACAGAAAATGAGGTTGAAGATAGACTGAGTTTTGGACTATGATGTGTCTGAAATCGATAAGAAATAAATAGGTCTCTGAAGTAGCAAAGAATTTTGATATAAGGACAATGAAATCACAGTTCTATGGCAGCAAGGAATAGTAGATTACAAGGAGTCAAAGTCACAGTCCTATGGAGCATATGGAATCTAAGATGAAGAGTTATGATTATGTACCTCTAGAGAAGAACTGAATGTGTGATCTGAAGAGACACTAGTACAAGTGATCAATTTTTCCACGGAAAAATGTGGCAATATCCACGAAAAAGCATGGATATTGCCACGTCTAAGTGTTTTTTTTTCCGTGGAAACAATTCCGTCGCAATAGAGACGACCCCTAATTTGCATTGCAAGAGAGAAAATGTTGTATATTTCGTTATATGTCTAAGCCGTCTTTATATCCACGCCTAGCTGTCTCTGTATCCATGCCTGGCCGTCACTGTATCCACACTCTGTATAAGGTTTTTTTTTTTAAAATGCAAACCCGAGAATAAGACGTCGCTATAGCCACGCCTTGCCATCTCTGTATCCACACCTTGCTGTCTCTGTATCCACGGCTAGCCGTCACTGTATCCACGCTTTGTATAAGTTAAAAAAAAATGCAAACCCCAAGAATAGCTACGGTGATTCTATACCTGCGACGGGGATGCTATTACCCATCACTTCTATTCAAACAATATCCTAACGCCTGGCTTCTTCCTCATTAATGTCACTTCAGGTAGGCACATATACACATCTGTTTGGGACTGTCATAACATAATATTTTGTATCATTCGGTTGTTGGCAAACAAATACAAAAGGAAGTTCTAACAGATTAACAAATACAAAAGGAATTTCTAACAGATTAATATTTGTAGGGACTTGCAATCTTTTAGCTAAGTTAACAAAAATTTATGAAATTATGATTTCTACTAGGGTTTATAGCAATAATACAATTTTCTTGTTGAATATACCCATAAACATGTCATAGAAAATTATCACATGAAAACAATCCATTGATTTTCTCTTTATCATCCTTGATAACATGATACCACCTATCTATAAATACCTTTTATAATTCTTCATCTATAAATACCATATGTGAGAATCATTTATTATATTGATGACTATAGATAATCACCAAATAGTGTGATATTTGACTTCATTTCATTTAGGTTTTGAAGAAAAATATCTTACTTTTCAATCAGTTCCTTTACGTGACTAGTGTTTTGAGGCAAAAAATTTGAAATAATCATAATTCTCACAGTATTCCTTGGAATCTCTAGTATGCCAAAAATTATGAAATTCCATAATCATTTTGCATCTATGGGCACAAATTTAACTAAAATTTGGGAACTCTGTCAAATGATATCAACTTATCAGAAAATATTTGTGTTCCTACAACCTTTGTTACTTTTACAAGTGTTTCCTATCAATACGTGCAAACAGCACCTGGGCCTGTTATGGGAATTTTTTACAATAACGCTAGTACATAGCCAACTTCGAATGGTTTAAACAAGCAAATAATGATGCAAAGATCTTGGGAAATAGCTGCTAATCTGGCAATCACATAGCCAACTTCCAATGGTTTAAACTTTAAATAAGCAAAGAATGATACAAAAATGATGGCTTGCATATTTCATAGGGGCTAAAGCTTTGGCCATGGCGGCCAATCTGGCAATCACATAACCAACTTGCAATAGTTTAAACAAGCAAAGAAAGGTGCTAAAATGATGCCTTACATATTCCAGTCGGCAGATTATTACAACAATTACTATAGACACCAAACATAATCTCATGAGTCCTGAGCTGTACAAGAATCTGAAATATTGGCTAGCGTTCAGTCTTTATTTTTGCATCTCCATTTGGTAAGCCCCCTTGCACTAGCATTTGATTTCTCAACTCCTGTGAAGCAAGCAATAAACTACTTTAGAAACAAAAAATTAGCAACTAAAATGATGACAACACAGATGCTTTACGATTAGCAATTACTTCACATGGCCCTCCTATATGATCTCAAACTATGTGACAGTCATATGACCCCAATTACTCTACAACATATACCTCATCAGCTACAGCAAATCCATTCCACCCCATGTACAAGAAAAAACAATATGCCCACCAATGATTCAAAGCAAAGTGTTCAAATATAACAGAACACTGAATTAGACCAGACTGACCTAAGAGTCATGATTATCAATTATTATCTACTTGAGGCAGATGAACTACTTGAGCAGCCATTCGCCTTTGTCTATCACGAAGATACAAGACTGTCAAAAGGTAGGCAAATAGTGTAACTAAAGTCACATTGCCATCATCAATAAGGGTCTTCTTTAACCATTTTCCTAATTTGGGAAGCATGTCAGGGGCACCTTTGCAGGTGATGATGGCTTGTGTGAAAAGTGTAGAAGATCATGGTTATGTCCTATCATTTGGGTTGCCTTCATTCTCTGGTTTCTTGCCACATAGGGACAATAAATCTGGTATACATGCTTTTATGATTTAGTACTTATTTAACATGATATTTGTGTTATTATACCTTGTCTTATTTCCTTGCATGAACTTGAACATCAGTGTTGAGGACTCCAAAAACTAAATGTAGGACAATGCTGGTAATGCTATGCCGTCAATTGCACCTTTAATACCCATTACCAATAATGCCTATTCCCATCTATGATTCATTTGAGGTGGTTGTATTGAATTTTATCTATATAGTATATTGCTTTGTCATTTCATGACATTCTCGACTTTGATGTATAGGGAGTACTCGATCTTTATGTGGATCCGATGATGAGGAAAAGTGTATATATTCTTCAACAGAAAAAAATGTAGTGTATTAATTCAAAAATATGAACTTACTTCACATTTAGTATTCATGCTAAAGCATATAGACATTCTAATTAGTATACATGCCAAAGTATATAGCATATATCCATGCTAATGATGTGGTAAGCTGTGATTGGACAATATATTTCCTTTCTTCTCTCGTTCTAGTTCTCTTGTTTGGCACTTTTCATTGTTGAATGTCCTGCTGCAAAAACCACAAATGAAGGCTGACACATCTACAGGGAACTCAATATGAAGGCTGACCAACTGTCCAAGGAATCTTTGCAGTACCACCCAGGAAGCTTTGATATCCATGAATTAGTGGATGGCCATGAGACAGTGGCCATGGAGTTTCAATTCTAGAGCTTCAGACCTCTATGGCTATGATATTGTCATGTTTTTTCTTGTCTTAAACTAACCTTCAAATCAGTCTCAAGATCCTTTCTTGGACAAATCTTATGAACAGACCTGATCAGGAAATCACACTCAGGAAAGCTATAGATGAACACTGAAGCAAAGGTATCTTAAAATTAAAAAAGAAATTTATGGAAAAAATATTGAAACCTATATAAATCTATAAATGGAATGATAAGAATCCAAGTAAGCTGAGCAAACAGTTATAACACACCTCAACAACATCCGGCCTGGAACAAAGCTGCTTAAGTTCTGCAATCTTCATTCTCCGTTGAAGCTGCAGGTCAAGTAACATAGAAATCAACACCCTTGAGAACTATGAAATCGAAGCGAAGAACACTACCAGAGTAGTGAATGTGGAATAACCAAATACAGAACCTTCTTCTTTTTATTTGAAACCCCTTTTTCTTTATTCTGCTGCTCTTGTTCATCCTCCTCATCTGAATCAGAGTCTGATTTTTTCTTTGCTGCCAAACTCAAAGTTGCATCCTTCTTTTCTTCATCCTAGAAAGGAACAACTTATAATATCAATATTGTTCCTCCAGCTTTTACTTTTTCAACTAAAACACAAAAGTGGTATAAGACATAGTGGAAAAGGCTATAGAAAACTAAACTACATAAGCCACACCTCCTTTGCAATTGCATAATCCATTCAAGAGTTTATATTAGACACACAAAGGCATCTGAAACATCCTGATACGTATACCTTTTACTTGATACATATATGCTGATACATATACCTTTTACATGATATCTTGCTCCTCTACCTTTCCAGTATACCTTTTACATGATATCTTGCTCCTATACCTTTTCCAGTATACCTTTTACATGATATCTTGCTCCTCTACCTTTTCTAGTATACCTTTTACAGGATATCTTTTTTACTATATTTAAGCAGACGTATTAATGAGTGGTTTGAGGGATCCGGAATCTAGATTGGGGTTTGTAACTATTACACAATCTATAATTCTCAGTAAATTACTTCACATTTACAACTTCACATGCAGATTTCATAGCTTTTTCAAAACCCACTGACACGAAAACCCTTCACGTCCTCTGCTCCTAACAAAGGAGACTTCTACAATTTACATAGATTTTTTCAGAGACTCAGAACATTGCTCTGAAACTCAGACCAATAGTCAAACCATTGCTTTGATGCTAGGACCAGTTTTCAAAACAACCACCAAGACACCCTTCCCTTTTCCCTATCCCCATTTAGGAAATTGCTGAGTTATACATACTTTTTGCCCTTCCCTTTTCCCCATCCCCATTTAGGAAATTGCTGAGCTTACATAATTTTTTGTCAAAATGTACTACTTTGAATCTCTTAAGATGCATTGCCTTTGGATTTTGAATTTATGCCACATGAACAGCCCTGCTCTGTAAATGACAGTGTTTCTAACTCCAGTAATATTCCTTTACAAGGAGCTGTTGAAGTGCTTAGTTTTATTAAAGAGTGCATTTTTTCTCCAGATTGGAATTCTTCTATTTACAAAGAAGCCTGTCACCAACTTAATGAAGAACATGTTAGTGCTCTTTTACGAATGCTACAGCCACAGCTTTCAGTTGATGAAAGAATGGAGGGGGCTGGTGTTTCAGATATGTCCTATGAAGAACACTTCCTTGAACATTTTCACAAAGCATGCTTTAACCTGTTACATGAACTTGTTATGAGGCGTGCCTTGTCCATCGAACTTGAAGAAAACCTAGTGATCATGGCTTAGCTTTCCAACAAGAGATCATGGCTTAGCTTGGCAGTCCATACAGAGGTCACGCCCAGTCTTTAGCAGCCTAGTTTTCTCTTTGGATTTTGCTCAACTTACATGGTAATATTTCTTTTTCAAGAGCCTATTGGGTCAGTCAGAGGTGCTTAAGCAGAAGTTTATTGACCTTCTTGTTGTCAGTAACTGTCTCACCATAGTGGGGCTGTGTTTTTAGATATTTAATTGGATGAATGCAATTCTTTCTAGGTCATTCTGCCAGCCCAAAAAGTAAAAACCTTCTTACAACAGTAACCACGAAAGGTTTTGGCTAGTTGGAAAAGTTGGGGTACTATTTTTCTCCATTAACATTACTCCTCTCCCGAGAGATATGTTCACTACTTGTGGTCTGACTTCCATTTGTAAGAGGGCCTTTTACCCAGCTGTGGCATTTAAGTTGAAGGGTAGCTTCTGTTGTGAGACAAATTTGCTTCACTGTAATAATCCCAAATTGGAAAACTGCATGCTATTAATTCCAAGTCAATCTGTCTGTGTTATCTAGGATTGATAAACAGTTAGAAGGCTTCTCACTTTCTCTCCATCTTAGTGAGTGCTAGAACTGAGCTCTGTTCTTATGGAGAATATTCCATTATTTCCCTACAGTTAAAGGAAGACTGCACATGTGTCTGTGTTATCTAATGTTGATAAACAGTAAGAAGGCTTCACATCCTCTCCATGTCACTGGGTTCTAGAACCGAGCTGTGCAGAGCTCTCCTGCTCTGTTTTTATGTAGTAGAGTACATAATTTCCCATATTTTTGAAGTGAGAATGAAATGTGATGGCCTGCACCACACTTTTAGAAGCGTAGCCCCTTTCAAATCACCTGAGGGGATTGAACACATTATGTGTATTTTCTGTTGTATTTCTATTCTCTTTTCCATTCTACTGACAAATAAGTTGAATATTTTGAAGGATATACATAGTGACAAGTGGAACCAGTACATCAGCAAAAACTTGGGGGTAAAGTGTATCGAATCGTAGTCCTTTTAACTCAAGTTCATCCTAAAATATGAATGCAACAAACTAGTCCTTTCATCTAAATAGGTTAGATATGACACATTACTACTACCCTAGAGTCTACAGCAAATAGATGACTATGACACATTCTCCCTTCACTTTCTCGACATCTTATGACCACATTAGCCCATGATTTATAGGCACTGGTTTTCTCCATCTCTTCTCTCCTAGTTGTAGTCCTTTATTTCCCTATCCCATCCTTATCCCATTTCCACCTTTCATATACTACAACTAACCACCAGTTTGTTAAAGCTTACTCTTCCTAAATCACCTAGAGCCTACACTTTGTTGAATTAGAAATCTTATTTAGGAATACCCCTTTGAGATGGAGGAGATCCAAATCAGAATAAAGAGGAAGGGCTACTAAGGTGACAGTGACTAGCTTGCCTTAAGTTGCACAAGACTAGCTCCTTGATGCTTGGGACTTTACATAATTTAGGGGGTGCTACATTTTGTGGTAGCACTTTGCAAGATAAGATGTGTATCTACAATTTTGGAGTTGTTCTCCCTATATGTGGGACCCTGGATCGGGTCACATGGCATATTTTTGTATCAGTACATGACTTGAAAATTTAGCTGCATGTCTTGAATAAATGCGTACATGATGAATGGTATTCTTCCTTACTACTTATCAGTAAAAAAATTAATATTTCTAAAAGAAGAGAAAAAAAAAATAGTTACATTGTTGTACTTGTCATCTTTTGCAAGCATTCTCTTGTGTGCCATGTAAAAAATGTATCTCACCTCCAGCATTTTTATTAGAAAAGGAAATTTTATGGGCCTGAGACCAGTTCCATGCATGTCTACGATATGTGAACAATCTGGCAGCTTCAAAGGTTCTACGATTTCAATGTGTTCCTCCATGTTCATATTTAGAGGCTTTGCAACAGAATCTACCTGACTGATAGCATCAACATTTGAGGGGATTCTACTATCAGACATTCTACTTGAAACATGCTTTTGATCACCTTTTTGAATAGCCTATCTGCTCATCGATTCTGAATATCTATATGCAGCATAAACATACATACACACACACATTTTTTGATGATTAAATCCTAGACCTGCTGAATCTTGGAAAAACCAAAACAAAAAGGTAAATAATGGAATTCAACATATATAGATTTGTTAACAAACCTCTAATCCATGGGTGTCAAACATTCCACTTCATGTGGCTCAAATACTGCAATTGTGTGCTCCCCAGATGCAACAACATACAGGATCTACAAATCCTTTCTCTGCAGAGAAGGTAATATAACTGGTAGAAGCTGTACTTTGCTGCCACAGAACAACATCACAAAAATTGAAGGATTCTATTTTTGTTTGACCTTTTAAAAATGTAAGTCAAACATAATCAAAAGTTCCATGCATATTGCAGAGTTGAACAAAGAACATGCTAATGAGAATCCTAATCAGAAAGCGAGATTTACCTTTCAATTTTACCAAGCTGGTTTTGTTCTCCATCTCCCCAACCATAGATAATTCCTCCCTCTGTTATTGCAATGGAGTGTCTAGAACCTGCAGAAGCTTGAATGACCCGTGCACCCTCAAGAGCATATACTTGCGTTGGAATGAGTTCATCCTGAGTAGTACCAAGTCTAGTTTGACCCCAGTGACCTTTCCCCCACTGTTACAGATTACTTGAAAAGAATAACTAAGGATGAACAATTGGAAAAGATACTATTATAACAGCAATTAAAAACCACTCGGGACCAGTTTAGTTTAAGGGGGAAAGACTTGTTATTTCAACTCAATAAACAGATTAAAAATAATAAATGCCATTAAATAATAAACTTCAAACATTGACAGTTCTTGGTACTAGCCACTTTATCATACAGATATACTTCACGAAATGAGAAATTCGGTGCTACCAATTATTCTTCTGACAAATACTTACAGAAAAAAGCCTCCCTTCACTATTGAAAGCCATTGTATGGTTACCCCCATAGATAACTTGCACAATCATCTGATCTGCAACTTCTTTCACTTGTACTAGTTTGAATTCATTTTGCACAGAACCATGTCCTAGTTGTCCATATTTACCTCTTCCCCAAGTGAACACCTATGACCGTAGCGCCATACTAATCAAATCCAAGCCCCATGAAGAGGTTTACAAGGAACATAATGCAGTTATGGAGATGAAATAAAAGCAGCAGCAGGATTTTCCTTCTCCAGTTAAGAAACTCATTGAATGTGAAAGCATAGTTGGAAAAGGGGCATCTCAGTCTCAGACAACATGGGCAACAGAGAAGGATGTCATCCCAACAGCTGTAGGAGAAAGCATTTCAAACATGAAATGCTTACCTAAGTTACCTTTTGATATATATGTTCCTAGATGCAAGAGAAAAAAGGCACACTCAAGATCATCTTCTCTTCAAAGAGTTGAATCTTTGCATGCTTCGCCTGTAAAAGAGAAAAACAATCCATCGATGCAGGACTACAATGTTAATGAACTGAAAAGCAAAACAAGCCCCTTCAGAGATGGAATTCGGGATAGTGTTTAAGGCTTGAGAATTCTGCTGACTTGTTTTAGGGAAGAAGTAGTTGCATACCACTCAAATGCAAACTACTTCTGTTATGGGTCCTGTTCTTTTTCCATGATCCAAAAGATTACATGTATTATTATTTGGATGAAAGGTTCAGATCAAGAAATCTACAACTATTCTCCAAAGTCTTCTTGTTGTTATTTGCATCTGGAGTTCTTGGATTTGGGAACCTGCATATTGAAAAGGTTTGTTGTAAACTTCTACTGTGAGCACAACTTGTATGCTGCTACCAGATACTCGAGGATATAGATGAGATCATTTGATACGTTATTGCTAATTTTCAAGAGGGTTGAGGGCTATTTAATCAGAATCTTAGAAAACCTCAACACATCTAATCCATTTGCAGAATTTATTTCTGTGAAGTGAGCCATCATGAGGTGTTCTTTTCACTAGTCAAGAAATGTATGACTATACCATATCTAATTTAACAGTTAATCATATTTTCAACCTGTTCTCACCAGGGTTGCAGCGCCTTCATCATCGATATAACCTGCTACAGAAACATACAAGTTACAACAGATTACAGAACAACCAAATGACTTCCTTGATGTTAAAGAGACAAAAAGGATTCGAAACATCAGAATAATATCAGGCTTCTCAGAAGTACTCATCACATGCAAGTTCCTCATAACAAAGGGCATCCGGTATGCTAGTGAAGACGTCAATAAAGCATTCTCACTACCCGTTTTGCAGTGTACTACTCTATGCTTTCATAAAATATACTGATCCTCAATCATACTCACAACAAAGATCTATCGTTAACAAATGACACAAGGTTGCACACCAATATGGGAACGAAATAGGAGGCATCAAATTGGAGGTTTCTACTTTCTCTTTGGTTCAGTTCTACTCAATAATTTTAGAAGCTTTAATGAAGGAAAACTTTTAGGAGTTCAGACAGACCACTATAAAACTGTGAAATTGCTCAGTCCACATGTTCCACAAGAAGCTGCATTTGACATTATTGGAAATATAATTAAAAGAACCACAAACGTATTGATGAAATCCTTCAATGCAACCAGCAAGAATTCCAGTCCACTCCTATCTGAGCCTAAGCTCTAAAAAAATAGTCTAAGATCCCGTTTCGGTCTTCCGAGGATGATGTATTTCATTTCACTATCCAAAAATCAGGGATTAAGGCCTCACTGATTTGAATACCCAATCCTGTGATCTCTAATCTTTCACACCTAATGTGCCACATCCAACCGCTTTAAAACTGTATCTACCCTCAAACCCCACATTTAGCCTAATTCGCTGAAAATAGCAATGCAGAAGGATAGATCAGAACCATGAAACTACAAACTTATGAAATTATGAAATATGCCTCACACTACCTGTTGTTCAATTATATCTAATGCAAATACCAACCCCAAATCACCCACAGTACTAAGGATCTAGGTATACACCAAATGCCCATTGTAGGAGTATACAATAGAGAGACAAAATGGTTGAATAAAATGAAAAACACCTACCACAAATTCCACAAAAGGGCTTCATAAAAACCTGTAAGTGCCCCAGCCCCAGCCAAAGTACTCCAACTCCAGATTCCCCATACACAATAGTCTGTGAGAAGGGGGCTTCAAGTCAAATAAAAAATGAAATGGGTTCAGATGAACTTACTTCTCTAAAATCCACCATAGAGTCCGAGCAAGAATACCAATGGAACGAGCATGGATAGCAGCACCAAACCCACAATTGCAACTCCAAATTTCCTCCATCCCTTCTTCATAGACATAATTTCCTTACGAAAACGCTAATCACCGGGTGCTATTTTCCCTCCTTTATTGCACCATCAGATATGGAGGTTTAATGCCCACAAACTCATGAGTGGGTGAATAGAAATTTATCACATGTAGTGGTACACCCAAATCAGCAAAAGACATTCTATCCTGGAAATTGCAATTCGCTCGAAATCCAGTACTGTGGTTAATTTGAGCAAACTATGCATACAATATCAATATGTGTGGGGAAAGCTATGGATCTATACGACCCTTGGATCTATAGTGAGTTGAGCTGTGTGATCTGTGTTTCCATTAGGTAGGCCAAACAGACAGCCTTCTCACCGTATTATGCTAAAAGGTGAATCCTTGGCAAGTATGCCATTTGTAGGTTCCACGCCCTATGTGACTTTTGGCTCTTTTTTGTTTGTTTGAATGACCTTTCTTCTTTGGTGTCTTTTGGAAGTTGATTTAATGGTAATATCTAGTTGATTAGATGTTGGATATATAAGAGTATACATTTTATGATGTATGGGTAGGCTACACTCAACATTTTGATGACCAAGGAAAGCTTGATATTTTCCTAGATTTGGTGTAGTAAGAACTCATGTTTTGTTTCATCACTTTGTATATTAGGTTAATATTTTGTCTATATCATATTTGAAATATTTGCAGTTCATAGTTTTAGAAACAAAATTTTGTGCACAATGGCATCTACTTTCTTAAACATAAAAACATAGAGATTCTTGGAATTGTAGCAGTATTTTCCAAAGTCTATTGTTCAAATCCACCTCTAAAAGTTAATATAAAGTTTTTTCCTAGCCCCTCTTGTCTTCCCCATGATTATGAGCATTAGAGATTTAAATGCCATTCTTTTGTACTTGGTTGGATTTGGAAATGTCGCTAATTTGATGCATAATGGATCCAAATTGTACTAGTTTTCGTTAGTCAACATTTTCTTAATGTGATCCTCATATTTTCTAAAAAAATTTCTCATTTCATCTTTGCAAGACTAGTCTATGGGCTGAGTTCGACCTCAAGCAAATATAAATAAGTGTAATGAAGTTTGACAGGGTTATGAAACTTATGGTTTTGTTGCATTTCAAGATCCACCAATGTATGGTTATATGGCATACTTTGTTTTTTGATTGATGGGATCTAAGGTATTCTCTATTAATCCATTTAAGGTGGTCCCATATAATCCCATATTGACAATGAATCATTGTAGGGTGGCACCTCATGAGAGTGTTCGTAAAATCAAGTGGCTCTTTCTAAATGAAACTAAACCCAAATAAATTAAGAGTTGCATAGAGAACACTCTAATATTATAACCACACTTGGAGATGTTCAATCAATGGAACATGATGCAACAGAAGAATGGGAACTGAATTCGAATTGTTTTTAGAAGGGATTCAACTATTGGAATAAGGTTAGACAAAAAGATAGCCTTTATTCTAGACACACATATAAAAAGTCAACAAAAGACGGTGCCGTCGCTATAGAGACGGTAGGCGTGGATACAGCGATGTCCAAGAGTTTAGGCATGGATACAGAGACATCTAAGAGTCTAGGTGTGGATACAACGACGGCTAGGCGTGGATATAGTGACGCCTCATTCCTGTTACATCGTATTTTACACCAAAAAGTAAGAAACGTGGAAAACCTCCATGGAAAAATCCACGCTTTTGTACTAGTGAGACTTCTTGAGATCTGCTTGACAGTGACATGCATTGACTTGACAAGATAGTGACAGCCATTCATATGACAGTGACAGTAGTCTGATATGATATGACAAATGATAGTGACAGTTTGATGACAAGCAACCAGTAAAGAAGACAATTATGATGATGACAAGTTTGCTTGTTGTTTGACAGTCTGGTTTGTAAAGACCTTTATGTTTGGTTGATTTAGTTGATTGTGTTATGGGCAGACCCTTGTGCTTGACATGAACCTTGAGTAGACCTTGATGAATTGGCAGTATTGAAGAGTAGGTGTTGATGAACACAGAAGATTGAGAAGTGTGTTGCAGCAGTGTTGATGAGAGTGATGAGTAGATGATCAGCAGTATTGACCAGCAGCAGAATAGATTGAAGAGACAGATGATGTTGATGTGACAGTGAGCTTTAATTGTAAAAGCAATCTTTTCCTTCTTTTGAGGTTAGGATACCTCAAACCCTTTAGGGTCTAAGAAACCCAGGAAGGGTCCTGGATGAATAGTAGGTGCTCTTTGTATCAGTAGGTGCTGATTTTACCTTACGATTGTAGTTGGACCAAAACTAATACAAAAAGATTACAAAATTATATGGTGTTGTGTTCTTTTGTGTTATGGTTCTTGATGATTCAAATTCTTATGATATGTGAATGATGAAGTGAAAGCTATTTATGAAATGATTATGATATTGGTAGAATAATGGAATGATGAATTGGTAGTTAATTGTGACAAGTTAAGAAAAGTTGTAAAATTGGCTTTACACTGATTCACCCCCCTCTTAGTGTCTAACAATTGGTATTAGAGCTGGACTTTGTCACAAGCCTAGAAATCTTGAAGGAGATCCTTAGACACAATGGAGGAAAAGAAAGAGTCATCAAGCAATGACGTGCCTATACTTAATATTACATATTATTTGATTTGGAGGAGAAAAATGAAGGCTTATCTGAAGAAGTTTGGTATTTGGGAAATTGTTATCAATCCACCTGATCCATCAAAGAAGAAAGGAAAATTAGCTGCACAGAAGGAAGCAAAGAAGGACAACACTACAGCCTTGAAGTTCCTCATGGATGGACTTCCTAGCTCAATGAAGGAAAGTGTAGGAGAGTACACTTCAGAAAAATACCTATGGTTCAAATTGGAGAGTGAGTATCAGAAGGCAAGACTAGAACCTGAAAAGACAGATTAGGAATCAGAAGATAAGCCCCCAGAAGAGCTCAATCAAGAAGAAGACAAACAAGAAGAGGACTCTAGTAAAGGTATAGACTCTTGTGATTATAATGATAGCTTGTGTGATAAAATTGAGAAGGTTCTTGCAAAAGATGATGAATTTTTATCAAATACTACACATGATATACATCTCTTGTTGCTAAATATTGATCGCAGATCCAATTGGTTCCTAAACACAGTAAATCTGAACCAAGAGGATAGAAGAAATCCTAAAGAGTCAGCTGGAAGAAAAGGAGGAGACAGTCCAGAAGTTGGAAATGGAGGTAGTTGGTCTCAAGAAGAAAGGTAAGAAGAACGAAGCCTTGGTCAAGTTCCAAAATAGTTCAATTGTCCTAGATAATATCTTAGATTGCCAAAGATATCCACTCGAAAAAACTAGTCTTGGTTACAAGAAGAACAAAGAAAAATATGAAGATGACACTTGGTCTTTGAAGACTCCAGAAGCAGGTCCATCAACGTCCAAAGCTGCTCCCCATGCACCTACACATGACAACAAGGATTTTGGAAGTTCAAAGATGAAACAAGGAGTTAGGTCTATTCCTCAAAGCAATTTCATAAAGGAAACAACTCCAAGACCTAGGTATGAAAGTGGCTTCAATGGTTATTGTTATTTTTTTTCTAACTTTGGTCATAAGGCTATGGATTGTGGATTCTATGGAAGAAGAAGGGCTGGAAGCCCCATTGACTCAATTAGGTGTTGGACATGTAATCAAGTCGGACATGTTGCTTCCACATGTCACAAATTGAGATGCTACACCTGCAGTGGGTTTGGCCACAAAGCCAAAGAATGTGCAAGTCAAGGAAGTCAGCCAAGAAGGAGTCCTTCATATACATTAGCAAGAAGATTTGAAGATCAAAAGACAAATGCCTACAGTTAGGGATATGCTCAGGCATGGAGAAATGAAGCTGATCAATGAAGTGTTGGAAGTTCCAATAACTCAGTCAGGTGTTGGACATGCAACAATGTTGGTTACATTGCTGCATATTGTCATATGATGAGGTGTTATATCTGCAGTGGCCTTAGGCACAAATCTCAAGATTGTTGGAGTACATAGAAACAACCCTTGAGAAACTTCCTATACAGCTCATCAAGGAAATCCAATGAAAATGAAGGAACAAATGCTCAAAGGAAATATGTCAAGAAGAAAGTATGGATGAGGAAGACTAAGCAGTTGCAGATAGGAGAAGTTGATCAAAGTAGGAAGGATGGCTTCCATATGGCAAGCCAAGTGTAAGGTCTCTCAAAGACCTTAACACACCTTGAGTTCATGTGGATGGATAATGAACTCAAAGGAGAAAGGATGGTTACTCTAGGCATACAGACAGGTCCTAGGGTTGTGCATGTTGACTGGGGGAGAAAATACTAGTGAGCAATGATTAGAGATTTCAGACATAGGTATGTGGACACCCTTTGCCATTGATGCCAAAGGGGGAGAGATGAAGACAAAAGGGGAGCATGATTTGTTGTCATCAATGACAAAGGGGGAGATTGTTACTGAAATTGTCATTGATGCCAACATGGACTTGTAGTGGCCCCACGGGATGTCATTGATGCCACCAAGTCCCACCTGTAGTGCCTTGATCCCTTACAATGTGGGTTTTTGCCTTGAATCACCTTGTACCCAGTTGACAAGGTCCCTATACCCACAATCTTGGATCTTGAAGCCACCATCTTGCTGAAGACATTGAGGAACCTGGAAATGGTCTTGAATCCTTGATGGACATTAGAGAAACCCTAGATGGGTTAGAGAAGCATTAATGACCCATTATGTGGTAATTCATGCTCTGATGTTGTCATGGTACCCCAGGAGAAACCAAGCTATCCCATAGGTGATATCATGTTGGATCATGTGGTTGGGGCAGTTAAAGAAGACCATGAAGCCCCTTTCTTGATGAAGAAGCTCTTGAAACCCTTGGAGAAGTATTGGTTGACATGAAGAAGCCTTTGGACCCACATTTGTTGGGTTAATGGTCCTTGAACCCTTGAAGGAGATAATATGGTTACACCCTTGCATGTGATGGTTTGGGTCTTGAACCCACACACCATGGTGGATTTAATGTGTGTGGAAGCCCTAGTGTCTTAATGGCACCCTTTTGATGGTAATGTACGGAGGAAACCCTTACTTATGGTAAGGAGTGGTTGTGGAACAATAAAATGACAAAACGTTTTGACCTCATGGTGACCATTAAAATGGTAAAGTTATGTGTCAACAAAAAATAAAAGTAATTCAAGTAGAAGTCGGCTCAGTCAATTTTTTTAATAAAAATTAAATTAAAAATAAAATTATTTTTTATTACATGTCGGCTCAATGAAAAACTAGTACTAATAACCCATCCAAACTTCATTTTATACACACAAAATTTTTGAATTAGATGTGCAATTTTGGAGGTCAGACTGTTGCAATTTCAGAGGTCAAACTAAGGCAATTTTGGAGGTTTGAATGAGGCAGCATGCACTGTGTTTTTCATGGACTGAGGCAAGTGGACTTTGAAAATTCAGAGGCAGTAGATAGTTTTTTTTACAGGATGATTTTTGCAGCAGATAAACTCTTCTTTTGGGAAATTCTTTTGGGGTCAATAGTTGTTAAAAACTCGGTGGCAGCAGACCATGACTTTCTTGACAAAACCAAGTCTAAAATTGGAGCTAAAGGAAGAATTCGATGGCAGCAGTAGAGGATAAAATAGTGGACTTGTTTTGAAGGCTCTCAATGATGGTTTTAACAGCAGCAGTAATGGTTAAAGGTCTGTTTTTTTTATGAATTTCATGGACTCAGATGGCAGTAGTCTAAGAGAACAACCCTAAATTTTACAGTCTTCATTAGCATGCAAAGACCCAAATTTTGGTGATGTTACAGTGTTTGGTGCATAGCCCAAGTTTGGTGAATACACAGTCCCGAAAAGGAACAAATTCTTGGGGTTTTTACCAGCACCTAAACAGTCCTATTTTGTGGTAATTAAAGTGATGGTCATTGCTACAATGATTTTTGATAAGACCAAGTCATTTCATTTGGGTCTTCTTCCATAAAAATTTTGAAGTTCATTACAGTCATACTCAGTCGAAGAATGAGTTTTGACATGCACTTATACACAATGATATGATACTCTTTATTGATTATGTTTACAAGCAGCAAGAGTTTATACTTGGTGTGAGTCTTTCACATGCTCATTCAGCCCGAGCTTGATTGGTGATTCAGGCCTTTTATCAACAGTCTGTGTTTTGAATTTTTTCACAATCAAGGTATGGGTTTTGACATGCACTTCTTGCGAAGTATACAGTACAGTAATAAGAGCATACACTAAAGAATTGATTAGAAGTCGTTGAAGGTGATGTGGCTTCCACATTCCACAGTTCACAATGCACACAGTTGACTGTGTTGGATTATACACACATTGCAAGTTTGATGACCTTTTAGAAGGTATGTATACTTAGGTATGGTAATGAGTATACATATGTACAATGGCAAATTTATATGCAGTACAGTGATATTGCATGGACAAGATGATGAGTACACAATTATGAAAGTACACTAAAACATTGATGTGTGTAGTCTGTTCTAAAAGCACATACAAGGTTGACATGCACAGACAAGTGGCATATTGTGGTGTATGCAAACTTATTGACACTTAATGATGTGATGCATTCCCACACTTTGATGGTGGCTTATAAAATATTTTGATGTATAATCCATGCACACAATGATGATGATGATTTATGATGCAGCATAATTTGATGATGGTGTATTCCCTAAGATGATGTTTGGTGATAAACCACGATAAAAATGTATACAGTAGCAGTATGTGTAAAGTGGTATGAAGTGAGCATAGTGGTACATTTAAATGCATGATATACAGTAAAGGTATGAGTGTGGAACAAGGGTAAAAGCAATCAAAGGTATGTGTCCTTCAAGTCTGTTCTAAGAAAATATTTATATATTTTCTTGATGATTAGTTGTCTGGGTTTTAAGTCTATTATTTATGCTACATATGGATGCTATATTGACTATGAAAGAGATCGAATGTTGAGGTCTAGTAGACTGTGTTTATGGGACAACATATTAACTATTGAAGAGCCCCAATTCTGAGGCCTCGTTGACTATTGTTCTAGGGTTATATTTTGACTATGAAAGAGGCAGCAAGTTGAGGCCTAGATAGACTATGTTTGGGGCTATCTATGGACAAAAAATGAGGTTGAAGATAGACTGAGTTTTGGACTGTGATGTGTCTAAAATTGAAAAGGAAGAAATAGGTCTCTAAAGTAGCAAAGAAGTCTTATATAAGGACAATTAAATCACAGTTCTGTGGTAGCAAGGAAGAGTAGATTACAAGGATTCAAAGTCACACTCCTATGGAGAAAATGAAAGCTAAGATGAAGAGTCATGATCAAGTACCTCTAGAGAAGAACTGAATGTGTGATGTGAAGAGACTTGTTGAGATCTGCTTGACAGTGACATACATTGACTTGACAAGATAGTGACAGCCATTCATATGACAGTGATAGTAGTATGATATGATATGACAAATTATAGTGACAAGTTGATGACATGCAACTAGTAAAGAAGACAATGATGATGCTGACAAGTTTTCTTGTTGTTTGACAGTCTGGTTTGTGAAGGCCTCTATGTTTGGTTGATTGTGTTATGGGCAGATCCTTTTGCATGACATGAACCTTAAGCAGACCTTGATGACTTGGCAGTATTGAAGAGCAGGTGTTGATGAACATAGAAGATTGAGAAGTGTGTTGTAGCAGCGTTGATGAGAGTGATGAGTAGATGATTAGCAGTATTGACCAGCAGTAGAATAGATTGAAGAGACAGATGATGTTAATGTGACAGTGAGATTTAATAGTAAAAGCAATATTGTCTTGCTTTTGAGGTTAGGATACCTCAAACCCTTCTTAGCAAGGTCTAAGAAAACCAGGCAGGGTCCTGGATGAAGAGTAGGTGCTCTTTGTATCAGTAGGTGTTGATTTTACCTTACAGTTGTGGCCGGACCAAAACTAATACAAAAATATTACAAAATTATATGGTGTTTTGTTATTTTGTGTTATGGTTCTTGATGATTCAAATGCTTATGATATGTGAATGATGAAGTGAAAGCTGTTTATGAAATGATTATGAGATTGGTAGAATAATGGAATGATGAATTGGTAGTTAATTGTGACAAGTTAAGAAAAGTTGTAAAATTGGCTTTACACTGATTCACCCCCCCTCTCAGTGTCTAACAAAAATGACCTACAAATCAACATCATTTTTCTGAAAATACACATTAGGGTCTTATTTGCATCTTGTGAAGCCAATTGAAAGAAAGAAAGCATTAATTTTTGCATACCAAGCCCCAGGGCCTTGCTTGAGTCCATACAATGATTTTTTCATCTTGCATACCAATGAAGGATCTTCTTGGAAACCTTAAGGATGTTGCATATAAATATCCTCCTATATCTCACCATGAAATAACCAAATTTTTACATCCATGTCATGAACTTGCCAACACTTACTAACTGCTAGTGTAAGAACTAGTCTAATTGAGTCCATCTTTGCAACCGATGCAAAGGTATCTGTGTAATAAAATCCATCGAACTAAGAATAGCCATTAGCCACTAATATAGAATTATGTTTTATATTAGAACCATCAGTACCAATTTTTTTCTGGAAGACCCATTTACATTGAACAAATTTCCTCTTGGGAGGAAGGGGAACCAATTCCCATGTATTGTTCTCTTGCAGGGACTGAAGCTCATCTTCCATTGTTGAATTCCATCTTGGGTCTGTACAAGCTTGATAATATTTCTGAGGGTTAAAAATTATCAGCATGTAATAGTTCTCAGCAATATCACTATCACTTGCAAAAGAATCCTTACTAGTTTGTGATCTAGTTTTCCTAGGCTCTTGGGGATTGCCTTCCAATTCCCCAGTTGCTTGCACAATTTTTTCAGCCCATTTGGGCATAGATGGTGATTCATCTACAAAAATATCATCTTTAGAAACATTTATATCAAAATTATAAAAAAAAAAGCATGTGTCATCACTTACATCTTTGAATGGTTGAGGAGAGGAGAAATCCCTCGGTGCAAGTTCGAAATCAGGAATTGGTTCTTCTTCAAATTTGGCACTTATTTCAACAAAGGTTTTGTTAGTGGATATGTCAAAGAGCTTGTACCCTTTGTTGTCCTCACCATATTCAACCACATTAGAGGAAATTTCAACTCAAAATGGGCTTCCTGAGGAAAATGAATAAAATAATAGTTAAAATAATAAAATAATATTTATTAATTTTGGAGGAAGAAAAGAAAAAACTACTTTTTTTGTTCGTATTTTCGACATATCTTCCTACGTTTTTACTCAAATTTCAATTGGGAGAGCTCATTGGATGCAGAATTTAATTTCGCATAGAACGAGTACCCACTCAGCATACTTATGATGGCCCCCGCTACCCCAAAACAAGAAATACCTGAAAAAATGTGATGATGATGTCATCATCATGTTTTTTCAGGTATTTCTTGTTTTGGGGTAGCGGGGGCTGTCAAAAGTATGCCGAGTGGGTACTCATTGGATGCAAAATTAAATTATGCATCTAACAAGATCTCCCAATCAAAATTTGAGTAAAACACAGGGAGATATGTCAAAAATACAAACAAAAAAATAGTTTTTTTATGATACCTATCCCTAAATTTATATTAAAAAATTGTTTAAGAGGTGCTCCCTTTTTTAATTTTAAAGCATTTTGATTGGATAATACATGATGAGATGGAATTTGTATTATTTTGGAATTCCCATTTTAAATTGAAATTTTCTCTAAAGTGAGACACTCCTTGCTTTGTGGTTGCAAGGCTTTCCTTTTCTCTGAAGGGATTCTTTCCTGTGCTTTTGTCCTAAATATCCTGAAATTTGACACATCTAGTTTTTCACCAAACCATGCCTCGTAGGGTGTCATTCCTTTCACCAATTTGTGGATGGATCTATTTTGAATGTCAGTAGCACAGCTGATGGATTCATCCCATATCTTGGTATTACATTCCCTCACTCCTATCATGCAAGTTTCCATGTCTTTGAGATATCTATTCTTCCTCTCTTCCACACCATTTTGCTGTGGTGTGTAGGGAGTTGAGCGTTACATTTGGATGCCACACTCCTCAAATAGTTGTTGTAGATTCTTATTCACATATTCATTTCCATTATCATTCCTAAGGACTTTTATCTTCTTCCCACTCCAATTCTCTACTAGTGCTTTCCAAACCTTGAGTTGATCAAACACCTTAGATTTTAATTTCAGAAAATACACCTAGCAAAATCGAGAGTAGTCATCAATGAATGTAAGCACATACCTAGATCCACCATATGAGGGAGTGGGTAGTGGACCAATCAAATCATAATGCACCAACCTAAGTGGATTTTTTCTCTCCTTTCCTTCCCCTTCTTGTAGCTCTTCTCATGATGCTTCCCAATCACACATCTAATACATGCACCAGTAGATGGATGAATTTGTGGAAGACCTTCCACCAATTCTTCTTTGTGCAATTTTTGGAGATATTTGTAATTCATGTGGCCAAACCTCTCATGCCATAGTTTGGAAACCTGATTGGCATGTGATTGAAGTGCTTGATCACTGGAAGGTGGGAGGAAATTAGAGAATTCATACATTCTCTCATGATGATCAGCATACCAAACTGCAACAACTTGGTCTTTTGAGATTTCAGAAATCTCTATAGAGTTAGGAGTAAATATTACTCTCTTTGGCTCTCCTATATGGGTCATCTAGTATACTAACAAAAAATTTGTTGCAAGTTCCAGTACATACAGTACATCATTGAAGAACCCATGGTCTAAATCAATTCTCCCAATCCCTCTATTCTAGAGTTCAGAATCATCTCCCATTCAAACTCCTGGGCCAGCATTCAAACTCATGGAGGAGAAGAATTCTATCCTAGATACCATATGCCTGGAAGCACCTGAATCAATAATAAAGGATGAGTAATTGGAAGTAACTACCATTAATGTATGACATTTCTCCTTGCCTTCACTTGAACTGGAGTTGCCATCTTTCTTCCTTGCATTGTCAGGGAATGGAATGTTGTTCTTCTCCAACAGTTGTGCCATGGTGTCTATGGTTTTCTTCATGCATGAGCTTTCTTGATTCTATCCCTTATCGAAATAAGTGAATTTAGCCTTCTCTTTTCCTTTCTTCTCCTTTTCTTTGGGTGGATTCATAGCTCCCTCATTGGATTTGGGTTTTTATGATTTCTTCTTGTCTGAAAACTTTGAATTCTTGGTCTTGGGCTTTCCCTTTACTGAATTCAAAACCCCCACTACTAGTGCTTAATCTTTTGTCTTGATGGAACCCATTTGGACCAATTTGTCCTGATCTTGAGTGAGTGACTCCATGAAATTTTCCATACTTGGCATTTCCTAGTTTTGAAGGGTGAGTTTTCCTGAGTGAAATGTTCTCACAAAGATTGAGAACTTTGGCCCCAACTTCAAAAGTATAGACAAGATCAATTGATATTCCTTCTTCTCAATCCCACATTGTTTTAACTTCAATAAAAGTGATTTGAACTTGGTGAAGAGGTCCTGGATTGTATCATAGTGCACTGGGCTCAAGCTTATGAGCTCATTCTCAAGCTGGTGACCATGTAGCTTATTAGTTTTTCCAAATAGAGACTCAAGATTCTCCCAAACTTCCATTGGTGATGTCAAATTGTCAAGGTGGAAAAAAAACTCTCTTGAGATGCTCAGACACATCAAACCATATGCTTCATCCAATTTGTTAAAATACTTGGCTTTCTCTATAGTAGAATTTGGTTCCACTTCAGTGCCCATGGTAACTCTGAAAAGCCCCTTGGCTCTCACCTGAATCACCATCTATGCCTTCCATTCAAAGATGTTGAAAGGTGTTATCATGATGTGGGTAGCCTCCATTACTGCTTGTGTTGATGGTGGTGAAATTGCTAACTAGTTTACACACAACAATTCGATTTTATATGGAATTCACTAACAAAGTAGCTCAAATCCACTAAGAATTTGGTTTGCAACTCAAAAATATCCAACCAGCTTTGATACCATGTTAGAAATTCAAGCCAGCAAGTGAGTAATTTGAACCACAGGAGAATATAGGAGCATTAGTGAAGTTCACAAATCAAATATGGGTGCAAGATTTAGCAAAAACCATCAAATTACAAATAAATTACACACAATGATAGATGGAAACAAGTTAATTTAGGACTGTCTAACCATGAAATTGTTATTAACAATTTTATAAATACATCATAATATTTTTGAATGGCTTGGAATCCAATTGTGAGCAAATAACCCAAAATTTCCAAATTGGCATCAAACCCCCCTAGGTGGGCCAATATCATCCCAAATATATCCAAATGGCCACAAATTACTGAAGTGGCAATTCTTATGTGTTGTGGGTCAATTATTACACCTTGGACAATGTGTGTGTGAAAAAGTGGATGGTTTAGAGTCTCAATGCAATATTAATTGCACCAAATCAAGCCAAATTTGAGCAAAATCCCACTCTAATGCTCCAAGTCAACTTTCCTATCCACATTCAATTAATGGGAACACACCAAAAATGATGTCTATGCATATGTGGCTGGTTTACTAGGCTAGAGTACTCATGTGGGTCATAGAACCTCAAATTGACATGGCATATGTCCAGCTATGCACCCGTAGTCCACCTCATAGTGTATTAAAGCT
Source organism: Pseudotsuga menziesii (assembly GCA_001517045.1). Lineage (NCBI taxonomy): Eukaryota > Viridiplantae > Streptophyta > Pinopsida > Pinales > Pinaceae > Pseudotsuga > Pseudotsuga menziesii. The sequence continues at coordinate 184,542 of LPNX010833298.1, read as the reverse complement.
TAAAAATCAATAAAATTGAATAATTAGTGTTACTAAGGTACTAATGATCAATTACTATTCTAACACTCCCTTCTTTCAAACTTCTCTTATCCACCCAAAAACCCTAACCATCCTAATCTTTATCTCTTTCTCTTCCCCAATCTCCCTCCTCCTATTTAACCCTAATCACCCCCAACTCTCTATCTCTCTCTCACCCCCCTAATTATCCTACTCATAACCCCAATCCATCTCCCTCTCTCCCTCTAAATCACCCCATATTCCCACCCCTACAATTAACCTTCCTTTTCCCCCCACTCTCTCTCTAACCCTTAATAAAACCCTCTCTTATTCTCTCTCTCCCATTTTCTACCTACTCCTTACCCCAACCACTTTCTCCTCCCCCAACCTCTTAAACAAGGTAATTTTTAGGGGTGAAATTACACTTATTGGCTATTTTTTGGGTTTTTTTCAAAAAATAAATTCATTATTTCGTCATTTTTAGTGTCTAATATCACATATATTTACATAAAATATGTTTTTTTATCTGAATATTCACCAAAATTTACACATTCTA
>LPNX010833298.1:163336-179212 GCA_001517045.1 Pseudotsuga menziesii | reverse complement strand
TGAAATGCTTCTGATTTTGTCTTTAATGTGTAAATCCAGCACATTCTTGAGTAGTCATCAACAAAGGTCATAAAATACTTATTCCCATTGGCAGAAGGATTTGGCATTGGGCCACATAAATCAAAATGCACTAATTCTAATTTCCTACTTGCTTTGAAATTAGATTCATGGAATGGCAGCTTACTGTGTTTCCCTAATATACATGCATAACATTTCCTCTTCTCTTTGGGAGTGGCGGGAAAACCAAATACACCATTCTTTCTCAACAAATGAATACTGTTATAATTCAGATGACCAAATCTTGCATGCCACAATAAACTTGATGACAAATTACCTTCTCGATGCTGAGAGAGGTAGGCATAGTTTTGAACCCTTGCAGATGAACCCTTTAGCTTCAGCAGCTTCCCATCTTCATATCCAGTCATGATGACTTGGTTGTCAGAGGACTTTCTTATTTCTATGATTCCATCAAACATGTGGATGGAATGACCTTTCTCTCGAATCTCCACCAAGGACAGTAGGCTTCTCTGCAACTATGGAAGATAAAGAACATTCTTCAACAAGAAATCAGGGAATCCAGGCATCTTCAGCTGAATGGTGCACATTCCCTTTGGTTTAAGACTTGACTTATCTGCAAAGTAAACTATGCCATTTATTGTTTCATTAAGTTCTTCAAAACAGTATTTTCTAAAAGTTATGTGTGATGTTGCACCAGTATCAAGTAGCCAACAATCTTTGTAAGATGAAAGTGAAGTCATTTCATTAATACCAAGATTACAATGTGCAACAATACAATGAGGAGAATCTGAAGATTTACTAGCATATTGATTTTTATTATCATCTTAATTCTGGTTATGTTTATCTTTGATGGAGTCCCACGAAGCCCAACACTAATCTGCTATGTGTCCAATCTTTCCACAATGCTTGCACTTCAAATCTGATCTTTTGCTGGAGTTGTTTCTGCCTCCTCTACCTCTGAAGTTTCTTCTTCCTCTGCCTCTCTTCCTGCTTTCTCCTTTGGGATGATCATTGGATTGGTCTTTGCCAGCAAGGGCAGCACCAATAATAGATGCCAAAGAGTGCATCTCTAATCTGGAAAATGTAACTTACAGAATTCTTATTGACAAAATATAGGATACAGGTTTGAGTTCTTGTTCCTTTACAAGTTACAAAATGGATTCTGCAGTTTATTACACAATTCTTCAACCCCGTTTCTCAAAATAATTCTACAGCTCTGTGTTAATAATTCTAGAGTGTTGTTTACAAGTACAATTCAAATTATTTTATACATCAATACAAAATATTGCATCAGACTTGTAGAATACTCAAACAATTGAGTTTGTTGCACTTCGTAGAATATAAAACTCTTCATGTAACCGTCATGGTTCCAATATAGCAATCATGAGGCTCTTCACTCAATGAAAATAAACAAATGCTTGCATAAGTTTCTAGATATACTTCACACAAAAATCTAGGGTTTATGAATCAATTGCAACATATAATATGAATCGCTTTTACCTCCACTCAAATGTATGAGAGCATGATTCTCCACCATTAGTCTTATCATACACTCTTCAAATCACATCATTCACAACTCATTATAAAGGTCATGGCTCACACTCATCCTTCATAGGTTCATACATAAGACACATGCTCATAAAATACACAACAACTAATACTGTCGGGTTCATACAATATCCATATTATGCATATGAAAAATATTTGTAGACAAACTCCATGCATATAAGTTTGGACAGAAGTTAGGGTTTGTGCAACCCAATGGTCACAAAATATTTTACCTCCACTCAAAGGTGTGAATCTTCACCTACGGTCTTCAGTCACCGGGATTTAAAGGATTCATAGCAACAAGACTTTCACTCTTCAGGAAAATGAAAAACATGAGTCTTCATCCTTCTATCATTATTCACCAACTTTGCAGCAACAAAGTAGCAAGGAATATTCAATAGCTTCCATCTTCAATGAATTCTCAGTTTTAAATACTGAGATATCACAGCAGTACATGGAGGAGGAGGTCGAGCCTCAACTCTCAACTCCAACAATTAAGTCTTCAATTCGCAGAAGAGGAAACTCTTCACGCAGTAGTTCCAGACATATATTCCTCAATGTCACAACTTGAATACACCATACACAGCATTCACAGTAGTCATGGGCTCATACGCAATAGTCACAACATTCATGACTTATACACAGCATTCACTAGCCTCTTTCACTCAACACAAATGAAAATGTTTGCAGAATTTACAACTCAAACTCCATGCACAAAATTAGGGTAAAAATTAGGGTTTTTACATTCCCATTGGTCGCAAGTAAATACAGCAACAATATTTAAAATACTTCTTACAACCTTCTGAAAGAATATCAACCACATAACAATGTCGAACCTCAGCTTCAACAATAGAATCAACACCAACAATCTTCTCATGCACAACTTCACTCCTCAACCGACTCTCAGCAGAGATGACAAGTCGCAGCTCTCAAAGAATACTTCATAGCTGCACAAACTCTCTCCACCAATGATCTTTAGTATTCAACAAATTCTCAGCTTTGATTACTGAGACCTCTTCTTGGCTGGACGTTGCACTCAATCTCTTCAATCGTCTGGAGTTTATCCAAGGTGTTGGATCACGACCTTGCAATATTTGACCCAAACCCCAGGCTTCCACCATGCATAACGTTCAACTCTAAGTAGAATGCGATGAGCAGAAGGAGAAACGCACATAGAGACAGACTGACGATGGGCAGGCAGCCTGAAATAGATATAGCAGAAGGTAAACAGAGGTCTATTGAAAGTAGGAGAATCGCAGGCAGACTGGCAGGCATGCAGGCATGAGTTATGGAGCTCTGATACCACTGTCAGGTAAAATAACTCCTGAATTCATTTATTCCATTTCAAAATCATTTATTTATACATTACATATGCTGGTTGAGTTTCATCTTCCGACCATCCCTTTCAGCTTCCTACATAACTATTCATTTTCCTTTATTTATTTACAAAATATAATCCCGACGGATTATATTCCAACATCCTTCACTACATTCGCTACAACAACACAATGGTTCCTCCTATTGATCTCCTCACTCGTTTCAACTACCATGAATGGAAGGAGGACATGGAGATGTAGCTTCACTCCAAAAGACTCTACAGAGTCACAATGTACACAAAGGTAGAGCCAATTCATTATGTTGACAAAGAAAAGTACTGGAATAAGCTTGATGAAGCTTACAGATTCCTGTTCCTCTCAATCTCTAGAGATTTTCTCTTTCATATCAATGGATTGAAGACTCCCAAGGAGGTTTGGGATAATATTACTTCCTTGTTTAATAAGAAATATGACTTGAGGATCTATCATCTAGAGAATGGGATTATTTCTCTTCACCCAGGAAACTTTGAAACTCTGAATGATTTCTTCAACAAATTTAAGAAACCGATGTTCCAGTTGAAGTTGTGCAAGGTTGAGAAGGAGGATGATCAACTCATCCTTTCAAAACTTGGTGCAGACTACTCAGACTTTGTATCAACCTTTCATTTAGGGAATCTCACTACACCAAATTGTAATATTCCAACTCTTAATGCCTTCATTGAATCTCTCACCAATAAGCATGACAAGTTTATCCAAATGGGTATCATTTGATCTTACAAAGATCAAGCATTGGTTGTTGGAGGACCTAAGGCTACGAATGGTAAAGGGAAGCAGAAGAATGAGCCTCCAGTGGAGAAAGAGGGGTCATATGAGCCCTCAGGTTCAAGGAGAAGCAAGAAGAATGGAAAATGAAATACCCTTTGTTCTTACTATGGAAGGGGCTTTCATCTAGAAAGATCTTGTATGAGAAGAACAATTGATGAAATGACTATTCTTGTAGACAAACATAACATCACTGTAACTGCTGGCGCAAGGAAGGATGACCATAGAGAAGAAACTGAAGAACTTGATGAGAAATGCCATGCACTGAAGGCCAGCTATTCAACAACACATTCCTTCCTCGTTGATTTTGGAGCTTCCAATCATATGGTTGCATCCAGAGAATCATTCTCTTCTTTACAGTCTTTTGATGTCCCTAGTATTCAGATGGGTAATAAAAGTAAAATTCGAGCCAAAGGGAAGGGTTCTATCAAGATTGAACATGGAAAGTTCGAAGATGTACTTTATGTTCCCTCCTTAGCTGCAAATATGTTATCGGTATACTAGATGACTCACATTGGCTCTCCAAAGCAAGTGATATTTGGTCCTGAATCACTGGAGATCACAGATATCTCTACTGGGAACATCATAGTGAAGGGTGCTGCAAATCATGCCTCCAAGGAATATGAGTTCTCACACTTCCTGCCATTTTCAGAACTAGTGCACTCTCAGCTGCCACTTGAAAGGGAAGATAAAAACATTTCATCTACTTCTTTTGTATTTTCCACTAGTATTGCAGAACCAGTTGTATCAGTTTATGAGATTGAGATTCAGGGTGATTCAAATCCAAATCCAGTCCCTACTCCCAAGCAGGAAGCTAGGAAGATGACTGGAAATCCATCTAACACACAAAAGACAAAGAACCTTGCGTTATATCATGCAATCTCACCTTCTTTGGAGACATGCAATGAACTCCCTATGAGATGCTACATGGCAAGGTCTAATTAGCTACATTGCTTTCTAAAGAATAGACTAGATCATACACCTCTTCATCCAAAAGGAGGCAATGGTTACATTCCTTCTTCCTTCCATCATCATTTTAGGAGAATATGGATAAGTCTGCATGCTGCTTCGCTACACCACAAAGATGAAGGTTGCAACGACATATTTTCAAAATTTTCAAACTTGAATTCTGATTCTAGATGCTTAGTTATAAGGGGGCATTTTCCCATGTGGTTTTTTCCATGGCTCCTTGTTGTTGATGTATTTGTAACTTCGGAATGTATTCACTTGTATATTTTATGTATTGTACCTCGATGTTTATTCTGGGAAGTATCTGTAATGTAATTGAGGCATGTCATGCACCGATGTTTCGATCGGGAGATTCAATAATGTAAACAAGTCATGTAAAGTCATAGATTATAACCCTCCTTGTTGATAAAGGGTTAACGTCCCTACAGTTATGGGGCCCTAGCGTTATTAGAATCTCCTAGAGAAGTCATCCCTAGTGAGTTATTTTCATGTCAGGAATTAGTATAAATAGAGAGGGAGCCTCTCTATTTAACACACATTCATATTCATTCACTAACACTCAGTTGTAGCACATAACTGAAAGAGAGAAGAAGTTGGGACAAGAGAGAGAGAGAGTCTACTGTTGTCGGGAGATCATCTTACTGTCTTTGGGTTTTACTTTTGGTGTTGATTCTATCTTTGATGAAGTTGCGGTGTTTTTTCCTTTATGGTTTCCCCAAGGAAAATGTTTTTGTTCATTGCCTCTTGTGTTTGATTTCTATGCTTTCTATTCTCTTAGATAAGATCCTAAGATCATATAGCTTAAATGTAAAAAATCTAACATAGTATCAGAGCTAACCTAAGAAGAAGACACTGTGCAGCTGTAGAAACTAGGGCTTCCTACTTTTTGGATATCTCTCCACATATTTCAGCAAAAGGAGTTTGGTCTAACTCTCCTCTCCAGAGCGCATCTTTCTATCGAAGCAGAATCTAATTATGATCATTTTCAGTTTTTGACCCGACACTACTGCTGTAAATTAGGGATTTCCATAGAAGTGGAATTTTTGAGTGATCCCAGGCCTGGATTTATCTCCTCCCCAAAATCAAATTTTAGAGATCAAGATCAATTTTTTTGGTTGGGTAGAACTATGGGAAATTCAAACCTTAATATGCTCCTAAACCAGCTCTATAGAAATTTAGCTCCAGATCCAGTTCCAACATCTTAACCTAGTAATATCTAAATCTTTTGAATTTCCATTTGAGGTTCTCTGTTAAGATTTATCATCTACCAAGCTTGATGAAAATATTGAGGGAGCTGATAACTTTTGAGCTTGGAAGTATAGGATCTCCCTGGTTGTGGAAGAAAATGTGTTGGACTCTTACATCAATGAAGAGGTTCTAGTTCCAAAGGGAGATGAGGCTAAGGCCTTAAACAAGAAGAAATTGGTCATGGATAGGAGGATTATTCATGATTCAATCAAGGATCACCTCATACCACATGTTTCCTCTCTAAAGACACCTAAAGAGATGTTTGATGCTCTGACCAAGTTATTTGAAGGGAAGAACATAAACCGAAAGATGACTCTGAAAAACCAATTGAAGAATGTAAAGATCTAGAATGCAGAGACCATCCAGTCTTACTTTACAAGGGTATCTCAGATCAAGGAATAGCTAAAAGCAGTAGATGAAGAAGTAGAGAATGTAGAAATTGTGATGACCACCTTGAATGGTCTCCCTTGGGCATGGGACTCTTTCATTCAAGGTATCTATGCCAAAAAGAAATTAGTCAAGTTTAGCAGACTCTAGGAGGAATGCTCACAAGAAGAAGCTCGAATATTAGCACAACAAGAAAAGATGGTAAGTGAATATCAATATATCATAGTACAATATAAGAAAAGCAGAACAAACCATCAAAGAGGTAAGCAATCTCACCAGAAGAGAAACACTATAAAGTATAACAAATATTTATCTAAGTACATTTGCTTTACATGTGATGAAAGAGGACACCTTGCAAGCGATTATCCTAGAAACAAAGATAGATCTCACAAGAGGAAGGTAAACAAGAAAAGACATCATTCTCATGCTATAAAAGATGATGAGCCTTCCAAGAAGAGAATCAAACAAGAAAGTGATGATTCTTCAAGTGATGAAGAATATGTTTTGATTTCTGCTCTCACGAGAAACATCACACATGGAAGCAATGATTGGCTTATATATAGTGGGGCTTCCAAACATATGATGGGAGTCAAAGAATCATTTGTGAAACTATCAGAACATGAATCACCCCACAAGGTGAAACTTGGGGATGACTACCAATATCCAATAAAAGGTAGTGGAGAATCCTCCTACAAATTAGACTCTAGAAATTCTATGAAAATGAAGGATGTCCTATTTGTACTAGGACTAAAGAAGAACCTTCTCTCCATCTCTGAATTAGATGAAAAAGGTATAAAAGTTTCATTTATATATGGTCAATTCATCATGTGGCCAAAAGGAAAGACTATTGACGATGTAGTAGTAATTGGAGAACAAGAGGGAGAACTATACAGATTAAAGGGCCAACCAAAACAAGCTTTGGTTCATGACTTAGTAGAACGAAATGAACTTTGGCATAGAAGGCTTGCACATGTGCACTATAGGGCACTACCAATTGCAAGCAAAGCTATTGAATTTCTTCCAGAAATACAAGAAAAACATGGAGTATGCAAGGGATGTGCAAAAGGAAAGAACATAAAGAAGACACTTCCAATTAGCGAAAGCAAGGCTAAATGAATCTTGGAAATCATTCACTCCGATGTCATCTAGTTCATTAAGTGGGTCTGTATACTATTTTTCTTTCTAGGAAGACATGGATATACTTCATGAGGAACAAATATGAAGTATTCAAAAAGTTCAAGGAATTCAAATCCTTGATAAAAAAACTACACAGAAAAGAAGGTCAAGATCGTCTATTCAGACAATGGTGGATAATTCACATCTAATGAATTCAAGGAATTGTGCAAATATTTAAGGATTAAGAGGGAGTTTAATGCTCCATATAATCCACAACAAAATGGGGTTGTGGAAAGAAAGAATAGAATGATCATGGAAGCTACAAGGGCAATGCTTCATGATCAAGATCTTCCCATGCATCTATGGGAAGAAGCTGCTAGAACAACTGTGTATGTACAGAACCATAATCCACATAGATTACTTGAGAACAATACACCTGAAGAAGTGTTTTTCGGCAAGAAACCAGAAGTCAATCATCTCAAAATATTTGGCTATTTAGTGTACATACACACTCCAAAAGAAAAGAGGACAAAATTAGATCCTTCAGGAAGGAAGGGTATATTTGTGGGATACTCTAAAAGCTTGAAGGCTTACATAATATACTTCCCAGGATTCAAGAAGATCGACATCAGTGCAGACGTAACATTTGACGAAGAGTTATCTTACAACAAATACAGAAAGAGACCTACTGAAGAACCTAAAGAAATAGAAGTACCCAAAATTCATGACACAACCATGAATGAAGCAATTCCAGAAGAACATCGAGAAGTAGAAGAACCTAAAGAACCTAAAGATCCACCTCAAGAAAAGAATCCTCACAAGAGGAAACTTGCTTTGGTACGAGAAGCTATCCAAGGTGCAGAAAGATATGGGGCTCTAGAAGAGATACATAGAGGAAGAAAAAGAACCAGGTCCTACTTCAGTTATGTAGCCTTATTATGTGACTTCATTGACAAAGAACCTTCCAAATATGAAGAAGCGGCATAAAATAAATAATGGAAGGATGATATGATCGAAGAGTACCAATCAATCATGAAGAATGATGTTTGGAATGTTGTCCCAAGACCAGAGGGGAAGTATTTTGTGACTTCCAAATGGATCTATAAGATCAAGCATGCTGCAGATGGTAGCATAGAGAAATATAAAGCAAGATTTGTGGCTCATGGCTTCTCCCAAAAAGAAGGAATATATTATGAAGAAACTTTTTCTCCTGTAGCCAGATATACTTCCATCAGATCAGTACTTGCTTTGGCTGCAGTAATGAAGTGGAAAGTACACCAGATGGATGTCAAGACAACTTTCTTGAATGGTGTAGTAGAAGAGGAAGTATATGTGGAGCAACCACTTGGTTTTGAGACACATGACATAGAGACTCATGTGTGTAAGTTAAAGAAATCCCTGTACAGTTTGAAACAAGAACCCAGGACATGGTACGACAGAATTAACATCTTCCTATCTAGTTTGGGCTTTATAAAGAGTAAAGTAGATTCCAACCTTTAATACAAGGTTGAAGAAGGGAACCCAGTGATACTCCTACTGCATGTAGATGATCTATTTGTGATAGGTGAGAATGGGTTGATTGGTGATACAAAGTGGAAGCTTGTTTCTAAGTTTGAAATGAAGGACTTAGGTATGATGCACTATTTTCTAGGCATGGAGATGTGGAAGAATGCGGATGGAATTTCCTTGGGACAACGGAAGTATGAAGTAGAGATCCTAAATATGTTTGGGATGATGGTCTGCAATTCCATGACCACACCTATGGCATAGAACCTGAAGCTATTGAGAAATTCTTCATCAGAAGCGGTTGATGCTACAATGTATCATCAAATGATTGGGTCCTTGATGTACCCGATGAATATGAGACCAGATATTTGCTTTGCTATGAACACATTGAGCCAATTCCTAACGAATACGAGACATGTTCACTTGATTGCTGCAAAGCATATTCTGAGGTACCTGAAGGGTACAGTTGATTATTGGCTCAAGTATGAGGAGAATCAGAAGATTAACCTGGAAGGTTATGTGGATTCGGATTGGGCAGGTATTTCCATTGATAGAAAGAGCACTTCAGGGTGTTGCTTCAGTATGGGATCACCTGGTTTAGCAGGAAGCAGTACTATGTGGCACTAAGTACAAGAAAAGTAGAGTGTGTTGCAGAAGCTTGCTCGGTTAGTTGCGAGGCGGTGTGGCTGAGAAAGCTACTATATGATTTATTTGATCTTCAGATGGATGCTACTTGTATATATTATGACAACCACGGCTGTGTGAAGCTGTTTAAGAACCCATTGTTCCATGACAAGTCAAAGCATATTGAGATCAAGTATCACTATATCAGGGATATGGTGCAGAGAGGAGCAATGAAGCTCCAGTATGTTGCGATGGATGAGTATATAGTTGATGTACTGACCAAACCATTATCCAAATTAAATTTTGAGTACTTTAGGGAGAAGCTTGGTGTTCTCCAGATTGAGTTTCCATCCAAAGGGAATTGATGTGTCTGTTGGCCCTTCTAACATGGTGGAAGCCTGAGATTCAAATGGTTAAATGAAAGTGCATAGATGCTTTGATGTGATTGTTGGTTGTATTACCACATGATCAGCGCATAGATATTATGATGTGATTGTGGGATGTATTACCACATCATCAGTGCAGATATATTTTGATGTGATTATGGGTTGTGTTACCAGATGATCAGTGAAGAGATATTATAATGTGATTGTGGGATGTTTTCCCACTTGATCAGTGTAGAGCCATACTAATGTGATTGAGGGATGTGTTCCCACATGATCATATATAAGTGATGAAGGCCATTCTCTGGGAGAATGGAGGCACCTGGTTAGTTATCAAGAAATTGATTTAGTATGGGACTGAAACTCAGCTTAGTGTTGAGAGGCCATTCTCTGGGAGAATGGAGGCACCTAGTTAGTTACTAGGAATTTATTTCAGTCTGGGACTAACACTCAGCCTAGAGTTGAGATCCATTTTGACAAGATGAGGTCAGATGTAAGTGCAGATCCCTTCTGACATGATGAGGTTGGATGTAAGTGCAGAGCCCTTCTAACATGATGAAGTCGGATGTACATGCAGATCCTTTTTGACATGATGAGGTTGGATGTAAGTGTAGAGCCCTTCTGACATGATGAGGTCGGATGTAAATGTATATCCTTTTTGACATGATGAGGTTAGATGTAAGTGTGGAGCCCTTCTGACATGATGAGGTTGGATGTAAGTGCAGATCCTTTCTGACATGGGTTTTGGATGTGTTCTTCTCATGGTTGGATGTGAGTGATGGTCCTTTCTAACATGGGGTTTGGATGTGTTCTTCCCATGGTCAGATGTGAGTGCTGGGCATGCCTTTTTGACATGGTTCATTCCATGGTTAGATGTAAGTGCTGGGTGGGCCTTTCTGAAATGGTTCATTCCATGGTCAGATATAAGTGTTGAATACGATGAAGACCTACATGAAGGATAGGCCTACAACTAGCATGAAAAAGGGATGGCTTTGTAGAACCTCCTGTGATGAGTAGAATTGAGATAACACTAGTGATGATCCAGATTAAGTTATGATCCATAATTGATGATGATATAGTGATGATACAGTGATGCTCTCGATCAAGTAATGATCCAATGATTCTCTATATCAAGTAAAGATACAGACTCGATGATGATCCAATGATGATCCAAACTTGATTACTTGACAATGAAGATGACTTGACGATGAAGATGAATTGAAGATGAATATTACTTGAAGATGAATATGACTTGAAGATGAATATATGATGTTCCAGATGATATAGAGAAGAATAATTGTGCTGATAAATTGTGTTGAGAGAATACCTTCCTAGTTAAGAGGGAGTGTTGATGTATTTGTAACATCGGAATGTATTCACTTGTATATATTATGTATTGTACCCCAATGTTTATTCCAAGAAGTATCTATAATATAATTGAGTCCTGTCATGCCTCGATGTTCCAATCAGGAGATTCAATAATGTAAACAAGTCATATAAAGTCATAGAGTATAAATTTCCTTATTGATCAAGGGTTAAAGTACCCGCAGTTGTGGGGCCTGTTGGCCTGATTTTCTGAATCTAGGCCAATAAGGAGGTTTTGTCCACACAATCAGCTTAAAGCAGCGTCTGGTATGTTTAAATTAACAAAACCTCGTAGGTTATGGTCATGCTACCAGCTAGTTTGTCTCTTAAGGAGAACTTAAAACTAGCAAAATCTAACCTATTTTAATGTTTATTTTACCTAAATGTCTAAACTATCCTAAGGTTGATTTATTAAGGAAAGACTTCGATTTTTGGGAAGTTTTCTAAATATGAAAACTTATGTAAAGTATGCAAAATGATTTAACAATTGCTAATTAACAAATAAAATTTTAAAATTAATTAATCTATCTACTCTATTTAACCCTATCTCAGCTGAGAGCAAATTTAAGATTATATTAACTATTAATCAACAAGTATGAACAGAAAGATAGAAATATAATTTAAACAAACCATTTAAATCATAACTAAAAGTCAATCTGCTATATGATAACAGAACTGAAATTTAACCTGCAAATACACAGTCAATTTCAACTGTTTGAAATTGATTAATAATTAATGATCAAGATAGTTATTTGAATTTGAGATGATGCTTATTTAAAGATCACTGTCAACATACAAATGAGATTTTAAATAAATAGAAAAGGATATCATTAAAACTTATGTTTATAGTAAACATACTAATAAACAAAATCATAATGAAATATTTATTCAAAACACTAGCTTGAACTGATAAAGTGAAAAGAGATAATTAAACATCAGTGTGTCACAACACACAGAGTTAATATATAAACAGAAGTTAACAAGTTGAAATATATAAATATATATAATCCGAAAACACAAAATACCAGTCACAGTATTTGTTTGCAGATGTCCAGTAGCATTCACATCAAAGCTTCAACTTTAAGTATGATATAGTACCAGTAATAAAATATATTTCAAATGAGTTTTCTTCACACACTCTATCCTCACGAGTTCATCAAAACTCTTCCCTTATATACTATTAAGGTTCAGTTTTCCCCTATAAATGTTGCATGCAACATTATAGGGATTATTTAACCAAAAAGGGCATCTAATTACACCTAATACTATAAACAAAAATCGACTGGCCTGAGTCGAGGCATCCCAGAAGGTTCTTGACCATTGACAAAACTCCAACTCGCAACCAAACAACCACATCTCCAAGCCATCGTATGACCACGTCGTGTACTTCTGGAAAAAGGGTGGTGATAAAACTTCCTGCATTGAATACAAACAAAGCATCTTATTAAAACCAATTTAATACATAAATAACAGAAATAACCTGAAATTTTAAATGCATGCCTGTTAAATCTACGATTTTACAGGCATGCAAAATCAAAATGACCATTACCTATTTTGCTGCGACATAGGAAATGAGAAAATCATCAAGTTTCATTATGATGAGCGACTACTCTTCTAGCTTCTGCGAGTTTAGCCTTCAACCTGATGATTTTAATGTTTTGCTTTTCAATTCGTTCAAGTAGCAGCTGATTAGTACTTATGATTGATTTCTTAGATTTCTTATATTGATTCTTCTTAGCGTTCACCTTTTTCCACCTATCAATCCACTCCAGCAACTCTTTTCTAAAAGTTTTGTTCTCTTCTTCTAACAGTGCTGTGCTGGATAGACACTGTTTGAGTTTTCCTTTAAACTCTGTGATTCAATCTTGGTAAACATTACCCAATACCTGTTGCAGAGTTTCATCTTCTTTATTTACCTGAGGAGAATGAGGACTGTCACAACGTTGACTGTATGATGGTTCAGGATCTGCAACGTTTGTGTTTGTTCTCGGTTGGTTGCCCTCGACCTCGTCTAATTGTGCATCACTTTCCTGTGCAATAGCAGAATTACCTACATCCATAGTATTAGGGACGAAAGACGGGATGTCATCCTAAATATCTACAACTGTAGGTTTAGTAGCTGTAGATTTAGGAGTCTGTTGATCAACCTTATAACCTGGAATCGAATGAATACTATGCATGCTCCTTGTGACTCTTCATGAAAATGATAGGTTTTCAAAACCAAGCCCTTCCTTGTCACAACAAATCTGAGCCAAATGATCTAATTTATGCATAGATTCTTTGTTGCATTCATCAGGTTTATTTCCTTCATCATTATTATCATTTTCACCTTTGGCTAATCCTTCTTTTATTTTTGCAGGGTTGCTATCATTCTCACTAGGTAAGGGTTTATCCAAGATTTCCCTCGAATTGCAAGGAATTGCATCCCTGTCATCATTTTCATTAATCTCATTATTTATGGGCATGTTTATGACCTCATATTCCTTGACCTATGAACTATTGACTCCAGGATTTATTACCTTACATTTCCTACGAGTTCGTGGGGGTGGATTAGGCCAATACTGCGTCGGCCCCAATTGACAATCATCTAGAAACTTATCCCAAGACACACCCTTGGCAGATAATTGGAATTGCAATAATATTTTTATCAACCCATGGTGACAAAGACTACTGTCAGGGTTATTGAAATTCTTAACAGACTGCGACATCTTCTTAATACTTTGCCATAGATAGAATGGCAAATTAAGCTTTCAACCCTTTACTGCTAACAATAACCGTAAATGATATAAGTGTAAATGGGAATATCGTCCACAACATGACACGTACCTTACTGAAATTTCATATTAAATTCTCCATTCGGGCTTCAGAAATTTCATAGGGATGCCTATCTGTAGAAATTCAGGCCTGCAGTAGATTAATTTCACTCACAGCAATTAACAATTGATCATGCAAAATTATCAACAATGGAGACTGAATATGGAGCTGTAACATAAAATTATATTAACTGAGTGTACAATAGCCAACCCTGTAATAACATAGGCTACTGAATATATAGAATACATGAGCAAATCGAATGCATAAGGAAGCATCCAAATCTATCATAAAGCAGGCTTACCCAAAATAGGCAAATCCCCCATAGGTGTAAAAAGCTGATCCCAAATCTATCAAGGACCCCACGAATTAGCAAGGGCACATGGGAAAGATAAATAGTGGTCAAATGGCAGCTCATACATGCTTTTGCATGGAGGAAAGAGTGGATTATGAAAGGGGAATAAAACAGGTTCACCTCACCTAGTCTAGCTTTCCTTATGTGCTTTAAAAGCTGGAAAAGCAGTTAACAAAGCAGAAAAAGCAGAAGGGCGCCTAGGAGGCCAGGAATAAAGAATATTTGATTCCCGGGACTTTCCAAAGTGCTCCATGAGTCCATAATGGCAAGTTTGACCTCTATGGATAGGCAATTAGCTACTTGCACATGGTGGGACTCATGGACTAGGCAAATAAGACAAAATAAATGGAATAATGTCTAAGTGGGTAAATACTATGGGTTGATTATTCTAACAACCCCCCTTAAGCCTGACTTTATGAGTAATAAATCAAAAATATATGTCCTAGCAACAAGGCTTAGTCACCCTTTACATACTGCAATGTCCATACAACCAAGGAAAGAGGCAAAACCAACTTGGGAAAATCCTCCCTTAAACATGGAATGTAAAACAAAATTGTAGAATCTTGTCTCCACTCATGCTTTGACAGCATGATCAGCAATCCCCAGCAGTGATTTGAGATTGCTGAAGGTCTTCTCACAAAATTATTTTGTGAAGATGTCAGCTACTTGTTCTGAAGATGAACAGAAGAGTAGGTGAATGGTGCCATCATGCACAAGCTCTCTGATGTAGTGCATGTGAATCTCAATGTGTCTGGTTCTCTGCTTCTGAACTGGATCCTTGCAGATTCGAATGGTACTCTGTTTATCATAGTAGATGGTAGTTGAGTACTCAGGTTCGAAACCACACTCTCCAAGTAAACCCTGCAACCATAAACATTGAGTTGCTGCATTGACAACTCCTATGTACTCAGCTTCTGTAGATGAGAGTGCAATGGCACTTTGTTTCTTGCTTTACCAGATGATTGGCCCTTCTGCAAGCATGAACACATAACCTGAAGTGGACTTCCTGTCAGTGCTATCACCTACCCAATCACTGTCAGTAAAACCAATTAACTCAAGGTCAGAATGGGCCTTATATAAAATCCCATGTGTCCTTGTTCCCTGAACAAAGCTAAGGATCCTCTTTGCTGCTTTCCAATGGATCTCATGGGGCTGATCCATGAATCTAGAAGCAACACTGACTGCATAACAAAGATCAGGTCGAGTATGTGTCAAATACAATAAACATCCAATCAACTGTCTATACAAAGTGTTGTTTACCATCGGTGGAGAATCATCTTCCTCCAGCTTTACTCCTGAAAGGAAAGGAGTTTTACTTTCTTTGCAATCTTGCATTCTGAATTTGATCAGCAAATCCAAGGAATATTTGGACTGGTGCACCTTGATTCCAGCTTTGGTTTGAGCAATA
>LPNX010833298.1:87892-161081 GCA_001517045.1 Pseudotsuga menziesii | reverse complement strand
TCATGCAAAATTATCAACAATGGAGACTGAATATGGAGCTATAACACAAAATTATATTAACTGAGTGTACAATAGCCAACCCTATAATAACATAGGCTTCTGAATATATATAATACATGAGCAAATTGAATGCATAAGGAATCATCCAAATCTAGCATAAAGCAGGCTTACCCAAAATAGGCAAATCCCCCATAGGTGTAAAAAGCTGATCCCAAATCTATCAAGGACCCCACGAATTAGCAAGGGCGCATGGGAAAGATAAAGAGTGGTCAAATGGAAGCTCATACATGCTTTTGCATGGAGGAAAGAGTGGAGGATGAAAGTGGAATAAAACAGGTTCACCTCACCTAGTCTAGCTTTCCTTATGTGCTTTAAAAGCTGGAAAAGCAGTTAACAAAGCAGAAAAAGCAGAAGGGCGCCTAGGAGGCCAGGAATAAAGCAGATTTGATTCCCAGGACTTTCCAAAGCACTCCATGAGTCAATAATGACAAGTTTGACCTCTATGGATAGGCAATTAGCTACTTGCACATGGTGGGACTCATGGACTAGGCAAATAAGACAAAATAAATGGAATAATGTCTAAGTGGGTAAATACTATGGGTTGATTATTCTAACACTATCCTCAGCTTCGTATTATCCGTTAATGGTGTTAACAAATCCAAGCATTTCTTCTTATTGACTACAGTGCCCTTAAACTAGCGTTCTCCAACATGTGGGAGTTTAGTGGCTTCAACAATCTTATCTTCATTGATAACAAACTCAAAACCCCCAATTTGCACCCAGTCATCTTCAAAATTCATGGCGAACATCTTAGTAATCTCCACATGGTGACCATCAAAACACATAAAGAAATTTACCCATCCCATTTTCTCGAATTTCTTGGCAACTTCCTGGTTGGCTTCTATAAGTTCAGACCCCGAAATCTCAAACTGATTCAAAGGAGACATGGTTTCTTCTGCACTCTCCTATATTTGACCTGAAACGAATGGAGAAGTGAACACAGAAGGGATAGGTATCCAAACATACAACATGATGGGTTATTTTTGCATGCTTCAAATCTAATCAGAGATACAATCTCTGAACCTGCCATTTTAGCGGGATTTTAAGCAGTGATAAGTGTTACAACTTCACATTATACCATGATTCATGCCAGTTTATCTACGCTTAACCATGACTGTTATTAATAACCACTAACTTGGCGAACCAGAGATACGGTGACGGATAGAGTCATCATTTCAACCATTGATTATTGACAGTGGTTCATAATTAATAGGTACATTTCAACGTAAGTCGAAATGACCATTAGCATTTAACACTGTCAATACGATATTTCCATATGCATACAACTGTCGACTCTGTTAAGAGGTCTAATCCATGTTTTCATTCCAGCTCATTAATCCAAATGATTAATCGTTTATCAACTTGACAATTGGCTTACTGCATGGCCAACTAATCCTAACAGTCATCCCTATTTTAATCATGTTATGTAGTGGTATGCAGGGTAATAAAATCGCACTCCAATGTTAACAAGGATTTTATAAAATAACAAGATTAATATCTATGCTATGTATGTACAGGACTAAGTTTAAACCTTTCAAACATCCTATCAATACATATTTAACATTAGATAGGATTTTAAATGATAAACTATCATAAGTGAAAGTCTCCTATACAAACATCATTTATCCATTAACTAAGATATTTACAAAAGGTCGTAATATGGTATTACATGTGACATAAAATTTGAGAGTCACTCTTAGTGTTATGACTTGGTACTAGTAATACCCTACTCAACACAAAATGAGTTTCATTGAATTTCTCTTGGCACATTATTTTAAATTCTTTAAGCCACATAAATTTCTCGTAATGATTTCAATAAACTCGTGAAAATTTATGAAACTACTGACAATTGTTAAGGGCCAAGTTTATGAGCAATTCTCTTCCAGCTCCAAAATCATTATATCACTTTCCTTTGATTGAGAGTACCTTCAGAATCAATGATTCTGAAGGTGCTCTTTCATAATTTTGAATTTATAATTCACATGAAGAGCTGATCTCTCTTCATTTATTAAGAAATGAAGAGGTTGTTGCTGGCTGCCAACAAATGGTGATGACCTCGGTGAACCAATTATCTCTGCTTAAATAAGATGATCAAAATGAAATCTTAAAACCTGTTAAAAATAATCAAAAATCTTTTATCCATATTAAACCATTATTTATTCATATTCATAAGAATAACTCAGAAATATTCCATCTTTTAAAACAGAAATTTGATTAGGGGTAAACTTACAAATATCTTAGCCGAAGCAAGTACTTCTTAGTAAAGATGACCTATACCATCAGCATAGAGTACTGTTTCCACTGAAAACTTTCTAGAATCTGTTCCATAGCATAATCATTTTCTTTTTTCTTGCTTTTGCTTTTCTTTTAAAACAATAATTCTGCCTGAAGACTACTATCTGGGTTTGGTATCCCAATTTGATAGTATCATTCACGAGAGTTGTCTGACATAAGCAAGCCGGCTCGTGATGAGACCTCTTGTCTTTTAATTTTTATTAAAATCAAAATCCATCACCCTAGTGATCAGAAATGAAGTTATTCCAGACAACACTGATGATCATGATTAGGCCGGCTCATTACTGAGACCTCCTATTCTTCAGACAAAAGTTACGTTTTTATTGCAATTTTCATTTTTTTTATTTTTAATAAAATGAGAGATCATTACCTAGCGTGGTAACCAAATGGCAATGGAAGTCATTAAGATCATCAGAAAATGAATCAGCTGGCTCGTGATGAGACCCCTTATCTTTTGATTTCAAAACCAAAAGCCATTACTAGTTTCCTAATAATGTCATACCAGTGATATTTGTGATTCTGATCGGACCGTCTCATTACTGAGACCTTCCGTCTCTCACTTTAGCTTTTAATTAACTGGAACAGATGCTAGATAGTTCTCAAATGATAAAACAAGTGTTTCTAAGACTGATGATAAAGATCTGTAAAAGTTTTTCAAAAGTACAATCTTCGAAAAAGGCATTTAATAAGCAATCCCCATTTAAGAACATAACAAGATGAAGAAAAATCTGAGAAATACTTATAAATAGAGACAATGAAGGTCTTTTACAAATTCAAGGAATTTTGATCATCCTGAACAAAATTTTAATAGATTTCATTCTAATATCATAATTTTTAGACTAACGAGTAAACTGATCTTATTTATTTACATTAATTATAGCTGCTAACTACATTTTTCTGATTAAATGACTAGTTATATACACTAATTTTAACAATCTAAATTTTTTTTATTTTTGGCAGAAAATTGATTAATTTACAGTCTCCTAGTTTATACAATCAGGCAAATTTATTTACAAAAAGCAAGTAGGTATGTACAATTTTAGACAGAAAAATATCAACAGAAATATTTTTTAAGAATCAATCCATTCACAAGAAATGTTTCGGACTGTCCTTCAAGAGTTTGCAATCGAAAGGTACTTGGACCTATTTTTTCAGAAATAACAAAAGGACCTAACCACAGTTTCTGAAATTTAGTATGATATCCCTTATCTTCATGAGCTTTATCCCATTTTAAAACCAGGTCTCCTACCTGAAATTCTCGATCAGAACTGAAAGATTGGTCAAACCATGATTTTACAATCTGTTGATGTTTGTTAAAGTGTTGTTTTGACTTTTCCCTGTCTTCTTCCAATTTTAATAACGCATTAATTCTTTTTTCCATTGCTGGGCATTCTTCTTCCTGGACAGACTGAGCTAATTGTAACGAAGGTAAGAACAAATTTGACGGAAGGATAGCTTCAGTTCCATATACTAAGAAAAATGGTGAGTTACCTATTGCAGCTTTAGGAGTTACTCTATCTGCCCACAAAGCATTGACCAATTCTGTATGCCAGTTCCGATGGTGAACTGAAACAGTTCTTTTGAGAATTTTTAATAAATTTTTATTTTTTGATTCAGCTAAGCCATTCCCATGAGGATGGTAATTAGCTGAATATCTGACTCTTATTCCCTTCTCTAAAGCAAACTGAGTTAACTCAATTGATGAAAAATATGATGCATTATTGAAAACGAGAGAATCAGGAATACCAAATCTTGTTATGATAAAGAATTCCAAAAATAGTATCACTTGATTGGTATTCACAACTTTTAATGGTGCAGCTTCAACCCAACGCGTGAAATAATCAGTTGCAGTTATTATATATTTGTGTTGCATTGATGAGGGAGGGTTTATTGGACCTATTATATCGATACCCCATTGCTGAAAAGGTCTTTCAGTTGAAAGAGGTTGTAAAGGGAAAGCAGATTTGTTCACCCTTCCAGCAACAAGTTGACACTCTTGACACTTTCTGACGAAGGTATAAGAATCTCGAAACAAGGTAGGCCAATAATAACCAGCCCTGAGGATTTTGTGAGCAGTGGTCTCCCCACCAAAATGACCACCTGCTAGTCCAGAATGCAATTCTTTCATAATTGTTTCGGTTTCATATTTATCTAAACATCGAAGGTATACTCCGTCTGAATTTCTCCTAAAGAGGATATTATCGATTAATAAGTATGGAGCAGACTTCAATCTAAGTGCTCTTTTCTTTCTTGGTTCTAAGTAATCAGGGGCAGTCCCTGTTTCCAACAGTAACCGTATGTCCGTGTACCAAGAATCTTGAGGTGGTGGATAGAAATAAATTTCCCTGGTAAGTAAAGCTTCATCAATGACAGTTTCAGCTTTATCATTAGGCAAGTGAGCAGCTTCAGCAGCTAATTTACATAGCCCTTGACCTTTGACTATCGTTGAAGGTTTGATCTCTAGATCATATTCTTGAAGAGATGTCATCCAAGGTGCCCTCTTTTCTCCTAAATCTTTATGTACCAACAAATTTCTGACTGAAGAATAAGGGACAATTATTTTCGTTTTAGATTTCAGTAAGTAAGGATGAAAATGTTTTACGGCTTTAAAAAAAGCAAAGGCTTGTTTATCAACTTCATGATAATTGAGTTCAGCACCTTTGAAATTTGAACTCATGAAGGAAATTGGAACTTCATTATTTTGCTAATTTAATTGGGTTAAAACTGCTGCATATGACATATCAGAAGCAAAGGTGTATAATATAAAATCCTTGTTAAAATCTGGACTTAGAAGACTAGGAGCTTCTGAAATGGCTTCTAAAATTTTCTGAAAGGATTCTTTTTCAGTTTGTCCCCAATTAAACACAACATCTTTTTTAATCATTTTCTGCAAAGGACGAATGATCTCTGAAAAAGTAGGAATGAATCTCCTAACAAAATTAATTTTTCCTAGAAATGATTGCATTCCTTTCTTGCTGGAAGGGAAGGTAATGTTTGAAATGGCTTGTGTCCTTTCGATATCAATCATGATTTCGCGTTTCGAGACTACACATCCCAATAAGATGCCTTCTGAAACAGCAAATATTGTCTTTTTAGGATTTAAAGATATTCCAAATTTTCTACATCGTTCAAATACTTTTCTGAGATGGTTAAGATGATCAGGACGATGTTTAGAGTACACAGTAATGTCATCCAAATAGACAACGACTGAATGACCGGTTAAGCCTCTAAAAGCAATATCCATTGCTCTTTGAAATGTTTCTCCCGCATTGATTAACCCAGAAGGAATCTTGTGGTAGGCATACATTCCCCATGGATTTATAAACGTTGTTTTTAGTTGATCATCTGGGGAAACCAATATTTGGTTATAACCTGAGAAACCGTCAAGAAGAGAGAGTATCTCAGACCCAGACACCTTCTGAAGAATTTGTTCCATGGGAGGAACAGGGTAATTATCCTTTTCAGAAGCTTTATTTTAATTTCTAAAATCGACACACAATCTAATATCCCCGTTTTTCTTCCTAACTGGAACTAAGTTTGCTACCCATTGAGTGTGTCTGATAGGGAAAATGATCTTGGCAGCTAACAATTTATTCAGTTCCTTTTTTATTGTTGGTTCTAATGATGGGTGATATTTTCTTAACTTCTGCTGAAAGGGTTTTGATTCTTGTTTAATTGGAATTATATGTTGCATGACTTGAGTATTGAATGTTTTTAGGTCATCGTATGTCCATGCAAATATATACTTAAACTCCTTAAACAATTTTATGAAAGCTGTTTTTTCTAAAGGATTACAATCTATTCCTAGATTTATAGTTTGAGGATTTGATTCTGTTCCCAAATTGATGGTTTTATATTTCATCCGAGAGCTGTTTGTTTTACAATTAGGAATAGACTTAAACTTATCCTGCAGATCAAAAAACTTTTCTAATCTTAATACTGAATTGGGAATTGGTTTTACCTGTTCGAAAGATTTGTCAACTGAACAGAAATCATTTATTACCGAAAAATCCCACAGATTGTCATCATGAATGACTTCATCTATTGCTGAATCTTTAAAGATATCCTCATTTGTTAGAAAATTTAGTACCTGTGTATCATTGTCAAACACACGCCAATTAAAAATATTATCGGGTATAGAGGGTCTAAAACTCAATTCAACATAAAAGAAATCTTGTGTAAGATTTTCTGAAGGAATTAACTTGGATGCTACATTTTCCAACAAATCTGCTTCTTGATTTTGATTTCTAGGAACAGAATTTATGTTAAATGCATCAAAATGCGTGATAAGATTCCATACCTCTTTATGATAACTCTGTAAATGTTCGGATAAACAGTGAATGGAATTACGAACCTGTCTAACAATGATCTCGGAATCGCCATAAACAATTATCTCTTTGATGCCTAAATCTATTGCCTTTTTCAAACCTTGTATTAAAG
The DNA here is from genome assembly GCA_001517045.1 of Pseudotsuga menziesii. NCBI lineage: Eukaryota > Viridiplantae > Streptophyta > Pinopsida > Pinales > Pinaceae > Pseudotsuga > Pseudotsuga menziesii. The sequence goes on along the minus strand of LPNX010833298.1, from coordinate 154,286 downwards.
CTTCATATTCAACTGTGTTATTTGTACAACTAAATTCCATTCTAAAAGCCATACAGGTTTTATTACCTTGAGGATCTACCAGTAAACAACTGGCTCCTGCTCCTTCTTTAGATTTTGCACCATCGAAATATAAAGTCCAAATAGAACTATGTGCAATTACCTTACTTTCTATGATATTTACAATATTTACATTATTTACATCACTGATGGTTTCCTTGAGTGAACAATTAGGAGAAATACATGTTACATTACAAATTTCAGATTGCTGATTATTTTCAGAAAGGTTAGAATTTTCAGCTTTGAAATTTCCAAATCCTAATTCATACATGTAATTTCCCATAATAGAATCAGAAAATAAAACAGGTTCACTAGGATCATGCAGTTCTGTAAGAGTATCTTTCATATACTGTTCTCTATTTATTTTAATCTGATTTGACTTTCTGTTCTTAGGTAACCACAATGTTGACCAATCAGTGGCAAAGAGACCGTTTAGCTGTTGGGACCAATCTCTACTTAAGAACAATCCGTATGCATCTGGAATATCAGCAACAACAATGTCTATGATTTGATATACCGAAGGGTTACAAGCAATCCTGACTAAGACATCTTTCATCTCTCCAACAACCTTTACATTTGTTCTATCTAATTGAGTTATTTGTGAATTAGATGGGACAAATTTTCTATTCATTTTCTTACATACAGATAAGGGCATAACATTAGAGGATGCTCCTGAATCTACCATGCAGTTATGGACATTCCTATTAAAAATTTCAAAGGTAAGTAAGAATGGAGGTGTAGTTGACTTAGAATTCTTACCCATCAGTGAAGCTTTGTCAGCTGTTGCTTTTCCTTTTTTAGTTGCTATTGGATCATTGTTAGAACTATTTGCAGCAACGTTTTTTTTGCATTAGGAACAATTGAACTTACTGCAGGATTTAAAATATGACTATTAGGCATTGGCTAGATTTGAAGAAGATCGTACATACTGATGTTTGCACGTGTCTTCTTTAAATCTTCGATTATATCATATTCTAAATCCAATTTTGGAGCATTTTGAATGGTTTGAGTACCCTTAGTAGGCTGGGTTTGCCTTCCAGATTGAGTTTGTTTGTTTGGTTGTGAGTTATTATTATCAGTATTTGTAGTAGATCTTGAAGCACCAGGAGTGTTTGCAACTACTTTACTATGAGTATTATATGCATGTTGTCCTGAAGGTGGATTTCTACTTTCATGTTCTTTCACAAAACTATCCCAGAAATGACCATTAATTTGTTGAGGTTCTTCCGATTCTTCATCATTTTCTGATTCCTCTTCTTCTTCATTTTCATTCATCTCTTGACTAGGAGTCTCAGACAAATATAGAACAGCTCGAATTGTATTAAAGATCTCTTCATTAGCAGCTACATCGGGGGGTGTATTCTTATTATTTGTGTTTGGGTTTTGTCTAAATTGATTTCTGAAGTAACCCCTAGAAGGAGAAGCTTCAGAATTAGTCTTTTTTAACCCTATAACTTCATTGGTTAATGTTCGAATAGTGTTTTGTAGCTTTTCTACATCGAATGCTTTATCTTTATCTGAACTAGGATTTTCTGTTTTTCTTCAAGGAAAAGAATCAGATTTTCCACTTATGTATGGTTCATAGGACATAAAATCCTTTTCTACTTTAATGGATTCCTCAAATGTTTCTATCAGTGTTGTTTTTCCAGCTCTCTTCACAAACATCCCGAAATTCCTAGGTAAGGATGACGTATAATTTTCAATAATTATGTCTTCCGGAGGTTGGGAAGCAACTGGAATTTTGTTTTTTAAAGTTAGAAACCTTTGATTGAAATCTTTGATTCTTTCTTTAGGCTCTATTTTAATTCTAGATAACTCTAGGGCTAAAATAACGGGTGTTTTATCTTCCCCGAATTTATCTAGAAAATCTTTATTAAATTCCTCCCAATTTTTAATAGATCCTTGTACTAATGAAAAGTACCAGGTAGAAGCTCTTCCTTCAAAGGTTAGAGGAAACAATCGACAAACTACATCTTCATGCTGAACATTCAAAGTTTGAACAACCAACATGAATTTGTCAATATGCACCTCTGCAGGTTCTTTGTCATCTGGATTAAATTTAGGAAGGATTTTATCTGAATGTTTCAGCAATGGATGTTGTACCCCAGGAACTGCTACAGCAGCTGCTCTTAACCAAGGGAGCTGTGGATTAGGTGGAGGATTACCTCCTCCTCCTACATTTCCCGCCATTGGACTTCCTTGAGAACTAGAAGAACTTCCTGAATTGGAAGGTCTTGGACTATCAGGTGGTGACTCAGGAGGAGAAGGTGGCTGATTAGAACCACTTCCTACATTAGTATTCTAGCAGTATTGGTTTGTGTAATCTACCTTTGATGTATTTCAACCTAATGATGAGGAGTACTACCAGTTATCCCCAAATCTTGCGTAACTATGGTCAATTGTGGATTGTGTTGCTGTTGTCTAGGAAGACCATAATCTATTAGAGAAATACCTAACTGATTAGCATAAGCTCTAGTAAGGATATGTCTGGATTCTTCTAGAGTTTGAGCACTTTGTGCAGGACTAAAGGGAGAGGTGACGAGATCACGTTCAAGGATATTCCTAACAATTTCTATAAAAGGTGATTTACTAACTTCTGGAGATTGTTGGCTGGTTGGAAATGTTTCATTAGTTTCTCCTGCCATTACTCAATTCAGGCCCTCCTTCTAGCGCCATTTGTTGGCCCAATTTTTTGAATCTAGGCTAATAAGGAGGTTTTGTCCACACAATCAGCTTAAAGCAGCATCCGGTATGTTTAAATTAACAAAACCTCGCAGGTTATGGTCCTGCTACCAACTAGTTTGTCTCTTAAGGAGAACTTAAAACTAGCAAAATCTAACCTATTTTAATGTTTATTTTACCTAAATGTCTAAACTATCCTAAGGTTGCTTTCTTAAGGAAATACTTCGATTTTTGGGAAGTTTTCTAAATATGAAAACTTATGTAAAGTATGCAAAATGATTTAACAATTGCTAATTAACAAATAAAATTTTAAAATTAATTAATCTATCTACTCTATTTAACCCTATCTCAGCTGAGAGCAAATTTAAGATTATATTAACTATTAATCAACAAGTATGAACAGAAAGACTGAAATATAATTTAAACAAACCATTTAAATCATAACTAAAAGTCAATCTGCTATATGATAACAAAACTGAAATTTAACCTGCAAATACACAGTCAATTTCAACTGTTTGAAATTGATTAATAATTAATGATCAAGATAGTTATTTGAATTTGAGATGATGCTTATTTAAAGATCACTGTCAATATACAAATGATATTTTAAATAAACAGAAAAGGATATCATTAAAACTTATGTTTATAGTAAACATACTAATAAACAAAATCATAATGAAATATTTATTCAAAACACTAGCTTGAATTGATAAAGTGAAAAGAGATAATTAAACATCACTGTGTCACAGCACACAGAGTTAATATATAAACAGAAGTTAACAAGCTGAAATATATAAATATATATAATCCAAAAACACAAAATACCAGTCACAGTATTTGTTTGCAGATGTCCAGTAGCATTCACATCAAAGCTTCAACTTTAAGTATGATATAGTACCGGTAATAAAATATATTTCAAATGAGTTTTCTTCACACACTCTATCCTCACGAGTTCATCAAAACTCTTCCCTTATATACTATTAAGGTTCAGTTTTCCCCTATAAATGTTGCATGCAACATTATAGGGATTATTTAACCAAAAAGGGCATCTAATTACACCTAATACTATAAACAAAAATCGACCGGCCTGAGTTGAGGCATCCCAGAAGGTTCTTGACCATTGACAAAACTCCAGCTCGCAACCAAACAGCCACATCTCCAAGCCATCGTATGACCACGTCGTGTACTTCTGGAAAAAGGGTGGTGATAAAACTTCCTGCATTGAATACAAACAAAGAATCTTATTAAAACCAATTTAATACATAAATAACAGAAATAACCTGAAATTTTAAATGCATGCCTGTTAAATCTCCGATTTTACAGGCATGCAAAATCACAATGACCATTACCTATTTTGCTGCGGCATAGGAAATGAGAAAATCATCAAGTTTCATTATGAAGAGTAACTACTCTTCTAGCTTCTGGGAGTTTAGCCTTCAACCTGATGATTTTAATGTTTTGCTTTTCAATTCATTCAAGTAGCAGCTGATTAGTACTTATTATTGATTTATTAGATTTCTTATATTGATTCTTCTTAGCATTCACCTTTTTCCACCTATCAATCTACTCCAGCAACTCTTTTCTAAAAGTTTTGTTCTCTTCTTCTAACAGTGCTGTGCTGGATAGACACTGTTTGAGCTTTACTTTAAACTCTATGATTATATCTTGGTAAACATTACCCAATACCTGTTGCAGAGTTTCATCTTCTTTATTTACCTGAGGAGAATGAGGACTGTCACAACGTTGACTGTATGATGGTTCAGGATCTGCAACGTTTGTGTTTGTTCTCGGTTGGTTGCCCTCGACCTCGTCTGATTGTTCATCACTTTCCTATGCAATAGTAGAATTACCTACATCCATAGTATTAGGGACGAAAGACGGGATGTCATCCTAAATATCTACAACTGTAGGTTTAGTAGCTGTATATTTAGGAGTCTATTGATCAACCTTATAACCTAGAATCGAATGAATACTATGCATGCTCCTTGTGACTCTTCGTGAAAACGATAGGTTTTCAAAACCAAGCCCTTCCTTGTCACAACAAATCTGAGCCAAATGATCTAATTTATGCATAGATTCTTTGTTGCATTCATCAGGTTTATTTGCTTCATCATTATTATCATTTTCACCTTTGTCTAATCCTTCTTGTATGTTTGCAGGGTTGCTATCATTCTCACCAGGTAAGGGTTTATCCAAGATTTCCCTTGAATTGCAAGGAATTGCATCCCTGTCGTCATTTTCATTAATCTCATTGTTTATGGGCATGTTTACGACCTCATATTCCTTGACCTATGAACTATTGACTCCAGGATTTATTACCTTACATTTCCTATGAGTTCGTGGGGATGGATTAGGCCAATACTGCGTCGGCCCCAATTGACAATCATCTAGAAACTTATCCCAAGACACACCCTTGGCAGATAATTGGAATTGCAATAATATTTTTATCAACCCATGGTGACAAAGACTACTGTCAGGGTTATTGAAATTCTTAACAGACTGCGACATCTTCTTAAGACTTTGCCATAGATAGAATGGCAAATTAAGCTTGCAACCCTTTACTGCTAACAATAACCGTAAATGATATAAGTGTAAATGGGAATATCGTCCACAACATGACACGTACCTTACTAAAATTTCATAGTAAATTCTCCATTCGGGCTTCAGAAATTTCAGAAGGACGCCTATCCCTAGCTTAATATTATCCGGTAATGGTGTTAACAAAGCCAAGCATTTCTTCTTATTGACTACAGTGCCCTTAAACCAGCGTTCTCCAACATGTGGGAGTTTAGTGGCTTCAGCAATCTTATCTTCATTGATAACAAACTCGAAACCCCCAATTTACACCCAGTCATCTTCAAAATTCATGGCAAACATCTTAGTAATCTCCACATGGTGACCATCAAAACACATAAATAAATTTACCCATCCCATTTTCTCGAATTTCTTGGCAACTTCCTGGTTGGCTTCTATAATTTCAAACCCTGAAATCTCAAACTGATTCAAAGGAGACATGGTTTCTTCTGCACTCTCCTATCTTCGACCTGAAACGAATGGAGAAGTGAACACAGAAGGTATAGGTATCCAAACATACGACATGATGGGTTATTTTCGCATGCTTCAAATCTAATCGGAGATACAATCTCTGAACTTTCCATTTTAGCGGGATTTTAAGCAGTGATAAGTGTTACAACTTCACATTATACCATGATTCATGCCAGTTTATCTATGCTTAACCATGACTGTTAGTAATAACCACTAACTTGGTGAACAAGAGATACGGTGACGGATAGAGTCATCATTTCAGCCATTGATTATTGACAGTGGTTCATAATTAATAGGTACATTTCGACGTAAGTAGAAATGACCATTATCATTTAACACTGTCAATACAATATTTCCATATGCATACAACTGTCGACTCTGTTAAGAGGTGTAAGCCACGTTCTCATACTAGCTCATTAATCCAAATGATTAATTATTTATCAACTTGACAATTGGCTTACTGCATGGCCAACTAATCCTAACAGTCATCCCTATTTTAATCATGTTACGTAGTGGTATGCAGGGTAATAAAATCGCACTCCAACGTTAACAAGGCTTTTATAAAATAACAAGATTAATATCTATGCTATGTATGTACAGGACTAATTTTAAACCTTTCAAACATCCTATCAATACATATTTAACATTAGATAGGATTTTAAATGATAAACTATCATAAGTGAAAGTCTCCTATACAAACATCATTTATCCATTAACTAAGATATTTACAAAAGGTCGTAATATGGTATTACATGTGACATAAACTTTGAGAGTCACTCTTAGTGTTATGACTTGGTACTAGTAATACCCTACTCAACACAAAATGAGTTTCATTGAATTTCTCTTGGCACATTATTTTAAATTCTTTAAGCCACACAAATTTCTCTTAATGATTTCAATAAACTCGTGAAAATTTATGAAACTACTGACAATTGTTAAGGGCCAAGTTTATGAGCAATTCTCTTCCAGCTCCAAAATCATTATATCACTTTCCTTTGATTGAGAGTACCTTCAGAATCAATGATTCTGAAGGTGCTCTTTCATAATTTTGAATTGATAATTCACATGAAGAGCTGATCTCTCTTCATTTATTAAGAAATGAAGAGGTTGTTGTTGGCTGCCAACAGGGCCCTAAGGTTATTAGAATCTCCTAGAGAAGTTGGACCTAGTGAGTTATTGTCGAGTCAGGAATTAGTATGAGCCTCCTTATTAATCACACATTCATATTCATTCGCTCACACTCAGTTGTAGCGCACAACTGAGAGAGAGATAAGAAGTTGGGACAAGAGAGAGAGAGAGAATACTGCTATCGGGAGATCATCTTACTATCTTTGGGTTTTACTTTTGGTGTTGATTCTATATCTGAGGAAGTTGCAGGGTTTTATCCTTTATGGTTTCCCCAAGGAAAATATTTTTGTTCATTTTCTCTTGTGTTTAATTGTTGTGCTTTTTATTCTCTCAAATAAGATCCTAAGATCATATAGCTTAAATGTTAAAAATCTAACACTTGTATTAAGAAGTTACCTTATTTTAGCTGTAATGGGTGACCTATGGTATTAGTTACCAGAGCCCATAAATTGTCAAAGTTAGCATTCAAGGGGAGTGTTAGAATTATAATCCTCCCTTGTCTAATTTGGTCAATCGTGTCTAAATTAGGAGTCTTTTCAGTATATATTTAGTCACTAGCATTATTGGGTCCGCATGGCCTAATTGGGCCACATTTACCAGTTACTAGAGTGTGGGGAACACTAGTTGAAGATAATTTCCACTGAATACACTTGAATGCATTAGTTTAGGAGCCTCCTAGACCAATCCCTACAATTTAGATGCCACTAGGAGTACCGAAACCAACCTCCTTCAGTTGAGTTTAGTTAGTGACTAGTTAAGCCTAGTTAGGAGTTAGTTACCTTCAATTAGTGCCTATCATTGATTGATTGCATGTGGAAAGGTGAAATTCCTCACCTACCACATTCATTTAGGCTAGTTAACTGATTCTAAATGACTGGTGCATTGACTGAGGCAACTAGGGCTAACTAGTTGAGCTTGGATAATGATTTATACATGTCCAATTATCCATGCAGTTTGGTAGAGTGAAGCAATTTGAATTCCTCTCTCATGCATTCAAATTGACTGGTTATTAATACCAGTGTATTACATTGTAATTAATTATCCAATTTCTTTTTATTAATGAAAGAATTCACAGCTACAAGCCATGTTTTGAATTGTTTCATTCTTCAATTTCTGAGTAAAATTGTCTGATCTATCTTGTGATTTGTGTGTTGGTCACATATCTATGTGCTCAATTTTATACCTCAACCCACTAGCTCCCCATCCCCCTATACATACCCCCCATCTTTTTCTCTATTTGTCTCCTAACTTTAATATCTCTCTCTCTCTCTCTCTCTAATGTCTATTTCTCTCTATATTCATATCCCCCTAATAAGTTGTCCTCATGGTGGTCATTTGGAAAGAGACATGACACACTTTTTCATTGGTCTAACCAATCTAGTTAATATAAACCTAGTTAGATTAATACAATGAACTAGTCATATCCCCACTATATTTTTAAATAATCAATATCCTTATGAAGATTGGTTAGGTAATGAAATAAATATGAAACACATGGGGGTATCCTGATCAACTTATTTCCATCTAGTAATAATATCCTTTTGTAACTTGGTTCCTGGTAATGTATGATGTTAACCCAAAAAATCCCTCACTAAACTACACATGGCCTACACCACCCAAGGACACCCATGCATGACCCTCATTTGACCCCATTTGACCCCCACACCCTCAAGAAGGCTTAAAACCACTAAAAAGAGCCTAAATAGCTCTCCTAGGGGCTAAATCCTCCTAAAAGGGGATAAAACCCCTCAAAGGAGCCTAAAACCATAAAAGGAGCTAAATTTTGAGTGAAAGGGGATAAAATCCCAAAAAGGGGGCTAAAGTCCTGACCAGGGGCTTAGAACCCTAAAAAAGCTATAAATAGAGGGGTGGGGGTCACTCTCAAAACATTCCTCCCTTCCCTATTGTTATGCTGCCAAAGTGAGTGCCTTGAGACCATTTTTCCTCTCAAGCCATTCACTCTCCCTCTCCTCCATCCTTCCATTGATCCATAGCTCCCCCTTCCAAGAGAGGTGCTCTCCCAGCTATGGCATGGTGTCCCATTCCAACGAGAAGGTATACCTATGTTGTTTTATGTGTTTGCTTTAGAAGTTTGTAGTTTTTCTAACAATATTTGTTTGTAGGTTTATTGCTTAACATGTTTTTGTAGGTATTTCGATTCTAACAGTTGTATGCAAGGCCTTGGAGTTTAAACCCTAACCTTGTGTGTAGAGGGGTTCTTTCATTTCACTTCATTTTTTGTTATGTTTGTTTTTTCTTCCATCCACCACCAGGAACCCTATCCTTCTATCCTATAGATGGAAGGTAGCCATTGTTTCCCTATATTAAGGGAGAAATACCTCCTACAGAATTGGCGACCATACTAGGTTGATCCCGCAGGATCGTTGGGTTTATTTTTTTTCAAAGTTCCAGTTTGTTCTGGTTTTTTCCCTAGTTTAATTTTCTGTTAAAATATAGCTTAGATTCCTATTTATTTACATTTCCAGTTACTACCGAACCTCCTCAAGGAAAATCCAAGTCCATTTGGCCACAATACAGGTTATTGTCAGTCAGATCTGACTCAGGGTAAAAAAAAATTCAGTTTATGGAGCAGGTCGCTTTTATCAGGCCCAGAGAGGGGACCAGGTCACTCATTTTGGCCTAACAAGTGTGACTAGTTCGCCTATTTAGCCCCGAAAGGTGTGACCCCCTTCCAAAATTCAACCTGCTTCTGTTTGTGAATTCTAAGTGGCCCCCTCGCATGTTTCTAGAAAAATTTGGCGACCCCCTCGTCACATTTGACCCAAAAAGTGCGATCTGTCACTCAGAGTTTGATTTTTTTAAATTTAAGGACTGTCAGTGCAGCCCAGCCGCCTCTCTCCATCCAAACTATTTTTATTTCTGTTTATGTCCATTTCATTTATAGAATAGAGCTTGATTAAATCAAAGTGTAAATCAATGCTTAATGGGTTAATGAACATAGCTTTATTAAAATTTACTTAAAATCAACATCTTTCCTAACCCTTCCTCCTCTACCTAGTCATCACCCTTTGGGGTATTCTAGGATAAGACAAAGGGTGAAGCTCGTATAGTAATAGGCACTTCACTTAATATTTTTCGAAGCCACTAAAAACAAGTGACTTGGAAGGTAGAGGGGATAGAGAAGGAGGGCTTCTCACGGTGCTCAGTGTCCTCCCTATTGACCAACCTTGCATCCGAAGGGTGACTTGTGGATCTACGGATGGGATTAGTCCCATTATGTTGAGAGCCCAGCACCCTCTCCTGGTTGAAGAGAAATATAGGTCCAAGGTAGTCACTTAGTCAGGCTAACATAGTTCGGGATTACAAATGGTACATGTCTAAAAATTTCTGATTACTATTTACTGCTTTTCATTCACAAAGTTATGAACTCTGTGGAATATTCATAAACCATTTAAGTAGAACCAGATATAGCAGAAAAATAAAAGACATACACACCATACCATATAAATCAACCCAACTCAATTCATGATGCTGAGTGAGCCAGTAAAATTTATAATTTACACTAAGTTAAACATCTGTAGTCTTTGAGGACATAAGTCCTTGACTGCCTTAACCATGGGAAGTACTTGGGCTCAACCCAAAAACTCATTGTGAGGAGTACCATGGGAACCCCAAAGTAGTTTGCCGCTGAGATGAATTTCCAAGCGAAACAAGAAACAACCCCCACCGATTGAGTAGCACTCTTGTGAGCAAAAAGCAAAGTGCTGTCTCCTGGCAGTCTTGGTGGCCGAGTGACCACCTGTAGCCAATAGGAAGCCATTAAAAAATGGGGTCCAAAAATCATTACCACCATTTTGAAATACAAATTTGACACGATTGATCCCTCACGCTCTTCCTCATGCCTAAGAGATGAACCACCACAGTTTGGGTCATTAAATTGACATCATCGAGGCCATTCTTGACAACCTTCCACACAATCAAAAGGGAACACAACCTCTGATTCAAATTTAGACCCATATCAGTCTGAACCAGATTTGCACACTGCACCATCAAGCCCCATGGCTAGTGAAAACCCGAATCCATTTTTCAGCATAGCAATTCCTAGTGGACTCATGTCCACACCACAAACTATCACCAACAACCTTGTAGGTGGCCCTAGTATGGTTATGCAAACCGTCATAAGTCAATTGCCACCACCCATATTGACCAGTCAAGTTGTCCCACCTGCAACACATGGGGGTAGTGACCCTTCCACCTACACTGCCCCTCCTATTATACATGGGGGCAGTGGCCTTTCCACCCACAGTGTCATTCCCACAACACTTGGGGGCATCGGCCCATCCACAATGGTGCTACAAGTACCCTCAATAATGCAGGTGCACTATGCACCTACAAACCCCACCACCATGGCTGCCACATCTCACATCAACATGGGGTCAAACCTTCCTTTCATGGCATGTCTCAACTTGCCTGATTTGGCTCAGTTAACAAATGACTCTATCTGCCATCAAAAATTTTGGCCTCCCATGCCAACCTAACTTCCCCCAGACATTCCCAAGTTTGAAGGGAATGCAGGGGAGTGACCCCAAAACCACATCATGACATTTCATCTATGGCACTCATCAAACAATATCGTATATTATTCGATCAGGCTAAGACTATTCCAATGCACCCTTACAGGTGCTACATCCAAGTGGTACATTGAACTACCACAAGCCAAGTACCCAGATTTCAACTCCTTGGCTTTCATGTTCCTACAATATTTCCAACTCCCTACCAGATATGACGAAGGGGTGGAGATCTTGTTATATTGCTGCCAAAATAATATGACCCACATAACTGAACACATCCATGAGTGGCGGTGACACTGCATTTTGTGTAAGATCCAAATTGATGACAGGATCTTCTTGGATTGGTTCCTTAAAACTTTGCTCCCACCTATAGCAAAGGATGTCGCATTTGAACATCTCCAATCCAAAGAGGAGGCCATCTTGAAAGCCCAGCAGTTTGATCTAATCTATGCATAGTCTGGATACCTTTACACCGTCATTCCAGACACTCCCAATGCGAGCACTTCCTACCGGGATGCACCGAGGGCATCCCATGCTGCAGATGGCATCATAGGTTCTGTCTCTGACTAACCACAACACCATTTGACACCAACTAAAATACCACCACAACCAAGCAACACTACTAGTGTTTCCTACCAAAACTAAACTTCGGACTATGCAAGAATGATGTCCCAGTTCGGAGCCACAACTTCTTACGCTCAACCTGTGCCACCGCAGCAGGTTCAGGCCTTGGCTTAGCCAACATAGCAATGCATGGGAAAAATTCCCACATTTATGACACCAACACCCACCCAAATATACTATGCACCACCGATGCAAGATGTTCAAGCCCCCACCGTTGCTCCACCTGCTCCATTGGGACAGGTGTTTGCACAACAAAACTGTCCCAACCATCCAACCCCCAATAACCAACAAGGGCAAGCCAGAAATAACTAACCCCGAAACCAAGGAAACAATCAACATTAAGGAGGTGGTCAACAACCAAATCCCCCCAACATTGTTGCAACAAAACGGCTAGCCCAAAATCCTCAACAACCAAATGCACCAAGACGTAACGCTTCATTACAGACAAACCAACTGTGCACACTATGCGAGGTCTACGGGCACTACACATTCGAGTGTCCCTTCATGGGCCATGCTAAATAGGCCATTAAAAATAAGGTTCAACATTCCACCAATACTACAGACCGAGCCCAACCCAAATCGACACCATAAGGACCTACTCCTATGGTGCTTCAAAACCCATTACCAATCCAAGGATTGGTGGCAACCGCACCCCCTCCCCAACCCAATCCCAATGCTCTAGGGGCGCCTCCCAAATAACTGAAGAGGTCAATCTACAAACCAGATGAAATCAATATGGAACCAACACCGAACCCACTAACACATCAGCGACATCTACGTCTAAAAAAACCAATGCACCTCTTCAGTTACCCCCTTTTTCGTGCCCCCCACATACGCCAGGTTTCCAACAATGACACGGCTAGAGTTGTTGTCAGCTACAGCATAGTGGATGATTTGTCCCAAACACCTATCACCATGTCCACTCTTGAGGTACTCAAAACTTACCTAATGTAGTGGAAATCCTTACTAGCTGCCCTTAGGGCCGTAGACCCCTCTGACTCCAAGTTGATCACATTCAACACAGAGAATGGGGAACCGTGAATGCCATCAACCATTGCCTTCCAAATCTCGGTGTCTATCTAGAATTTGGTTGTGCACCAGTGCATAGTTGATGAGGGGGAATCCACATGCATTATGTCTACCCTAGTCTGGTAGAAACTTGGATCCCCAATTCTACAACCATCCTCCACAACTCTGCGGGCTTATGATGGCCATCTCGCTAAAGTGCAAGGAATCCTCCCCCATGTCCCCATCACATTAGCCAGGAAGATAGTTTTGATTGACATAGAGGTTGTCAATGCTCAATTGGATTATAACCTTCTCCTCGGAAGAATTTATATGTACGCCATGAGAGCTGTAGCATAAACTGTCTTCTGTCTCATGATGTTCCCCCACGAAGGGAAAATCATGACTGTTGACCAACTAAGTTATCATGATCCGCAAGGGTTAACGACACCCACCAATGTTATCCCTACGATCAACACCATTGATCCGCAAGGGATGACCACACATGCCAATGTTATCCCTGTGGTCAACACCATGGTTCAGACAACATACCAGCCTCCCAATGTTGAATGTGGGCCCTGGGTTGTTTGTCGATACCACCATGATAGCTTCTTTCCCCTTAGTGTCACCACCATCAACACTAAATGATACTACGGACTTGTGCATGCTCTCATCCAGCATCGCTACACCCAAACAACAACCATAGCCGCAGCCCCAACTGCAACCACAACATCGTCCACAGCCGCAACATCAACAGCAGCTGCAACATCATCCATAACTGTAGCATTACGCACAACCATAACCACAACCTCATCCCCACATATAACCATTGGGGAGTTATCTGGGCTCCTCTCTAGTCCATACAATTTCCTTCCTGTTTTCCCCTCCTGGTGTCATGAGCAAGCCAGTAATGGCCACCTTAAACTTACCCAACCTTACATTAGGAATTCCTTTGTGGTATCTTGATCCACTAGCTCAACCACCAATGCATCAGGTATTATTAACCCCCATGCAACCCATTGCGGTCGAGTCTCATCCTCCACCTGACCCGCAAAAACCAACCACCACACCTGCACCCGCACAACCCCACCCAAAAAGGGCTAGGGGAAAGAATGAAAAAGGTACCGCTAAAACTCGACAAATCCTGTCTTGTGCCATCTATGAAGAATAGGGCCATCCAACTTAGAATTGCCCTGAGATTCCTATAATCTATGCACATTTGGACACCATGGATATAACCGAAAACCTCCCCGTGGTTGAACTTCCAATCACATCAATAGTGAGAAACAAGTCATTGCGAACAAACCATGCTTGTGCCCTTTGCAGATTGTATGGACACTATTATCACCATTCCCAAGAATTTCTTGAGTTCTAAATGGCTTTAGCTGACCTTCGTCAACATTCCCTTGAATCTGAGATCACCCTGATCAAAGAATTTCACCCCCCACCTCCTTCTTCGGACACCATGTCCATTTACATGATGTCCAGTTCTATCGACCCTCTTGTCTCCATCACCAACGATGGTCCATCAGACCTATCCCTTCGTTGCTTCCACAATGATGAGGAGATACTTGAAGCCTTAACCACCATAGAATACCCATGGGATGACATACACCATCACTCATTCTTCCTCCCTAAAGAACTTGTGTCACAGTCTCACCAGTTTTCCATGGAAACCAAAGATTTCATTCATGGGAAAGTCGACTCGTTCAAAAACCCCATTCTAGCACCAAACACCTTCAAATAAGGGAACATGGCCAACATCTTTCCAACCATCAAAATCAACATCTCAACCAATCCTGAGGTTTTTGAAGAAATCATGCCGGGGGCATCCTTCTCCCCGAAAGAATTCACTGCCTACAAATCTCTCTTCCAAGAATTTCGCGACATCTTTGCCTGGTATTACACTGAAATGCCCAGGTTGGATCCATCCATCATGGAACACCACATCAAAACATGGCATGATGTGGCCCCCATACACCAAAAAAAATGGCCCATCCATCCTTCCAAAGCGGCTACGGTCAAAGCTAAAATAGAGAAGCTACGCACAACTGGCTTCATCTTCCCCATTGTGTACACCACTTGGGTTTCTAATCCCATTCCCGTGAATAAAAAATAGGGCACCATCTAGATTTAAATAGACTTCTGCAATCTCAATGGGGCATGTCCCAAAGACAACTTCCCAACACCCTTCATCGATCAGATTATCGATGCATGTGCCGGACATGAGGTTTTTTCCTTCATGGATAGATTTTCTGGATATAACCAAATTCAGATCTGGAAAGAAGATCATTACAAGACTATGTTCATAACCCCGTGGGGCACATTCGCATATCAAAGAATGCCCTTTGGCCTAAAAAACACTGGAGCCACCTTCCAGTGTGCCATGACACACTGTTTCCATGACCTCATTCACATCATGTTGGTTTATATTGACAAGCTCATCACGCAGTCACAGAAGGAAGCACAACACATAGCCGACTTGCACAAAGTCTTCCTACAATGTCGCAAGTACAAAATCCACTTGAACCCTTTCTAGTTTGTTTTATGTGTCCCAATGGGCCGTCTTCTAGGGTTCATTGTTTCACACAAAGGAATGACCGCTGATCCCCTGAAATTCCAAACGACTTTCCCTCTAACGTCACCCCTTTGAGTGACAGTATTATAACTTGTAATATAGTCTTTTCATTTTTTGTTTTACACATTTTTCAAAAGTGAGCCTTATGTATCATTTACCCTCATTTCCCCAAATGGATCCTACATCGTAAAGGTACATTGGATTTGCAGATGGAGTGAGTAGATGGTCTCCGAACCTTGCCTCGGCTACATGGGTCATCTACTCCCCGTCACACGAGTTGATCCATATCGATGGAATATGTGTGGGCAGTGCGACCAACAACCAGGCTAAATATGATGGTGTCAAGGGCCTTTTAGCTGCAACTCTCCAGTTAGGCATTCACCATCTCGATGTCTTCTTAGACTCCCAGCTGCTTGTTTCTCAATTGAACAACTACTACCGGGTACGTGATCCCTGCCTCTTTATAAAATTCCTGCGCACTAAATAGATGGTTAGAACATTTGAGTCCATTACATTCACACATGTTCCTAGAAACTTCAATAATGTAGCATATCAAATGGATAATGACATTCTAAACTAGCACATTCATAATCACATAAAGGAAACATACAACCATAACATCATGCATAATCATATATAAAAATACACAAACACGTGTAACAATACATCATTTAGGAATTGCATCTCACATCATCATAAAAATACTCACATATAAAACCATAAAAGTGCATCCACGTGCGTCAAATATATATATATATCTATATATATATATAGATAAGTCACATGTCCAAAATATGTCCAATACAAAATGAGAAGCCACATATGCTTTCTCAGCGGAATATACATAGCGATGCAAAAAATCCTAAGTACACCAACACACTAGGGGAAGCCCCACTAGGATACTAATCTAACTCAGACTCATCATCTAGCTCAGTATCATCATCTTCCTCAAAATACTCATCCTCTGCAGGAAGATCACCTCTCGCTGCTCGAAGAAGGTAATCACAGGACACGACCATCTTCCTCATCACAGAGGTCCACTCTGGAGGAAAACTATGAATGGAAGCAATCAGATCATTGCTCAAATGCTGCTAGCCATCATCAAATATCCCATCAGCAAGCCACTCCATATGTGGCAAAAAATTATCCACCTCCCTCCATCGCCTGCAAGGGTTCCCCGCAGGAACTGCTATAGGTGCCATAGAAACCACTCACCTATGATATCCAGGCGGTGGGTGAGGACCAATATCTGCATACACAAACAAGGACATGATCAGTCTACGCATATAATCATACAAATATCAACCAGCTCAAGTACACTATATATCAAGATGAACATAAAAACATCACACATACATACCGGCTGGTCCCCACACCTGGCCTGCAAGTCGGGGCATCTCGGTGTCCCCATGATAGTTCATACCCACATACAGGTACTCCTCAATGACCACTGGAAGCTGATGCCACTACTATAACAGCTCCTCAATGAAGAAGTACCCCACTCTGCTGCCACCCTCTTGTACCATCATCTGGCACCACTTGTGCATCCATGGCTCCCGTGGACCGCTATCCCAAATGACCTGATGCAGACACAGAGTAGGTACTTTCTCGAAAAAGAAAGCACATAAAAAGGAGCCAAAAAAAAATCCTTCCCCAGATGCCTTCGCGTTGTTCAGCTGACACCGAGCAACCTAAAGATACATTTGGGCCCACCCATAATACGTGCCCCCCATAGCACGTTGTACCAATTGCAGCTTCCCTCCAGATATCTTGTGGCTCCCCATGGAACCCAAGATACATAGCAATGATGTCGCCACCACCTGTGTTGACAGGTCCTCAATGTCACACATCAATATGTGGGAGCCACGCACATACATAGTAGCATAACAGTTCCTATCATATAGCTCCTCCAATGTCTCCCCCTGAGACAGCAGCGGTGCTAAGTCACCAAAAACTCCCAACATAGGGAGCCCAGTCAAGAAGTACACATCCACCAACGTGATCTCAATACGTTGGCC
The DNA here is from genome assembly GCA_001517045.1 of Pseudotsuga menziesii. Lineage (NCBI taxonomy): Eukaryota > Viridiplantae > Streptophyta > Pinopsida > Pinales > Pinaceae > Pseudotsuga > Pseudotsuga menziesii. The sequence goes on along the minus strand of LPNX010833298.1, from coordinate 136,617 downwards.
CTAGAAGAGGAAGGCCTCCTCTCCAATATCCCAAAAGATGACCAGCGTTTGCAGCAACAAATGCAAGCTCTTCATAAGGGGTATCCTCATGAACTTTAGTAAACCACAACAGGCCAGTGTATCATGCACATTCTCATCCCACAATGATGCCTCCTAGAGGTCTTTACAGTCTCTCTCCCACCACTTAATCTCAGCCATCCTGCATAAGCAAAACACAGATGTCATCAATTGCTCTCATCAAAAAATGTCACCTAGAGGCCAAGTCACACCTGTTTGGGCAAAATGAACAACCAGGTCGCTCAAAATTCCCCACAGGTGCGACCAGACTACTCTTTTTCCCTCAAAAGGTATGAATTGGCTCCATGAAACCCCAATAGGCTCATGAAGGACCTCTAGGTGACCAAATGCAGAATGTAAACCACCAAAAAGAAGACATTTGGAAAGAGCTCTTACCTGGAAGTCACAGAACTCGAAACCGCCGATCGGAACAGGAGAAATCAGAAAAATATAATCTAGGGCCCACCTCTCCAACTCTATAGTGAACAGTGACAACGACACTTCACAAAGTGGTCCCTACCCTTATATAGGCCTATTGCAGCTGCAACATTTTCCCAAAATTCAAAAAAAAATTGGGACCCTCCTTTTGCTTATCTTGGTTTGACTTTTGATTTGGTTTGATGATTCTGCAGAAATTTTTTTCCTAATGCCAGAAATGTTTCACTACTTGTTTAAGTTTACCTTGCCTTCGAACACATTTTTGAGTATTTGAGTCGAAATTTTAGTCACTTGTGCTCCCACTGTTGCAGAAAAGTAATAAGCAACCAGGTCCGATTGTTTTATCCGATGCTTTTATTCACTTTAGTCTCAATTGGCTGTCGTTTGGTATTCCGCCGGGACGTATTGTCTCTAAGTTTTCCGCAGTGGTGGATGGCACATCACCTTAATTTTTCTAATCCCATTGATTTATTTCACCGATCCTTAAGTTTTCGGCGTCCTCCATTGTGTCTTCGAAAAGCGCTGTCTTTCCGGTCATTAAGTTGGTTTTTCCTCCGATTTAGATTTTTCCTATTGCGAAACATGATGTATTTTATGTTTCTTCCGTTGCGGCTCTTTATCCTTCTATCACTCCGACGTTTAGTCTTGTGAGCTCCGATGATTTATTGGTTTCTCTTGGATGTCTCGACGGTTCGCCTAAGTTGTTTTACCACCCGATGTTACAGGAGGAGATGTCCATATGATCTCCAATCCTTGCGTTTTCACCGTCCGATGTTTCTCCCGCCGCTTATGGTTGATAGGATATATATATATATATATATGAGGTCGGGTTAGTTGATTATTATATTGCTATTTTGGAATGTCATGCACTTTTGTTTTCTCTCAATCTCGCCAGGACCCCCGCTGTCGGTACCCCATTCCTAGGTGGCTCTACCATGGAAACTCAATGGTTTTCCTCCCACCAGTTGCGCGGCAGTTCCAGGTAGGCTCTTGTACGCATTTTCCCCTTCCATTCGACTGGATTGTTTCAATTTTTGGTTTTTTTTTATTTCCATGGTTAGGGTTTCCCTTGGTCCTCATCGTTTACATGTATATATGCTGGGGTGTGTAGTGTAACTATCCGTAGGGGAGTTTTGTTTCCCATGGGGTAGTTTCTTTCCGCGGCCATTATGGTTTTCGACCCTGCACTTGATGGTTGGGGAAACCGGTGCAGACGGCCGTTATGCTATCTGCACCAGTCTTCCCCTGTTGTTTTGTTTTTATTGGTCATTAGGGGAATGTCTTCATGGCCTCCCTGGGAAATGTCAGACTGGTTCACCTGCTCCAGTTACCCACATGTTTGCAAACCATGATCGTGTTTTGTACTTTGTTGTTTCGAGCGACCCGGTTCATGGTCGGATTCAAACCTGAACTGGTCTGGGGTAGTATAGCATTTCCCATCCTTAGACGGACCGTAGATGGCACATAGATATTGTTTTTGTTGAGACACCCCCGTTGAATGGTTAGAATAAGTTCCCGTGTCGTTCCACGTAGCACAGCAGTCATGGCGCCCACAGAGAGCCCGAGGTTGTTTCATTTTAACGTAGACTTTGTTTCCCACTCGATTTTTGTTGATTGAGCCATTTTTAGTGTTAGAAAAGAGTATTGGTGAACATATTTGCTTAATTTAATTAACTGCCATCATGTTGAACACAGATGAGGTAAAATGTTTACATGGTTATCTCAATATCTATAATTTGTCCGGAAATAACCTAACAATTACAATGTTATATGTGGCAAGAAGATTCCTCTGAACCCAAAATGTCTAAGTGTCAAAAGAAGAAGGCCCTTGTGGTCGAAGAGGATCCCGACGTCAAGGTCATCACCAAGACCGAATACATTTATGAAGACACCAAATGCATAACTGGTGTAGAGCCTGAGTATCAGTGGGGAGACATCTACAGGTTGATCATGCGCCGAGAGGTGCCTGATATAGGATTTGAGGAAGAAAGCATATACACTAACATAGAAAGTTCTTCGTTGATGAATATTTCTATAAGACTAGAGCTCTTTCCATGCTCTGAAGTGATTGGGTGGATTCTACCCAGGGCATATGTAACCACCATGATTCTTGAGAATGTTGACAAACAAGGCTATGCTACCTATAGCCCAGGATATGTAGCTCTGGCCTACCATTTTCCATAAGCACAAGTATATTTAACAGAAGATTGGCTGAATAAAATTAGGATGGACCTCGTCGAGACCCTCAAGAGGATGCTCATACCTGGAAGAAACTTTAGAACCAGGCCGACGGGAGAATATGACACCTCCAGCTTAAGAACTCCTTACAGGTTCATTGCCTTGATGCTCAACAGAATTTTTGGGAGAGCCCATGGAAAAAGCTTCAAATTGGAGTGGATGCCAATAATTTTTTATGTCGCGACACAGGGGACCAATTTCAACTAGGCCAACATAGTGTCCAATAGTCTTTTAGCCTGTATGGCCTCAGCTTTGGGAGGAGTGTCCCAAAAGAAGTCAAAATTTTACATGAGCTCCATACTCATTGATTGCATACTATACAATCAACCTTTCCCCAGCCTAAGGTGCATCTGGGAACGGGAAAGGATACATGTTTACTCTACATACAAGCCACTGTGGGCTCATAAGTACCACATTCACTATAGGGAGTTCTGTGAACATTTTATCATGCCATTATATACTCTTATTTTCTTGAAAGAATGTGACTACATGTCAGAAGAGGCATTACAGGTAATTGAAGAGTATGTTGATTATTACCTGACTGAGGATGGGCTCTATTTTAGAATGTTTGGAGGCTCCAGAGCACCCTCCCTATTGTCTAAATATGCCATAGACTATATAATTCACAAAGAGGTAGTTAGGAAAGTCTTCCTGGATGGCATTGGAAGCTTTTTATTTGAACACAAGAAGGCTGCATATCCTCTATTGCCTTTCAGGTTGGGGAGTTATAAGTTTACTAGAGTAAAGAAGGCCGACGAATTCGTGGAGGAGTTGGAAAAGTTTCATTTTGGGGAGATGCCCTTCCACAAGAATGACTCCCACAACAAGGTTGTAGAGCACTGCGAAGAGGCCAATGTCCACTTCGAATACACTCACCACTGGGACAAAGAAGAGTCTGTTTTCCACAGCGCATTGAACATAATGGCCTTGAGGAGAAGGTTTAAAAATAAAATCACCACCAAAGGTGGAAAGGGGTAGGATGAGAAACAAAAGGCTGATGAGGAAACTAGGAAAAGAAACAAATAAGCTCAAAGGCTAGCCCAAGAATTCGAAGGGTGGCTGAAGGGAGAAGAGGAAGAAAAAAGAAGAGTTGCACAAGAGGCAGCCAGAAAAGCAGAAGAAGATGCCAAGATTGAAGAAGAAGAAAGAAAAAGGAAGCTAGATGAGGAGCTTCAGAAATAGGAGGCAGAGAGGATGAAGCTAACCTATACAGTGACAGAACAGTCAGCCTCTGACATAGCAGACATTCAAACCCAGGGCGCGGAGAATCCCGATGTTCAAGACCCTGAAGTACCTGTTGTCAGCACATTTGGACAGTCTATGGCCCCCACCCTTAGATTAGTTCCCTTTGAACAGAAGATAGGGGAAGAGGTCCCTGATTTCAATATTATTATTTATGATAAAGAAAAGAAGAGGATAGTGGAAAGGACTGAGAAGAAGATTGAAATAGGGGGCCTGTCTGGTAAGATGATAACTGATACGACAATTGTATACAGAACAGACAGAGACCCCAAGTTCACTATCAGGGTAGGGGCCACATTGATCCATGCTTTGGAGGACAATGTGGATAGAATAATGACAAATCTGGAGCAGTATAAGAAGTCTTCTTCTCAACTAAAATACACACAAAGAAAGGAAAGAGAAGAAAGTAATAAGTTAAAGAGGAAATTTGAAGACGTGCAAAAGGAGATGAAGTCTTCAAAGGCTGAAATGTAGGTTATCCAAGCAGAGAGAAGATCAATGGAGACTACCCAAGAGTGTCTGGAGAAAATACAACAAGAATATCAAGAGTTAAGGGTGGAGAAGGAACAAACTGCTAGGAAAGATAGAGGATCTAGAGCTGCAAAAGACCACCTTGGAGGCGAATGAGAGGCTATCTCAAGAACAAGAGCCAAAACTTCAAGAGTAGATTACCTCTTTGACAACAGCTTTGGAGGAAGCCAAAGAGAAACAGGTTAATCTCCAACCCTTCAAAGAACATGTTCTGGCATAGAAAGCCAAGATGCTTTAGTTCTAGATGGCCATAGAAGAGGAAAGATGTAGGGTCTTGCAAGTTGATGGTCGGTTGGAGGAGATTTTGGAGACCTCCTCATATTTTGTTGACAGATCTCAGGACATCCTGGAAGTCCTAATAGCAAGGATGGCAAGACTAGAGAACAATGAAAAAGCTCCTGCAGAGCTGCCCTCGAAAGATTGATAGGCCCTTAGGCAGGACTACAGCTTATTAGACTCTACCATTAACACAGCCGAGGAATTCAAAAAGGCTATTAGAAAGACGAAAGGGGCATGTACAAAATTCTTCAAAAGGCTCCTGATTACTTATAACTGATGCCAAGTAGAAGCTGAACAGAGAATAGATGCTTTTTTGGACCACAACTTGTTTGTGGAAATTTTGCAAAAAAGGTACCAAGAAGAGGAAAGTAAAATGTAGGACATTAAAGCTCTCGATGACCAGACCTTAAGGAATGAGGTAGATCATTCCGCAGTCAGTGTGTAGCTATTAGAAGATTAGATTCATTTGAGTGCAGCTAGAATCGAAGCCATCAGAAACCAGGCTACGAAATTCGAGATAAATATTCATTTTTTGGAATCTTCTGAGTTTGAAGGCATCACCTCGGAAGCTTCAAATTGGAAGAAATTCCTAAATAGTCAAGCGAGGCCCTCCTCGTGAATCTTTGTTCCCTTTTGTAATATGTAACAATTTTGTAAACATTTGATGAAAGTGAAATTTTGGGAGGCGAAGAGTTGGGGAATCCAAAGGGTTATGTGTGGGCAGCCCAATAGTCTTATTCTTTTTTTGTATAAATATAGAGGACCAAGAGGAAAAGAGGATCTTTTTCCTAGTTAGACAAGTAAAGAGATATTGTAAGAAGAACTACTTTTTTTTGCAATAAAGAATTATTGTTTGCCTATCGGAGAAAGTTTGGTGGGACATTCAAATGTTATGCTATGGATTGGTGGAAGATGAACTATTTCATTTTTTCATCCTTTTGTCCATTAACTGTGAGATCGTTCTAACTCTTAGGGCTTATGTTCTTGTCTAAATGATTTCTGGTTTATTTTATGAAATTACCACCATGAGTAATGAATGATGTTCATAAGCAATTATCTATCTGATTGTTTAAATATCTGTAATCGTTGATGTGTTGTGGGAAGGAATATCAACTACCTATGATTTCTCTTGATAATGCATGTACAATATACATTACTCATTAATAAGTTAAATTTGGCTCCCCGGGGATAGGTAGATAGTTAGATTTATTGTATTACTGTGTATGTGATTTAGATGCTTGTGAGTTCTAAGATGAGAGGTAAGAACCTACGCATCACTTGGTCAGTATAGGTTTAACCTTTTCTAGACTGACTGGACTACCAATGGTAAAGAAGTCTCCCACCCCCTAAAAATAATGGGTGAGCTCTCTTATGTATACTTTTATCCTTTTTTGGGAACATGAGACTACCAATGAAAAACATCCCCCACTGGAGTTTTCTTCATTCTTTCAATACTCTCTAAAATTGAAAGCACCATTGAGCATTGTGACTTTCTTGGGCTCGCCAAAAATCCATGAGATCGTACCACAATGGTGTCTCTAGACACCACCCCATAAAAAATAGTTTGGCAGCATTCCCACTTTGGGTCACCTTTGTTCAGAGTACTCTACAATGTGTCTTCCTTGGATCCCATCAATATCAAAAGTGTCTACCTCCCCCAAGTATTTCCCATCTGTAGTGACAATCACGGTATTACAGCTATGATCCCATTCCCATAAAATAGTTTCATTTGCTTCTTGGTCTACCCTGCTGTCATACTCTGAATAAAGGAAGTTTGAGTCTACTACACTCCCTTTTCCCCTGTCCAACTCTTTCCCTCCCCCGCCCTTTCAATGGGTCAGTCCCCAAATTGTATCACACCTTTTGAGTTATCTCCCTCACGCTTATGGTTAAGGAAACACCATTGCCTTGACCAGGGGCAGGTCTCCCTTTGTCGACGACAACAAACATATTCCAGAGGTCCCTGTATCTTTTTTTCATTAACCTCATTGATGAGTTCCTTGGACCACTTGAGAGGAATCCTTAGTGCCTCTTGAGATGGTTGTTTCTCACGTGCTTAACTCCAACTACATCATCGCACTGTTGAGATTCGTACAGGGTATTGGTTTGTGTAGTATTTGGTCGAAGACCTCAGATGTCACCCGACTCTAGCACATTGATGAGTCTATTCAAGGGACCTAAATAGGTTATTTCCCTTATTATTTCCGGGTTGCATTGGAGATAGTGTTCAAAATCCCCAGCAATGCTTCTATATAGATTTATGATTGATGCAGCATAATTGTACCACAAATACTCTGACTCTCCATCAATGAATCCATATAGCTATGTACCATTCCAAATCTAGTATGCTATCATTCATGAAGATATAGCATTCCATGAGAATGCCATGGGTCCAATGTAGCAGTTCTTCAGATCAGTATTTTATTCATCCTCTCATTGAGTCAAACACTATGTATCATCAGTTGTATATGACCAACTCTTGTATTATAGAGCATATATCACATTATTCTTTCGACATTGTTACGAGCATGGGAATTCCCACCTCATCCATATACATGTAACACATTATTTGTATCTCACCCATTGATGGGAACCATATTAATACAAAAAGCAAAAGCCACCATGCCCTAGCCTAGGAAGCACCACCTCTCCATAGAAAATCCTATGATGTCCGCCGGCCATACGATGAGCTCCTTCCCTCACACATCAAGGGGCAATATTTTAACCCAAAAAATCCCTCACTCAGCTCTACATGGCCTACACCACCCAAGGACACCCATGCACGACCCTCATTTGACCCCCACACCCTCAAGAAGGCTTAAAAACATGAAAAAGGGCTTAAAAACCCCTAAAAGAGCCTAAATAGCTCTCCTAGGGGATAAATCTTAAAAAAAGGGGCTAAAAACCCTCAAAGGAGCCCAAAACCCTAAAAGGAGCTAAATTTTGAGCAAAAGGGGCTAAAATCCCAAAAAAGGGGCTAAAGCCCTGACCAGGGGCTTAAAACCCTAAAAAAGCTATAAATAGAGGGGTGGGGGTCACTCTCAAAACATTCCTCCCTTCCCTATTGTTATGCTACTGGAGTGAGTGCCTTGAGACCATTTTTCCTCTCAATCCATTCACTCTCCCTCTCCTCCATCCTTCCATTGAGCCATATCTCCCCCTTCGAAGAGAGGTGCTCTTCCAGCTAGGGCATGGTGACCCATTCCAACCAGAAGGTATACCTGTGTTGTTTTCTATGTTTGCTTTAGTAGTTTGTAGTTTTTCTAACAATATTTGTTTGCAGGTTTATTGCTTAACATGTTTTTGTAGGTATTTTGGTTCTAACAGTTGTATGCAGGGCCTTAGCATTTAAACCCTAACCTTGTGTGTAGAGGGGTTCTTTCATTTCACTTCATTTTCTGTTCTGTTTGTTTTTTCTTGCATCCACCACCAGGAACCCTATCCTTCCATCCTATAGATAGAAGGTAATCGTTCCTTCCCTATATCAAGGGAGAAATCCTTGCTACATATGTGTTTCCTGCACTAGTTTGGGATGGTCAAAAATCAATATCTATCCATTTAGTCTTACCCAACCCAAGTCTGTATTCCCCCAACTAGTCCTACATGGCCAACAAACAATATCATTCAGCTACTCATACCCAAACCATTCCTATATTTCCCCCATGGTATTTACCTTAATTCTATGAATAAAAATGATAAGAAATCTAAGTGATTGTTTAAATAAATAGTGAAATAGGCTTGAAGGAGATCTCATGGTGGCCAACTGTATGGATCCTTAATGAAGAAAAATATAATCCATGTATCCTATGAGCCTTGTGGAAAAGTAATCATATATATTGATCTCTATCCTTGACTCCACATCCAGCGGTATTATTATATTATAATAAGGTTATTGATTGGTGAATTATATATAAAGGAAATTAATAATAAAGGCATTGCTTCCACCAAAAATTCTTTAGTAGTAGTTGCAACAATAGCCTTCACTACCCTTTAATAATTGAGTAAAAGTTTGTATTTTTCCCAAGAATAACATAAATAGTTAAGAAATAACCCATCTATCCTAGTTAGACTTTGGGAAACCATATATTCCTCTTAGGTACTTCAAGTTACCGACAATCGATGAACCCATGATCCCTATTATCTAGTTAAGCCTATTAATCATTTTTTAATGAACCCTCATGGACCTACCATGAACTTATCTATTGACGGACATGTAGTAGGGATTTCTCCCTAACTACGAGCAGGAACAACTACCTTTCTTCTATAGGACAGAAGGGTAGGGTTCATGTGGGTGAAATAAAACCCTGCAAAGAACTATTAGCTTTGAGCCATGAAATCCTGCAGGAAACTTGTTGGAAAATTAAGACATGGCCACAGGAAATCAGAGGAGATCCTGTAGCAAACCATGAGAACATAAACCTACAAAAAATAATCCATAAAACTAAACTATTGACAAAAATAAATAGTTATACCTTCATCTCGTTTTGCGGAAATGGGCCACGATGACCTAGCTTTGGAAGCACCTCTCTATGGGATTGAGTCTTGGCTTATGGAGCTATGGAGGAGAGGAGGTGAATGACTTGAGAGGAAAAGGGTCTTAAGGCACTCACATGGGAAACATAACGATAGGGAGAGAAGGAGTGTTTTGAAAGTGACCCCTACCCCTCTATTTATAGTTTTTTCTTGAGATTTAGGGTTTTAAGCCCTTGGTTAAGGCTTTAGCCTCCTTTTTGGGATTTAAGCCCTTTTCACCCAATTCTTAGCTCCTTTGGGGGGTTTAATCTCCGTTGAGGGGTTTTAGCCCCTTTTTGGAGGTTTTAGCTCCTATGAGAGCTATTTTGTCTCTTTTTAGGGGTTTTTAAGCCCTTTTCATGTTTTTGAGCCTTTGCAAGGGTGTGGGGGTCAAATGAGGGGAGTGAAATAGATTTCTTTGGGTGGTGTAGGTCACGTAGAGCTCATTGAATGATTTTATGGGTTAATATATTTCTCCCTGATGTGTGAGGGTAGAAGCTCATCGTACGACCCACGAACATCATAGGATTTTTTGGGGAGAGGTGGTGCTTCCTAGGATGGGGCATGGTGGATTTTTGTTTTTGTATAAATATGGTTCCCATAAATGGGTGAGATATAAATAATGTGTGACATGTATATGGACGAGGTGGGCATCCTGATGCTCGTAACAATGTCAAAATAATAATGTGATCTAAGCTCTATAATGCAAGAGTTGATCGTGTACAACTGTTGTCACAATAGTGGTTGCCTCGATAAGAAGTTGAATACAATACTGATCTGAAGAATTGATACATTGGACCCTTGGAGTTCTTTTGGAATGCTATATATTCATGATTGATGGCCTACTAGATTTGGAATGATACATAGTTGTAGGGACCCACTGATGTAGAGTCAAAGTCTTTATGGTACAAATATGTTGCATCAATCATAAATCTATATAGAAGCACTACTGGGGATTCTGAACACTGTCTCCAACACAACCCAGAAATCATAAGGGATATAAACCTATTTGGGTCCCTCAATAGAATCATCAATGTGCTAGAATCAGGTGACATCCGGGGTCTTTGACCGAATATCGCACGGACCAATACCCTGTACGAATCTCAACGGTGAGATGATGTAGCTATAGTCAAGCATGTGAGACACATCCATTCTAAGAGGCACTAAGGACTCCTCTCAAGTGGTCCAAGGAACTCATCAATGAGGTTAATGAAACTAGGATACAGGGACCTTTGGGTCTATCCTCTAGAATATGTGTGTTTTCATCGACTGAGGGAGACCTACAACTAGCCAAGGAAATGGTGTTTCCTTGACCAGAAGCACAAGGGAGATAACTTAAATATGTGAGACAATATAAGGACTAACCCATTGAATGGGGGGGAGGTGGAATAGGGGCAGGGAATCATAGGGGACTCAAACTTCCTTTGTTCAGAGTATGACAGTAGGGTAGACCAAGAAGCAAATGAAACTAACTCATGGGAAAGGGATCATAGCTGTAATACCGGGAATGTAAATGCAGATGGGAAATACTTTGGGGAGGTAGACACTTTTGGTATTGAAGGGATCCAAGGAAGACACATCATAAAATACTCTGAACAAAGGAGACCCAAAGTGGGAATGCTTCCAAATTTTTATATGTGGGGTGGTGTCTAAAGACACCATTGTAGTACGATCTCATGGAGTTTTAGCGAGCCCAAGAAAGTGAATGCTTGATGGTGATTTCAATTTTAGATAGTATGAAAGAATGAATAAGAATCCAGTGGGGTCTCTTTTTCGGTGATAGTCTCCTGTGCTCGAAAAAGGTTAAAAGTATACATAGGAGAGATCGCCCATCCTTTGTGGCATGGGAGAATTCTTTACCATTGGTAGTCTAGTCAGGCCGAAAAAGGTTAAACCTATACTGACTAGATGGTCACTCAAATACTTTTATGAGCATGAATGAAACCAAGTTTGCTTGGCAATATTTCCTTGATGAGAAGGCTGGAAAAGAGCTTAATGGCAACCCATGGTGAGATTTTTCGTAAATTTTGGCCCCTCTTCCCGAGAAAGCATAAAAGGATGCAGAGGGGAATGGTCTTGGCTTGAATGTGCCAAGGTGGTCCTTTTAATTTGATAGTCTACATGGTTTGAAAAAGGAGATAAATGAGACGATATAGACGCCCTTTCTTATACTTTAATGAGCGAGAAAGGAAGCAGCTACGCTCGACAATCTTTTCATCCTTTTAGGAGTCAGAAAAGAGCTTAACGGAAACTTTGGTATGGTAAACCGATCAAGGGGACACCAATGGTGCCCCCATGTAAGGAAAATGGAAAGTGGTCCAAATGTTTCCCATGCAGTATGGATGGAGTAGGTGGATCTTGAACATAGTTGTACATGCACGGGATAGATGGAGGCCAAGGCACGTGAATCGGTGCAATAGAGGGATGCAAACCAAGGTGGCTCTTGGACAGAGGTTAGGCGAGTCTTGTGTGAGTTGGGGTGGATGGAATGGACTACATATGATGTGAGTGCAAGTCCAGAGGTAGTTATATGCCAAATTCATGCAAAACAATCTACCCTCCGAGTGGTGGTCCCAAGACCCGCGTAAGGTGTGGTGGACGAATTTGACAATTATATGCTGAAATACCAAAATGATGTGCCTTCTGGGGAGATGGTCCAGAGTCCTGCATGAGTTGTGGTAGCCAGGTGTGATGTAAGTACAGGTCCATAGACACTTATATCACAATTTGGTACATAAATCGAGGTAAATCTCGGGAAGTGGCCCTGAAAATTACTTATTAAACATGAGACGATGGTCTCATTAAGAGATAGAGGAGGGAAATTTGAGCCTGAAGATGTGAGGGGTGTCTCGAATAGAATATGCATGGCCCTAACTAGCAGCTAATGGTGCTACCCCTAATGGGGGTCTCTGATTTGTGGTAAAAACATTGCAAAACAAAAAAGGAGAACAAAGCAAGTTGTTGGTGATGTTTAAGCGTAAAATATCTTGAGGTAGATCCTGTTATGGGGGTTCTCCAAGAGTATTCCATTAGAGTCGATAAGGGTGTATGCACCTTTTTCGAGGAAATGATGGATGACATATGAACCATACCAAATTGACTTGAACTTGCCTTTTCCAAACTTATCATTGGGTTGGTCATAAACCAGAACCATATCGCCTTCGCTAAAGGTGTGAGGGTGGACATGGGAGTCGTAATGGGATTTTGACTGTGTTTTTGTTGCTTCGATGGCTTGGAGGGAAGCCTAACGCTATTCTATAGTTTTCTCAAGTTGGAGGAGTCATTATTCTAAAGGTTAAGTGTCAAGAAGGAGTTCCACTATGAGGCGGAGTGATGGGATGTGACACTCTATAGGGAGTACTGATTCAACACCATGTACTAAAAAGAAAGGGGTGAAATCGGTTGCAGTTTTTGTGGATGTGCGATAATCCCATAGGGAGAAAAACAGCATGTGATGCCAGTTGGTTTTATGGTTTCCTACCATCCTTTGGAGCATTTTTTTGATGATTTTGTTGATTGCTTCAACTTAGTCGTTTCCCTAGAGGTAGTAGGAATATGAGTACTAGTGTTTGAATTTCAACATGGTTGAAAGCTCAGTCTAAACATCATCTTCAAAGTGTTTACCATGGTCTGAGACCAACTATTTGGGAACACCAAATTGTGAAATGATGTGGTTAAATAAGAAATGTGCTTCCATTTCACTTTTGAAATCAAATGTGGGCATGGCCTCAACCCACTTAGTAAACTAATAAACTACCATAATGATGTATTTATGACCGTTGGCCAAGGCAGGGTCGATTGTCATGAATTCAATTGCCCATTTGCAGAAGGGACCGACTGTGACTACGGGGTGTAACGGTGTAGGGGGGTTCTTTGCTTTTGAGCAAAGAGATGACAGTTGCAACAATGTTTTACAAACTCTATGCAATCAGTGAATATGGAGGCTAGAAGTAGCCGACATGTAGAATCTTATGGGCAGTTTCCAGACCTGAAAGGTGGCCACCGCAGGCTCCACTATGACAGTCGTTAAGGACCGTCTTAGCCTCATCATGGGTGATTAAATGATGTAGGATGGTATCAATGCCTTGACGATATACCACATCTCCAATTAGAAGATGGAAAGTGGCTTAATGTCATATGTGTCTCCTATCCTCACGGTTTAAGTGGGCTACAAACTTCTGTGTGCATAAATATAGAAGGATGCCCCCATACTATGGGTCCTTCGTGGATATGACGAATAGAAAATCATCATGGAGGTCATCCTTGGGTGGTGGTGACATGGTCAATGGGGGAAGATCTATCATGATCATGGCCAGTATGAGTGCCTTTGTGCTTTTCAGGGAAACAAATTCAAAGTCGGATTCTTGGAGGATGACTACCCACTTGGTTGCATGACCTTGTAGAAGGAGACGACTTAAGAGGTACTACATTGGGTTGGAATCAACCACGACACAGGTATGGTTTGCAATGATGTAGTGGAACAAATTCTGAGCTAAGAAAATGATAGTGAGGGCCAGTTTCTCCTCAGGTGAATATCATAGTGGGGGACCTATCAGCTTCTAGCTGGCGTAATAAATCACATGTTGCTAGTGAGCATCATCTTCCTAGACCAAGATTCCAGCAATGGAATTCTCTCAGGATGACACATAAATAATGAAGTCTTGGGTGAAGTTTGGTGCTAAGAGTAATGGTACAGAAGCCAGGGATTTTTGATCCCAAACAAAGGGGATTTTTGTTCAGAGTAGGCATATGAATCTGTGGGATTTTGTTGCATAGTCTGGTACAAAGCGACGAAGGAATTTGGCCTTGCCTTGGAGGCTCTGCAGTTGATTCCAATTTTGTGGTGTAGGGAGATTAAGGATAGCTTGAAATTTGAGGGGGTCCACCATTATCCCTTTGTAGGATACGATGAACTCGAGCAGATGGCCTGCTCGGACACAAAAAACACACTTTAGGAGATTCAAGTGAATTTTGTACTTACGGCATCGCAAAAAGACTTGCTGCAAGTCGTCTATATGTTGTGTTTGTTTTGGTGATCAAGTGGTAAGGTCATCTAGGTAGAACAATATGATGTGGATTAGATCATGGAAAAAGTATGTCATGGCACGCTGGAAGGTGGCTCCAACATTCTTTATACTAAAGGGCATTACTTGATACACGAATGTTCCCCACAGGGCTGTGAATGCAGTCTTGTAACAATCTTATTTCCATATTTGAATTTGGTTATATCTAGAAAATTCATCCATGAAGGAAAATACCTCATGTCCGGTGCATGCATTGATAATATGATAGATGAAGGGTGTTACGAAGTTGTCTTTGGGACACACCCAATTCATATCACGGAAGTCTATGCAAATGTGGATGGTAACCTATTTTTTATTCACGGGAACATAATTTGAAACTTGGGTGGTGTAAGAAATAGGGTAAATGAAGCTGGTTGTGCACAGCTTCTCTATTTCAACTTTAACAGTGACAAATTTAGAGGGATGGATTGGTCATTTTTTTCACGCACTAGGACCACATCGGGCCATGTGTCGATGTGGTGTTCCATAATGGATGGATCCAGCCTCGGCATTTCAATGTAGGACCAAGCAAAGATGTCGCGGAAATCTTGGAAGAGCACTTTGTAGGAAGCAACTTCTTCTGAGGAACAAGAAGCCCCCAGCATGATTTCCTAACCAATATCAAGATTGGTTGAGATGTTGATTTTGATGGTTGGTGAGATTTTTTCCATGTTCCCTTCTTTGAAGGAATTTGGTGCTGGGATGGGATTCTTGAACCAGTCAACTTTCCCATGAATGAAATCTTTTGTTTCAACAGAAAACTGATCAGGCTGCGACACAATTTATTCAAGGAGGAAGAACAAGCGATGGTGCATGTTGTCCCATGGGTATTCCATAGCGGTTAAGGCTTCAAGTATCTCCTCATAATTATGAAAGCAACGAAGAGACAGGTTTGATGGGTCATCAGTAATGGTGGAGATAAGAGGGTCTGTGGAGCTGGACATCATGTAAATGGACATGGTGCCTAAAGAAGGAGGTGGGGGACAGAATTCTTTGATCAAAGTGATCTCAGATTCAAGGGCATGTTTTCAAAGGTTGGATAAGGTCATTCAAAACTTGGATGAGTCTTGGCAGTGGTGAGAATAGTGTCCATACAATTTGCAAAGGGTGCAAGCATGGTTTGTTCTCAACGACTTGTTTCTCACTATTTTCCCACTTGGGAGTTCAACCACGGGGATGTTTTCTATAGTATCCATGGCATCCAAATGCGCATGGATTATGGGAATATTAGGGAAGTTTTGAGTTGCATGGACCTATTCTTCACAGATGGAAAAGGGTGGGATCTATCGAGGTTCAGTGGTATCTTTTTTGTTTTTTCCCCTAGCCCTTTTTGGGTGGGGCGGTGTGGGTGTTGGTGTGGTGGTTGGTTTTTGGGTGCCGGGTGGAGGATGAGATTCGACCGCAATGGGTTGCATATGGATTAAGACTACCTAGGGTATCATAGGTTAGGCTGATGGATCAAGGTATCACACAGGTGTAACGTCCCTGGCCCTTCGACCAGCGAAGAGGATGCTACCAAACCATCAAACACCTAGGCAATAGCCCCATGAAGTTGAACATGCATACAATGCTGAAATATAAAGATTTAAACATAAAACATACTAAGATGCATAATCCTTCATATACATAGCAGAAGCAGACATACTTTCATTCAAGCATACCACATGTTCATCATATTCATTAATCAGTAAATATAATTGCAGAGACAAAATAGTCAAGAATACTCATCTTAAAAGAATTTGTCCCGCATCCAGCTACGTCGCTGCAACGTTCCACCCAACCATAGGCTAGTGTGCTCATCAATCTCTCAGGAACACTGCCACCCCTAAGATGGGCATGATTCCTCAAGGAATAAGGGTCAAAGCAGGCTGACACATAGCCAAGGTACACAAATCATCCAAGACCACATAGTAGGGTTTATCAGGTTGTCAAGGAGCTAGGAAAGGCTAAACGCTAAGCTGGTGCCTTGATGGACAGCTAAGGATGCCTACACAAGAGCTAACCCTGACCTCTAAGGAATCCACACATGCAACACTAGGAATCATTCTTTTCTATGCTTCACAGTCCCTCAGGCCCTGACTTCCCTTTCCAATACTCTTCAAGGGTTGTTGAGCAGAAAGCCAGCAGTCTAACTCTGTCTGAGTGGCTCCAAACACAAGTTTTCTCAAACATACCCAACCTCTAATCCTACTCTCAATAGTCCAAAGACTAATCACTGCATACTGCACTAAAACAAACAATTCACAGCTCTATGAAGAAGATTAAGACAACAGGGTGACAACCCCAAACGAAAAGGTGAACACAACTTATGTCCACAAGATGATTCAGAGTTGTTCTTTGCCCTAGCGTGGCCAAAACAAATCAGCAACAACCCAAAACTAAGGGAAGACAACAGCCCCAAACTCACAATGAAACAATGGTAACATTACACAGTCTACAAATGGAAAAGAATCCAAACTCCTAGCATGGACAGGGGAAGACATAAATGCAGACCACTATCAGCAACATACACAGCCACAATTGACAAGGAGACACACACCTACCACCAAAACCAGTATGGAAGACACAGGCACATAGCCCCGAGTGTGAACGGTTCCTGCACCCAAAAATCCTGAGTGACAACAATGATTCCTCTAGCTCCCTGCATGAGGAAAAACAACACCAAATTCATGTGTGTGAGAATGGGAGATGATGACTCTCTACGTGAGGATGCGCATAAATGATGGAGAATATCCAAAATGGTGTGTGTGTGAGGAACCTGATCACCTTGCGTGAGACTGAGAAAAAACCCCCAAAAACGTGGGTGGAAGAGTGGAGAGTGGTGACCGTTCCCTTACCATCCACATGAGGAAGAGCCAGCTCGCTGGTGGAGTGTACATGGCGAAAATATTGGAAATCCTACCACCCACCACTCCCCAGCCATAACTGATCCCAGCTAATCAAACAACAGAATTTTATTGGGTGGTCAACACATGGAAAACTCCCAATGGCTCCCACGGTTTAGACAACCCCCCCTTAACCTTAGGAATCATGCCCTTTTCATTCAATGTTGCATCATCATAGCTAGATATAGGTTTATTTTAATTTAGGTGCATATTTACATGATGCCAAAACTATAATGTGTCGAATAGCACTATATACCATTGGCAACAGTCCTTATTGCCAAAACATACACAACCAAATCGATGGTGGGGATTTTTCCTTTAGCTCCACACCATGATTAATTACAAAATATAAATCATGTACCTTTTAATGCAAACGGGGTCAAAATTGGGATATTACAATCCCCGCCCCTTGGAATAACACTGTCCTCGGTGTTCCAATACATAGGAATATGTATACAATTTGCACATCAAAATTTCAAAATTTTGCAGATCTATCCCATGTTCAATTATTTACTTTGAAATTTCAGGATCAAGCCCCTTGGCTTCCATGAGCTTCTTCTACTAGTTCTTAGCTTCTAGCTCATCTCCAAGTTGAGGAACTTTGTGGCTGCTGCCCTCTTTAGGTTCCCTCATTGGGCAGTCCCGACGTAAATGATGTTCTCCACATTTCCAACATTTCGCTGGCTGCTTCATCTTTACCTGCTCAATTTCCTTTGAGTCTTCATGCCTGTAATGTTTCTTAATGGATCGCTTGGACAAATGTCCCATCATAGATCCACTTTCCTTGCCTTTACTGATTGCTCCCATAAGGATTTTTACCTCCTTTTTCAAATCAATGGAGTCTTACAAAATCTGGTGGTTCATCTCATTCTGCCTTTTCTGTATCTTGAACATTTCTCCAAGATTCTCTTGGATCTTGGCAATCGTTTGAAGGAGACTTCTAGTCAAGTCCAGCAACTTTTGGTCTGTTTCCATGATCAATGTGCACCACTGGATTGCACCTTTCTCACCTGTGAAATGCATCATTGAAATTCTATTATACCAAGCATAAAATAGACATTAATATCAGTCAATTAATTGCCCAATTGGCATGACAGTCCAAGTCTCATCAAGGATACTTTCATATTTTTCATGCCTTCCAAAAAGGCACATGAGATGATTCATGTCCATTCTTGGGTAGGGAATTAACTATTCCAGCATTCACAATTTACTTTAAGAAAATAAACACATTCTATTTTTAGTCAGACATGCATTCAACAATCCTTTGTTTCACAATGCATATATATCTATATCTATATCTATATCTATATCTATATATATATATAATCAAAAGGCAAGAGAGAGAAGCAAGAGCTTTTCCCCTCTTTGCCGTGTTCCATCCTGGAACCCACACCACCACTGTGGCTTTTCATTCTCTTAGCTCTTTCACTTCACCATGAATGCTGGACCAATCCCTCTTGGTCATGACACTTAATGTCTCTGGTCTATTTTAGACCTCTTAACCATGGAGCCTCCCCACATGGTTTGTCTCGACTGCTAGGACCTTCATAGTCTTACTAGCACCTTTTCCATTACTGCTCATTCTAAGCTCTTCAAGACAGTCACATGTCCACATGCACCCCTAGTATGCTCTCGTAGTCCTCACTTCCACCAATACCTATATTCAAACATTGAATAGATTCACATGTTTAGTTTATTCTCATCAGTTTTTATCTCTAAAGAAAGAGATTAAAACATCATAACCAAATCATATACACATGTATATTCTTAAGGAGGAATTGGAAAAATAATCCAATACTTAACTATATTGTGTGTTTCCTCGCTGGTCCACAGGATCTTGCTTCGCTTTGCAAGCCTTGGGATCGCCTATGGACTTGGATGTTAGGTCAGCACGCAGGTTGCTTCACAACATCCTTATATATATATATATATATATATATATATATCAGGCACAATCAAGCCAACCTTCAGTTGGGTTTATCAAACTATCAGCAATCGTCTGTATTTATCTAACCAATACACGTATATCAACAATAACAACCATTTCCAGGTTTCATTTCCAGTCATGAGCTCTAATTCCACTACCCCATATCACACAAGAGACCACTCCCTTCTCTGAGTTGACAGTCCCTCAAGAATGTCTCCTTCTCTGTGTTCTTTGGTAGAAGGTAGGATGAGCTCAAGCCATTGTCCATTTAGTGTACAACACTAGACTACATCTGTTTATCAGAACAACACAAGCAGTATAAGCATATTCGTTAGTGTTATTGCTCTAAAACTGTAACCACATTTCACATCATTCACTATCAAGTATTGAGACACCAGGAGTGCATCCACTCCCCAGGGTGTAATCAATATTGAAAAACCCTTCCATGATCCGGCATCGAAAAAGTGTGCACCCTTTTTTGGTGTGTGCCATGTAGGCCCTATTCATACTGAAGCAATTTTCCATAATGGAAATAAAATCAAAACATGCTCTACATATTGAATTTAACAATTTGACATGCATATTCTTAGCTAGGGTCATAGAACACTTATCCATTTGCCGAGGTAGTATTCCTTTGTTTAGGAGGAATTGGGGCTCCCTTCTCTGAGTTGACAGTCCCTCGGTTTTCCATCCCAATTCCTCTTTACATTTCATATGCACACATGTATTACCGACATAACCTATACCATCTCACTCATGTTGCTTACCAAACATGCAATGCAAATGAGACATTTCCAAAATGTCCAATGGAGTTTGACCCGAAACCCATTTCCAAGATAAGGGAAAACCTCCCCATGAAGTTTGGCTCCTGCAGGCCATCACACATGATCTTTCTACAGTGTGTAGCCCTGGCACATTCATCAAATAGCCAAACAGTCCATCATTATCTGATAATACAATCCAAATTTGATTGTTCCATAACCAAGCAATAACATTAGTAATTAAATTCAATGAGAATTTGCAACTCTGTTTACTACATAAATTGATTTGCTTGGAAATGAGGTGATCCTCAATTGTGGGTCTCTTGTAAGCAGCACCACTATTCCCATTATAATTTTATGCTTACTAGCATAACATGAGTACCCACTTACAATGCGTCCTCCTAACACAATCTGGTGCAAGCCAATAGTGATTAGTAGTTGTCAGCAATTTCTCAAATCTGAAATTCACAAATTCAAATTTAACAACTCATTATGCATACAAACTATTTTCACAACTATGAGACTCTTCTCATAAGGTTTGTCTCTTTCACATGGTAGATTCTGGAATTTTTCGTGGTCTTACTCTCATTGCAATTTTCTAAACAATCTACCTGAAACCTAAAATTCAATCAGCCAAACACTTGGTAAGTCCAGATGCATATAACCTTTTCCATTGCTGCAACAATCACTGAAGCACTTTCAGAATTATAGAATTCGAATACTTCTAGCTATTAGCACATCAATATTACCAAACTCATTTACTTCACACAATCATTATCATACTGAAATTGCAAGGTATAGTCACATCATTTATGAAATTTAAATGAATGGTTTAGATACTTCTTACTTCACAAGCGTATCATTGTATCACCTTGCCCTTCCATAGAGCATTTCCAGCAGTCAATTGATCATGACTACCCTCTTCATGCACTTACTATCCTGCATTCATAACAGCTCTTGAAATGGTTTCAAAATTTTCATCAATTCGTCATTTCAACCATTAGTTCTTTATAATAACACATACACTATCTCTATGCATTCATGCAATGCATCACAACATTTGCACCCATACTTATGTAATCAGTTACTCACACCCTTCATATGCATCCATTCAACGCATAACTACAAGATCTATAAAATCTTTTAATGCATATCCACTCAATGCTACCTTGCATTAATTTAGGAATAGTATGCATTCAAACATACCATGCATGGCCTAACCATGACTACTTCATATAGGATGCATTACTATAATCAAGACCATCAATACTCACTTCCTTTGAGTTACTAAGCTCATCACAACATAATACAGGCATGACACATTTCTATATGAATGCAGTATAAAATTCAAATACCCACAAGATATGAGACCTCTTGCTTTTACCTCTCCATGCAATTGTCATAATTAAACTCTTACCTTCATGGGTCCTACTGACACCCTTGACATTACTAGTTTGGTTGGTCCTTTGCAGGAGATTGTAGAATTTGTTCACTAACTTTTGCTTCTGGACTTGTTACCTTATCCCTTTCTCCATAGGGTTGCTAGTCACATTTGTCAGCATCAACAACATATTCAGCCATGTCCATGTTGTCGTTGGTTTTTCCGCTAATGCCAACATCAATGCAATAATTATTATTAGTAGCTCATTATAAATGTATAATTCTCACTATTCTTACCAACATGTATCTTATGCATGCTAGGCATATCCTCATACATTTCATGTATAAAACTTGTAATCATAATTAGCAAGACAGGGTTTAAGGAAATTTCCCTTTTCAAGTCCCTCATCCTTGCATCAAACTCCTTTTCTACACAACAGCTGGTTTGACTTCATGGTCTTGCTACCTCTAGGCATGCAATTCCTAGATTTGTCCATATTGACAGGAAGCAAATCACATTTGTCCATATTTGTCCACATTTCTCTTTCAAGCAATCACTAGTACCTTGCTATTCCGCATTCAAATTCTAATGACTCTCCCTTGTTCCTTGCCGGATAAGCTTTCCAATGCCTATCCACATGCTTCATTCTGACCTCAGGTGTGAAAACCACATCATTTCAAAAATGATGGAAAAACACACCAGTAAATTTTGGGTCTGAAATGTCAACCTCAGCCACTTGGAATTCTCTTCCTTTTCATCCCTGAAACTACTGAAAATCGAATGAGAAATTATTCACTGAACACTAGCTGAGATTCGCTGGAACTTTCACTGAAGAAAAAACCCAAAATTTTACTTTGTCAAAATCGGGTCTCATCCCGACTAATTTTTCGACGTTTTGGATCCTTATTGGACTAGTCTTCCGACTTGCATCGGCGATTGCAAGGAATGTTCATCGGGTCCTTTCTTTACTAACCTTCTAGCATTTTGGCAGCTGGAAAGTCTAATTCTCACCGTTGTCTCGGTGGGTTATTTGTCTCTACCGTATCGGTGATCCCATCCTCTATTTTCCTCTGATGTGTCAGTGGCTCAAACAACAAACTTTTTTTTCTGCATCAGTGACCCAAACTGTTGGGCAATAGGGAAGGACCGGGTTTAATCCTTTTATGTCGCACCAACAAAAGACCCACAATGTTGGCCCTTTCAGAAACAACCTGCGTATAGTTTGCAGTCTCACCCGAAACAGCTATGGGGTGCCGCAGAATCAGGTTTCTGCAAGAAGAGAGGGATATTACTGTACCTTAGCCTTTAATAAACTTATTAATCAATAATTACACAGCTTTGTCATTCACTCATATACAACTTCGCAGATAGATAAACAACCGTGACTTGCTTAACCCACTACAGGGAATTCACAGCGAAGCTTGTTATTAGCAGTGTTCTAATTTATCAAATGTATACAGTTATTAATGCATAAAATACAACAGAAAGAGAAACAACACAAGAAACCACAACACTAGATATAACGTGGTTCACCTCTAGTGTAGGGGCTACATCCACAAAACTGTGTTTTATTCAACATGCTACAAAACCACAGTTTTATCTGTGCACTCAGCTGCAGATCCCTTGAGTCCTTAAAATCTGTGCACACAGCAGCAGGCTTCTGCGCACACAGCTGCAGATCTTTCCTTAACCTTCTTATAAAAACCCTCTACGCACACAGCTGCAGAGGTCATCCATGCACACAGCTGGGACTTAACCTTTCCTTACACAATCATCCTTAGCTTCTCCTTTCTTTCTTTACATCAAAAAGCCTAACTTTTATTATTTACAAAAATGCCTATTTATACATCGCAGTATTACAAAAACATGGCTTCAAACCATGGGCACCCAAAACCCTAAACCCTGGATTTAAACCATGGGTTTATTACAAAAAGGGGCTCTGACTTACCTCGACACCCCTAAGACTATTTTGACCCGTAACTCCGCTTATAAAATTCCTCAACAACCCCGGAGTTACCAAAACTAATAATCCTTAGGGTACGCGTCCCAACAGGCCCCTAAGACTCACTAGTGACCCGTCCCGGGACACTCTGCGATGGCTTTGGTGGAAGAATATTCAGCGCGAGGGTCTGGAAGCGACTGGTGAGGTTGTGTAGTATGTCATCAGCTGCTTTCTCCTTTTCCACCAATTCCTGTAACACTGAAGATGATTCTGTGTTAGCCCGTTCCTGCACAAAAGTGTCATAGGTCTTCAAAAGTTTGAGCTGGCTCTCTGCAGTTTTACTCAATTCCAATGCTTCATCAACCAGTGGCTATAGTGAATTCTCCAGCAGCGCTACCTTCATCCTGCAGGACTCAATTTCTTACTGAATTTCCTTGCTACACTTCACTTTAGCCATCTTCTACATAGGTGGCAGCGTCTTGATTTCTATTCTGACTGCATCTAATTCAGCCTGGCGCAACTTGATGGTTTCCTAGATCTTACCTACATCTGGATGGTCCTATAGGTTTGCCCATGCTTCGATGTTGTCTTCCATTAGTTTTGTGACACTGGCCACATTATCTGATATCTTTGCTGCTGAAGCCGTGATGTCCCTATGGCACTGTTCTCGGACCTCTGGTGGAGTCTCGGGAGGGATGCGCAGTTGAAGTTTTGCGATTTGGTGCTGGTGTTCTGTCTTCAACCTTTCAATCTCACTGCGAGACTATTGGGCATAGTCTCTCAGCTTAGCGATTCTCTGTTCTGGTTCCTCTTCTCCTTGTATGTCGGAGTGAGAAATACTCTGACATGCCTCATCCAGTGCTTGCATCAGTGTAGTTGTTTTATGTTCAGCATCTTTCTTCTATTGTGCTACTTCTTCTAGTCTTGTTGCGACGATTTTGTTTTGTTTGATGGTGTCTTCCAATTGGAGTTGGGACAATTGGTCTCGTGCATGGATCTCCTTTGTAATAGCGAGCTGGCAGAGGTGCAATTTTGACATGGACATCTTTGTATAATCGATCCCTATGGTCATACTCATCTAGGACCGGGAATCTGCATCGGGCAGTATCAGAGCTGCGCTTGATACTTGGCCTCGGTGATATCTGGGTGGCCATTGCCTAATATCCTACTGCGTGGGTGCTGTAGTGCTACTTGTCACAGTACTGTTTGCTGACTTTGCTGATAACTCTTTTAGCTCCGAAACCCTGTTTGCTATACTTGCGAGCCCAGTAAGATGTAGTTCCGCAAAATCTGACCATTTTTAGTAAGCGTTCTCATAGATTTTTCTAGAGCTTGCTCCAGCTCATCCAGCGTTATAGTGGCTTCTTCTTCAATATTTCTGTCCTTCGACGCTTTTGACTTTTTGCGGGACTGCGGCTTGTTTATTTCTGCTACTTCTGGTGACTTGTGCTTGGTTGATGGGTTAGGATCTGATATGGCCTTGATCGACTCCTCATCCTGTTCGTCCTGTCCGTCAACTTCGCCCTAGCTATCGCCATCCAGTTGCGAATCACTTAGGTCTTCGCTATCTTCTAATGGGTTTTGCTGCTGTGCCTGACTGGTACCTGTGCCAATATTGGTAGCTAGGGGAACTGGAATAGAGGGTTTTTTTCCTATATCTTTCAACTAGTCAGCCGGCCATTGCTGAACGATACCCCTGATATCTGGTTCGGTAACTACATATGGTAATTTAAACCATTGATGTTGTGGATCTGCACGGGTTTGAATGAAAACATGATGTATATCGACACTGAATTTCACGGCGCCCTCATATTTAGAGAACAACTCATTGGTGAGCCGTGGTGTTTGCACAATCTCATAGTGGATACTCATGGCATAAAAGATGAACACAGTGTTCGTCATCTGCTGAGATACCTTATCTGAGGATATCCATAGGGAGGCGTACTTCACTACCCCCGGCATGCCTGGGTTTAATTCTACAAAATGAGCTTCGATGGGTTCTTTCCACCCAACTAATGCAATAAGTATTAGTAGCCAGGAATAATGAAAAGGTCTACCTTTTTCCTGTGCATCGCGGGAATCCTCCAGGAATTCCTTCGTAAGATATGCGTCCCAGTTGTAAGTATACCCCTCAACGTAGTTCATAGCAATCTGGATAACCGGAGCAGGTACTTTAGTTGGCCTGCATTTCCGTATGAGTTTACAGGCTAAGAGTTCAGCTGCAAAGTGAATGTGGTGTTCCCGAATCGCGGAAGTGTGATACCCCCGTTTCCCCTTTGTCAGGCCAAACCGCTCTTTCATAGTTTGCGCAAGCTTTGTATCCTCATGTTTTGACGGAAATTCAGTTCCTGGATCAGGTCCTTCCATTGGTAAACCTGTGATCTTATAGATGAGTGCGGCGTCAATAGGAATTTGCTAGTCCCCTATCCATAAATAGCCGTCATGCACTAACGCTAGCAACTGTTTGGCCACTACAGTCACATGTATGCCACGACTGAAATGCGGAATATCAAGCATCTTGAGTAGGCTAGCTTTGTCCAAGCCCGCAGCCCATGGTTGTACTTCCAGTAGTGTCACATTAACATCTGGGTATTTGACGCGGTGCAAGTATTCTGCTGGCGCAAACTGTGGAAACTTGCCATGGTCATTTGTGTCGTGATCGCTGTACTTAAGCCGATCAATCTTCCCTGTCATGCTTCCGATCAGCTGAAATCCTTGTGGCAGTGAGGGTGTGGTTAACGTGAATTTCTTTGTTCGTCGGGGTAGCTTGGCGCCTGGTCGAACAGGTTGTAGATACAGTGGCTTTGGAGGTGCAATGTTCTTCCTATCCTCGGCCAAGACCTGTGTTGAACTAGGGGGATCCATAGGATGATCTGCTGGCGTTTTCCCTGTTTGCCTATGCTGGTCTTGGTTTCGCTTGGAGCAAACTTTAGTTCTAGACTGTTTCCTGGCAGACCGTGTCTGCATCGGCCGTGGAGGTGCTGGGTGAGCTTCTTCACAGGGAGCAGATGCAGGCGGCCGATTAGAACAACTTATCAGACCCTCTTGCTTGAATTCTCTTACTAAATCGTCAAGATCTCGTTCCGTTGTCATGGGTTCACTCATAAATCTGAAAGAACTGCAGAATACAATTTTCCCTAACTTAGGCATCTTCTTATACACTCCATCAATCAAATCGGGCAGGACGGTGCATTAAAGGCACCAAATCTGATGAAAATCTTGTCCAAGTGGTGCTCAATTTCTGATAATCTTCTTAGTACAGGAATTTAAGGCAATTAAAGCACTATCGCCGCTTTGCTGCTTCCCAACGGTCAGATTTTAAGCCTCACTGTGTTTTTGGTCTTCGATAGAATCATGGTTTGAGCTTCGTGACAACAAGCACCCTCAACACAATATTTCCCTTTGACCCGTCCGGGGAATGTCGGTGACAGGACTGTGAGGTTTGATGGACTGGCTTCTTGGTTCTGCCCCTTGGCTTGGTATTCAATTCCGTGTCGGAGCTCAGCTTCCATATACCAGTTTGTTGCTATAGGTTCCAAGGTGTGCACGAACTTATGCACCCACTCCTCGCGAGGTATGTTTTCCCATGATGCATAACACTTCCTCAAATGTTCCTGAGGGATATTCTTCCCATCGAACTTACTTTGCACCTCTTGGAATTGGTTTATGAATCTGAAGCACAGAAATTTCTGGCAGGCTCCCCAACTGGGAGTAGACTTTTTATGATCGGGACACCATGCTGCTGTAGCTCCTAATGCTATCTCCAGAGTCTGTATTATTTGTGACTTAGGTACTTGTTCTAAGAAATGTGCAATAATTTCTCTAGGGTCTTTCAACCCAACATATGGAGGCAACTCTCTGGGCTGCGCACTAAGGCATCTAAGAGACTTAGTGATTTGAGCGCACCTATGGCCATGTAGCTCGTACAGTCGATTCTTCCAATTCTCTAGACCATCATCGGAATCAGACATGTAGGAGCTATCACATTACCAATCTATTACACCATCGGCATCAGGCTCGACATAATGTTCTTCCTTGGCTGTAATGTTGTAGATGTGGTCTAGGTTATCCTGCTCCCCTTCGTCTCTGATCAGTTCTATATATCTTTCTCCTTGGGATGGGTTGAGGGGTATGATAACTCGCAGACCATTTCCTTCGAAGGTCATGTGTCTCCTCTTAAGGTTGATGATTGCAGAATTTTCCATGGCCCACTCGATTCCCAACAGGGCTGGATAAGGGTTTCTGTCATCAATGATGTCAATAACTTCAAAATCCACTAGAGTACTTACCCCATAAATATCTATGGGAACACTAAGAAGTCTCCCTAGGGGCACAATCCTTTGATGGTTAGCTAATCTCAGTTGTATAGGTGACCAAGCCAGGGAAGGTTTTCCCATTTGTCCCCAGGTCTAGTTGGGTAGGACATTAACTTCTGATCCAAGATCCAAAATGACATCAGTCATATCATATTCCCCTATCTGAACATTCAATCTCATTTCCCTCCCCGTTCTTCAGACACGACTAACAATTTTATCCTGATCAAATCCTCTCTGAGGGTTTGTGATAGCAAGAACTTTTTGCATCTCTTTTAAAGAATTCTGATTCCTCAAGAGTTTCATATAACTCTGTAAAAAGGAGGAGAGTGTACTTACTTTATCTATCGAAGCATCTTGCGGCTGTGAGGCCTGTTGAGGTTGCCGCGCAGGTACTGCTATTGTGCGAGGGTCAACAATATCGCACTGGGCCGCCTTGACTGGTGCTTGGTCTTTCATAGTGTTAAGTGCTGGGATGTGCTCGGAGGCCTTACACGCGCACACCTCGACAGGTTGTTTCGGCGTATTCTGAATGTGCATCGTAGCTCCACTTCGGGTGACCACATTGATGGCTACGGTAGGTCTCTGCTCAACAGAAATCAACTGAATATTCTGGGTAGGGCCACTGTTTTTTTCCTGAATCTTTGCTCTGAGCTGGGGGCACTGTTCAATCACATGGTCTACTGCGTGGCAATACCGACAGGTCAATCACATGGTCACATAAAAACCAGAACTGTTTGGGGTCTTCTGATCCCGTGCCTTTGAAGATGGGCAGCTTGATGTCATCAGCTAGGTGCGCCATGGCAGTTCTGGGAGTGTTGGGAGGGGGACAGGATGGCAATGGGGGGGATTTTACGGGGGCAGATTGATCTGTGGCCGGAATACTCGGACTTGGTTGACTGTTAGACTGCGACGAAATTCCAGGGGTAACAGAGCGTCGCTACAGGGTGACCGGAGGATTTCCAGCCAAAGGGTTTTCTTCAGAGTTTGAATCTTCAGGATGTACAGGGGAAGACGCGGTAGCCTGACCTAAGGAATAGGAGTCAAAATATCTTTTTTACCTTGTTCCACTTCACAGCAAACCACTTTGCTCGTCGAAGGTATTATCACTTGCAAACATATGTTAGTACGACTAAGCTAGCAGTCTGATTCAAACAACAATATACCCTTTTCAGCCAATAGTATTTTAATCCTCAAGATTAATGAATTCAAAAACTTACCACGGGGGCCTTTGAAAAACTATCGTTCAGCTTCGCTGAAGGAGGTACTTGTGTCAATGGAAAACTCTATCACAAAGGCTTCCAATGTTCGCGTCGTCCAGAAATCAACAACGCGGGATACCTCGTTGTTCACGTGTTGCACAAGATTGACCCTTGTGGGGGTCCACGTGGGAACCCGTCGAGTTTGGAAGTTCGTTCATCGCTCTGTTAACCTAGACAACCATTGGTGCAACTCTATGTGGATACTACCAAATAAAATTTCATAAGCATCACAAAAAACATACCTTTGTAAAAATTCACGTGCGCTCCAATGCGGATTTGTGTTCTCTTGTTGCGCGAATTTCAGATAAGTCTCAGCAAACCAATCACCGATTTCCTTCACAGAGGGCATCCAAAACATAGCCCTCGAGGTACGACGCAAACCCCTCTTGAGCAGATACCGAGTTCAACCGGCAACAGAACCAATTTGTTGGGCAATAGGGCAGACCCAGGTTTAATCCTTTTATGTCGCACCAACAAAATACCCATAGTGTTGGCCCTTTCAGCAACAACCTATGCGCAGGTTGTAGTCTCACCCGAAACAGCTATGGGGTGCCGCAGAATCAGTTTTCTGCAAGCAGAGAGGGATATTACTGTACCTTAGCCTTTAATAAACTTATTAATCAATAATTACACAGCTTTGTCATTCACTCATATACAACTTCGCAGATAGATAAACAACTGTGACTTGCTTAACCCACTACAGGGAATTCACATCGAAGCTTGTTATTAGCAGTGATCTAATTTATTAAATGTATATATTTATTAATGCATAAAAGACAATAGAAAGAGAAACAACACAAGAAACCACAACACCAGATATAACGTGGTTCACCCCCAGTATAGGGGCTACGTCCACAAAACTGTGTTTTATTCAACTTGCTACAAAACCATAGTTTTATCTACGCACTCAGCTGCAGATCCCTTCAGTCCTTAAAATCCATGCACACAGCAGTAGGCTTCTATGCACACAGCTGCAGATCTTTCCTTAACCTTCTTACAAAAACCCTCTGTGCACACAGTTGGGACTTAACCTTTCCTTACACAATCAGCCTTAGCTTCGCCTTTCTTTTTTTACATCAAAAATTCTAACTTTTCTTATTTACAAAAATTCCTATTTATACATCGCGCTATTACAAAACCATGGCTTCAAACCATGGGCACCCAAAACCCTAAACCTTGGATTTAAACCATGGGTTTATTACAAAAAGGGGCTCTGACTTACCCCGACACCCCTAAGACTATTTTGACCCATAACTCCTCTTACAAACTTCCTCAACAACCATGGAGTTACCAAAACTAATATTCCTTAGGGTACGCGTCCCAACACAAAACTCTAAATTTTGTCGATGGTTCCATCACTTAGAAATTTCGGAAAATTTCCTTCTTTGCATTAGCTGCTCAAATAGCTAAGTTTCTCCAATGCCTTTAACACTTCAGCCAACTTCTTCTTCTTTTTCCGCTGCGTCGGCTGTGCCCTTAACTTAAATTTCATCGATGTTTTTAACACTGAAGAGAATTTCTATTCTCTTTTCTCCTCTGTGTCGGCGCCCTTATTAAGTATCTTCCACCGCCATTGCGGCTACTTCGTTGCCTATTTTTGGTCACTGTTGTGGCTACATCATCGTCTATTTCCCGCCGCCGTTGTGGCTGCTCCATCAACTATTTGTTGTCAATCCAAGCAGCTAACCCTCACTGACACTACAGCTTCATCTTCAACTATTTTCTACCGACGTATCAGCTCACACTTCCTCTAACAGCTAAAGTCTTCTGATGTTCTCTGCACTTAGAAAAATTTTCGAAGAACCTCCTTTCTTCGTCCGTCAGTGCATCGACCGCTCCATCCACTAAATCTCACCGATGTATCGTCACCTTCAATGTCTTCCTTCTTTCGGTTCCATCAGAAACCCTTCTACCTAAATGTGTAGACATTGCGGTGATCATCAACTGATGGCTTCCAACGATTTTCACACTTTTGTCGTCCGTCGGTGGCCTGTATCAGAGCGCCTTCTGACTAAAACTTCCGCTACATCGGAGTTGTGTCCCACTAATTTTTCCGATGGCCGACAGCTTGAATACTTGGAAAACTTCTGAACTTTTATTCTGTGGTTCTCATCAGGCGGCCTTCCACTTAGGTGATCCGATGCATCAGCGGGACTTCATACTAAGTCCTTCGATCATCCGATGATCCCAATACTTAGAGGAATTTTCCAAACTTCTCTTGTCATGCACAGGTTTTCTTCTAATTTATGTTGGGAAGAAGGAAACCTGCCTCAGTTAGTTGATCTTTCATGGCCCATTCAGGCCCATGCTGCAACCATAGCTCTGATACCACTCTGTAACATCCCCGACCCTCCGACCGGCGAAGAGGATGTTACCAAACCATCAAACACCCGGGAAATAGTCCCATGAAGTTGAATAGGCATATAATGCTGAAATATAAAGATTTAAACATAAAACATACTAAGATGCATAATCCTTCATATAAATAGTGGAAGCAGACATACTTTCATTCAAGTATACCACATGTTCATCGTATTCATTAATTAGTAAATATAATTGCAGAGACAAAATAGTCAGGAATACTCATCTTAAAAGAATTCGTCCCGTAACCATCTACGTCGCTGCAACGTTCCACCCAACCATAGGCCAGCGTGCTCATCAATCTCTCAGCAACACTGCCACCCCTGAGCTGGGCATGATTCCTCGAGGAATAAGGGTCAAAGTAGGCTTACACATAACCAAGTTACACAAATCAACCAAGCCCACACATTAGGGTTTACCAGGCTGTCAAGGAGATAGGAAAGGATAAACGCTAAGCTGGTGCCTCAATGGAGAGCTAAGGATGCGTACACTAGAGATAACCTTGACCTCTAAGGCATCCACACACCCCACACTAGGAATCAGTCCTTTCTCTACTTCACAGTCCCTCAGGCCCTGAATTCCCTTTCCAATACTCTTCAAGGGTTGTGGAGCA
Source organism: Pseudotsuga menziesii (assembly GCA_001517045.1). NCBI lineage: Eukaryota > Viridiplantae > Streptophyta > Pinopsida > Pinales > Pinaceae > Pseudotsuga > Pseudotsuga menziesii. Next base: position 104,812 of record LPNX010833298.1, on the reverse strand, counting down.
GAAAGCCAACAGTCTAACTCTATCTGAGTGGCTCCAAACACTAGTTTTCTCAAGCATACCCAGCCTCTAATCCTACTCTCAGCAGTCCAAATACTAACCACTACATATCGAAGTAAAAAAAATAGTTCACAGCTCTGTGAAGAAGATGAAGACAACAGGGTGACAACCCCAAATGAAAAGGTGAACACGACTTAAGTCCACAAGACGATTCATAGTTGTTCTTGGCCCTAGCATGGCCAAAAAAACTCAGCAACAATCCAAAACCAGGGGAAGACAATAGCCCCAAACTCACAATGAAACGATGGCAACATTACATAGTCTGCAAATGGAAAATAAGCCAAACTCCCAGCATGGACAGGGGAAGACATAGACGCAGACCACTATCGGAAACATACACAACCACAATTGAAAAGGATAAATACACCTACCACTGAAACCAGTATGGAACACATAGGCACACAACCCTGAGCATGAATGGTTCCTGTACCTGAAAATCCTGAGTGATAGCAACAATTCCTCTAGCTCCATGCGTGAGGAAAAACAACGACGAATTCCTGTGCGTGAGAATGGGAGAGGATGACTCTCTACATGAGGATGGGCAGAAATGATGGAGAATATCCAAAATGGTTCGCGCGTGAGGAACCCGATATCCCTGCGTGAGACTAAGAAAAAACCCCCAAGAACGTGGGTGGAAGAGTGGAGAGTGGTGACCATTCCCCTTCCCTCCATGTGAGGAAGAGCTAGCTCACTAGTGGAGTGTACATGGGGCAAATACTGGAAGTCCTGCCACCCACAACTCCCTAGCCATAACTGCTCCCAACTAATCAAACAACATAAGTTTAGTGGGTGTTCGACACATGGAAAACTCCCAATGGCTCCAATGGTTTAGACAAACCCCCCTTAACCTTAGGAATCATTCTCTTTTCATTCAACGTTGCATCGTCATAGCTTGGTGTAGGTTTATTTCAATTGAGGCGCATATTTACATGATGCCAAAACTATAATGTGCCAGATAGCACAATATACCATCTGTTATAGTGGATTTCACCACTCCAGGTGAATCACACTTTATATGGCCTTCCCCTGTCCCACTGCAGACTCTTTAGACCCCATGGACCATATTTTATCCTTTGATGTTTCCTTGATCATCCCTAAAACTATATAAAAAATGATATACGTGGATTTTTACCCGATAAACGCGTACATATGCGGGTTGGACTCCTATAACCGCGTACATCGGGATGTTTGCATAGTCCAAATCCTTTTGGAGTTTTCCTTGACATGGATCTGACTCATTCGACTCCTGGCCTTCCATATGCCTTGAGATCGCTTGGATTCGACCCTTCATTATCCCTTGTGAAGCTATATAAGGAATCCCTTGGTACATTGAAGGCATATAGAGAGATTGAAAGCAACGAAACTATAGTCCATTGTTGCTGAAATTTATGCTTGAGTCTGCATCCCTTTGTCCCTTTGGAGCACTTTTGTGTTCTTCCCAAGCTTGCCTTTTGCTAGTGAGATTGCTATCATGAGATGGAGGATTGAGGTGGTGGAGGCCCAAGTGGGGGATTCAGTTTCTCCGGTTCGCAGACGTGCCGTCAGAGGTTGTATCTATCTTGTAATCTCTGATTTATATTAATAAGAACTATATTTTCCTGTCCAATGATGTGTATTTGATTGAATATTGTATCCATTGGAATATGTCAAATGATTTTACATTATTGATTATATATGCTAGAATAGATCTAACACCATGATTTATAGTATGCTTGTATTGTTTACTTGTTGTTGAGGGAGTATTATATCAATTCAAGCTGAAGATTGGAAAGCTCAACGAGGATCTACTTCAACCATCCGGAATAAGGTACGAGGTCTGATCCTTTAGTGTTAGAAATTTTATTTCTATTGCATATTGGAAAGATTAATTTCTGGAGTCAAAGCTATCTATTGTGGTACCCCAAGCCATAGGAATTTCTCTCCATAACAGAATTGGCGACTCTGCTGGGGAGTTCCTAGTAGTTGTTCTTTGGGGGTGATATTCTCGGCATTCAATGTATTTGAATTGCTCTTTCTCTCTTGTTTCTGTGTCAGGTCTAGGGGCATGTATGCCTGGTAGAGTCTGATTGGAGTGACGTCTGTCTCAGCCTGTCTGTTTGCCTTGTTTTATGCACCTTTTCTTCCTGTACGTGGGTTTTTGATTTACAGTCGTGTATACACATGGTTTCCTTTGTGATTTCCACGTATACACGTGGGTTTACTGCGAACAGTCGCGTATACCCTGGATTTTTCCCTTTTTGTGGAAGTTAATTGGTTGCTGGGTGAATGCTGTTAGTTGATGAGTCTCCTTTGGCACTGCCTGAGTCTGTTTTGACCTCTATTTCAGACTGGAAATGTTATTTTTAGCCTAATTTTTTTTTTTAGGAAATTTCTTGTCATGGCATTTTCGATTTTTGTTTGCGATTAGTGCATTAGAGTTATTTTACCTTAGTGCTTTGCTTGGATGTTGTCTATGTGTGCTTGCAGAGTCTGGGGGTGGTAGAATCATTCTTTTTCTTTTTGCATCTCTTATATTTTCAAAAAATCCAAAAACATTTGCTTATCATAATGCATTGCATTTTGCACTTTGCATTGTACTTGCACTAGATCTAGATTTGCTTTGGAGTACTAGTTAGGACTTCATATAGGAAAAATTTGCATTCATCATTTGAAGAAGAATTGTGCATTTCATGTAGTAGCATACCCTGTTTACATGGACGCAATGCATTTGCATTGATTGTTACGGTGTGCATTTTAGTTCATGTTGCGTCATAACACCACTAGTTTCACGACCATATTCTATTTTTGAGTAATAAAGCCAACTAAAATCAATGCTAATTAAAATGAATTACACTCTTTTCTTTTCTAGGGTGCACCAACAAGCTTAGGTTTTAGGATCTTGGAATAGTTCATTGTAAGTCAATTCTCCAAGATCACTAAACAACAACATCTAGGTGTCTGTCCAGGGAGTGTGTGAAATCCTTGGTATAACCATCGTTCTTAGGATCCTCCTCTCAAACAGGAGTTAAGCACGAGGCATTGTGAGCGGTTATTGATTGGGATGACCCCTAGTCATAACTGAGTAGCACCGGAGATATTTCCAGGATTGTATTCGTATCTGGGGGATCTTTCGAGAGTTTTGGGCTTTGCTACCCTTCCCATACGGTCAATCTCGCCTGCGACTGTCCGCCTAAGCTTTGATTATATTGAGGTGACCTTAGTGACCTTACCTAGGATATCGAGGGGGTACTTGTAGAGGTTATTCTGTAGGTGTCTCGGCCAGGTTGGCATTGGACAGCACAGTCGCTTTACGCGTTGAAGCTGAGGGCCACAATAATTGGTTACGTACCTCCGCTTGTTGTGTATGGGAGTCTTAGGCCTCTCCTAGGCGAGACATACCTGCTTCATTCAGGAGCTCACTTATCTAGCCCTTGTTTGCTTGCATTTGGCTTTAGATTTTATTAGTGATTGCTCTGTGCACACTAGTTGGCCTTGGGTTTACGTAAATAGAGAGTCTTTTCTATTTTTGTTTTGAGTCATTGTGGATTCGAGTGCAGTTCCGCGCCGTTCTCATCGTTTAGCAGGACTTTCGCCTTCCACTTCTCCTCCTCCTTTGGGAGAGAGACCTAGAAATTCTAGGTGGACTATGTCACACACTGATTCACACACCATGGAGGATCATTTAGAGACTATTCCTGAGCCACATCCTCTCCTTCGTGTTGACGATGGGAAATTTACTCCTACATACGATCCTTCACCTGACCTAGCTGAGTTCGGTCCTATGATTTCCAATATAGGATATTTGCATGATAGACCTACTCAATATAGGGCTGATTCCCCGTTGACACATTACCGGTATGGAATGCCAGAAGATGCCGAGACTCACTTTGAACCTGCCAGCACTAGCTACGGTAGTTATGCTATGACTTGTCTTCCTATGCACGATTTGACATTTCATGTCGAATCCGACTTTGAGCCTAGCACTATGCCTGGGGGAAATACCATTCCTTATCTTGCAGAGAGGTTTGGGAGTACTAGTCACATTGCACCTTTCGTCCTAGTGGTGGAAGCTACATCTCACCCCCCTCCTAGGTCTAGGGTTAGTGATCCAATTAGGATACTAGTTCTGAGACGGGTGATGATAGGCGGTAGTATGTATCTTATTACTCAGATTCCTTCGTCCTTGGTTCCAAGTTCTTCAAATGTACATCCTCCACCTTATCCATGTGGTCCTTCGAGCTGATATATGGCTATGAGTCAGGTCCATAGTGCGGTTACTAGGCCGATTGTGTCTCAATTTCATATGCCACCCGCTGCTTCGGGAGGCTATATTCACGCTTATAGTGGTCAGCTTGTTACGTCCGGGACATATATACCTACTTCTGGTATGTATGTTCCCCCTTTTGGTGCTTCTCTTCCTACCTACGGAGTGTCCCATGGGACATCGCATGCAATGACCTATGGACCTTATTACGGTCCACAGTATGGACAGGTTTCTTCACCTTACGGAGGCAGGTATCAACAACCTACTTAATCTCCTAATTATGGCTTTGTAGCTCCTACTAGTCAAGTTCCACCTTATTATGGTACTTCCACATGACCTTATACAGGTCAGACAGGAGGAGGACACTATGGTCAAGGCCATGGTGGTGCTCAAACCTATGTGAACCAGGGAGCGGTCCATCGACCTCATCATCCTAGGCTCCCTTTCCTCGCGAAAATTAACCTTCATGACTTATCAAGACTTACAAATGATCCCATGGCTCATGACCCGGATTGGTCGGCTATCCATACCAAGCTTCCTTCGGACATACCTAAGTTCGAAGGCAAACCAGGAGAGGATCCGAGCGAACACATTACCACGTTTCACCTTTGGTTCTCTTCGAATTCGTTATATCAGGACTCAGTCCGCTTGTGACTATTTCAACGCTCCCTCACAGGGCCTGCTGCGAAATGGTATGTAGAGCTACCAAAGGGAGAATTTTCCTTGTTCGACGATCTTGCGATGACTTTTATTAATCAATTCCAGCTACCAGTGCGCTATGGAATTGGTACTGAACTCTTGTCGACATTTCAGCAAGATAAAGCCACCCATATTTCTGATCATATTCAGGAGTGGCGTAGACAGAAGAGATTAATTAAAGCTTTTATACCGTCGGAGTTCCTTCTCGAGTGGTTCCTCAGGTCTTTATTTCCATATATCACGAAGGATGTTTCTACATCCAGAGTGCAGAATGAGGAACAAGCAATATTTAGGGAACAGGAACTAGAATTGATTTATGCTCAGTCTGGTTTGTTGTATGAGATTATTCCCAACACTCCTCGTTCTAGTTTCGATCCCAAGGTCAAACCTGGACCACATGCCAATGGCATTGTGGGTTGTGCAAGTGTGAAACCTGCAGATTCAGTTGCAAAACAAGTTAGTCGATTGTCTCTCAACCAGCCTGCTTCGGGACAAGCTATGGCTTCATCTCAACCCACCCAAATGGTGAGTGTATTTTCTGTGCAATCCTCGGACCAGAAGGGTAACCAACAACCCGGATGGAATAGAAAAAAGGGTAAGAATAATAATCGAAAGGGTGGGAATAGGAATGAGAATGCTTCCAATAATGACAAGAACAGTCAAAATGCTGGTGCAGACAAGCAAGCAAAACGTAAGGTTAAGTTCCCTTGCAAGCTATGTAAGGATGATCACCTCACTTACTTGTGCTCTCGAATTGATGAAGCTTCAAGACTCTTAGCACAAGGCCCATCTGTGCTAACAAACCCTTTACCGCATAACCAGAATATGAACTTGAAGTCCCAGAAGAAATCTAGTGAGAATGATTCACCAGAAGCTAGTGCTCGTGGGTGCATTAACATGGTCCGTGCTGCGAAGGTTGTGACTCGTGTGAAATATTATGGATCGTCACAACCCAACCCAGGCAAAGAACCTGATCCACCAAGAACCCCTTTGCGCATTGAGAAACCTGTGGATAAACCTAAAGCTGCACCTCGCATTCCTAAGGGGGTACTTAAGTGCTCAGGGAATAATCCAAATGCCCAAGCTGCCCAGAATTATTCAGTTGTCGAGGATTTGGGCCATACTCCTTATGCGATGTTTGCATTGGAAGTGCTTCAGAGTTGTCCTTCACAAAGGAAGGCTTTGTTGATGTATATGTAACTTCAGAATGTATTCTTATATGTATTTTATATATTGTAACCCGATGTTTATTCCGGGATGTTTCTATTATGTATTTGAGTCATATTGTCTTACCCCCGATGTTTCGATTGGGAGGATTATTAATGTAAACAAGTCTTGTCAAGTCATTAGGTAAGTCCCCATAGTTTCGGGGCACTTGGGTTATTATACACTAATTAAGGTGTAGGCTCGAGTAATTAATTGTAAGTTAAGCCTACATGGTTGAGTGCACTTCAAGTCAATGGAAGAATATAAATAGAGAGTGAGAGTCTCTCTATTTATCACTTGTGAATTACATCACTTGCTCTCTCAAGTGTGGCGCACCTTTGGAGAAGGAAATACTTTGGCTTGACAGAACACAGAAGGATGATGTTGTGTTGGGAGGTAATCTTACTGTTTTGGGTTTCACATATTGTGGTGATACTATCTTAGAGGAAGTTGAGGGGTTTTCTCCATTTATGGTTTCCCCTACCAAAACTCTTTGTGTCTCTTGTCTCATGTGATGTGCTTATGTTATTGCTGTGCTTGTTATTCTCTCAGTGAAAAGATCCTAACATAATGCTAGCTTAAATGTTGAAAAACTAACATGGTATCAGAGCTAACCTGAGAAGAAGACATTGTGCAGCTACAAAAACTAGGGCTTCCTATTTTGTGGATCTTCCTCCACATATTTTCAGCAAAAGTATGCTAGGATGACTCTCCATTGAAGGGTGCATCTTTCTGTCGATGCGGAATTCAATTTCAATCATTTTCAGTTTCGATGTGGAAATTAGGGATTTCTACAGAAGAGGAATTTTTGGGTGAGACCAGCATAGGATTTTTCTCCTCATCAAAACCTAAATTTATAGACCTGTATCAAGAAATTTGGTTGGGTAAATCTCCGGGAAAGTCAAACCCTAGTTTGACCCCTAGCTAGGAGAAACCCTAAATACTAAAACTGCTAAGTTTTGGTACAGTCGCTATATTCCACGATTGGAAAAGTATCAGAAGCTAAAAATTGCAGGAGAAGAAGATAACATTCTGTTGAACACTTTGTCCAAATTTCAGCCTCTGATTCACTATATTCTGGGAGATATGATCTCTCCAAGTTAGGGTTCCATCCTCTTCCAGAAATCATCCATAAACAGGACACCTGGGGAGATCTAAAATATCTTGGGCTACAGAGGTCCAAATGGAATTCCTGAAGATTTTCCAGAAATGGTACGGAATGTACTTTCTTTGATCTAAATATCAGACTCAGAAGATGAATCAGGGACACGTGGCAATCCGTACAACTTTGTTGTTCTGAACAGTCCTGTAACAGGTCACCTTGGGAAAAGGATCATAAATCCTAAATGGTGAAACCAATTCTGATGAAACATACGATGTTGGATCAGGGACATTCTATTTTACCTTAGTGAGAAATTTTTGACACATAGGAGCAGTAATTTCAGAGATATCATAGAAACAGTAACAGGCATTTCTGCAGAAGAGATCAGAAAATTAGGGCTTCCTGTTCCGGGAGCTTCCCTCCACTATTTTCAGAAAAGGAGTACATTGGACAGCTCCATTTGAAGAGATCTATCTGTTCATCCAACCAGATCTGAAAGATTCCAAGTTTCAAAAATTAGGGTTTCTGCGACAAACCCTAGATCAGCAAACTCCGAGACAAGGGTGGATACCTCAAATCGGTAAGATATAATCCTTTGCTATTTCCATTTGAGGTTCTCATTTCAAAATGATCAGCTTGATGATAAGCTTGGTGAAGTTGAAAACTTCCAAGCATAGAAGTATTTTATCTCTCTGGATTGGACACCTACATGAGTATAGAGGTTCCAGTTTCAGAGGGAGATGAGGCCAAAGAAGACATCATGCTCATGCTGCAGAGGATGATGAACCATCCAAAAAGAGATCCAGACATGAAAGTGAAGATTCTTCAAGCGAGGATGAATATGTTCTGATATCAACTCTCACAGGTAACATTATTCATGGAAGTGATGATTGGCTTATAAACAGTGGGGCTTCCAAACATATGACGGGATTCAAGGAATCTTTTGTGAGACTATCAGAACATGAATGACTAGGAGATGACTACCAATGTCCAATAAAAGGTAGTGGGGAATCTTCATACAAGCTATACTCTGGTAAGTCTCTAACAATGAAATAAGTATTGTTTGTGCTAGGATTGAAGAAGAACCTTCTCTCCATTTCAGCATTGATGCAAAAGGAATGTGGGATGCATTCATAGATGGTCAAGTCATCATGTGACCAAAAGGAAAGACTATTGATGATGCGGTAGTGATTGAAGAACAAGAAGGAGGCTTGTACAAATTGAAGGGCCATCCAGAACAAGCCTTGATCCATGATACGGTAGAGCCAAATGAGCTTTGGCATAGAAAACTTGCACATGTGCACTACAAAGCAAAGTTGTTGAAGGTATTCTAGAATTTCAAGCTATTTGAAGGGAAGAACAACTTGAAGCGGTAAAAGAAGCGGTGAAGAATGCAGAAGTGGTGATGGCCACCTTGAATGACCTCCCAGGATCGTGGAATTCATTCATTCAAGGAATTTGTTCCAGAAGGAAGTGATTACTTTCATCAAACTTTGGGAAAAAGAAGAAGCTCTACCCATAAGAAGAGAAGATAAGACGGGAGCATTTGAAGATCCGGCTCTCACCATCCAAAGAAGATCCCTCAAGCAATGAGGAATATGAAGAACTCAACTCTTGAAGAACCTATTATCCACCTCAGCATTTGGATAAGAAACGATGTGACTATGAATGAAGAAGACGATGAATCTGAAGGCTCAAGAAGGAGTCTACCCTCGAAACAAATAAAGATAAGTATTCAATTGTCATTTCATTATATTATTTTGTTATGCATTTGTTTATATTCAGTTGTTGTATTATGCATGATAGGATGTTTGCATTAATGACAGCATACTACTAATATGCATGTGATGGGTAAGTAGCTCATAGTGCTATACAAATTCTCCATTGCTACTTATCTAGAATGAAACCTCTTTGCTGACATATTGGATTAGTGCACAATCTCAATGTTGTCCTGGTAGATATGGAAGGAATCTAGAAAGTTTCAGTGAGATATGGATGAATGTTGTATTGGATAAAGTAGTTGCATGATCATATATTTATGCATAAGAATTTGACAGTATGAATTTTCCTTATGAAATGTTTCTAACCATGCAAATACATTTGACTTGTAGGAAAGATCGCATACATAATCGCTTACAAGCAAAGAAGAATGAAGACTTGTTCCGAAGAACAAGTGACGACAGTTTCAAGACAAAGAATAATATGATGAATGCAGTGACATCATTGATGCAGAACCTTCCAGTTCAAGAAGAATGATGTCAGGGCGTATTATCGAGACCTGAAGAGAAGTTCATAGTTCCATCATGCAGTAGATGGAAACATCGTGGGATACAAAACAAGATTCGTAGCATGAGGCTTCTCATGAAGAGAAGGCATAGTCTACGAAGAAACATTTACAGCTAATACAAGTGAAGTCACATGACATGCATAATCATGTGTGCAAATGAAAGAAGTCCTTGTACGAGTTTAGAATACACCCATGGGATATCACATACATGATGAGCTTGATGAATATCTTAACCTTTGCTACAAGGTTGATAGAGAATGAGAAGCTCACAGATGGGTGAAATATGAACTTTTGAAGAAGTTCAAGATAGAGGATATTAGTATCCAGTGATCCTAGATGGATACTACTTGTCACTCCAGTATAGAATGTTTCAATGCATAGAGTACAAAATACAGAGGGAGTATGATGCTCTGCTTCAGAGGGAGTGACTACAAAATATCCTGAGGATCGACATGGTACTGAGAGTAAAGTGGATTCCAACCTTTGCTTCAAGGTTGAAGACGAAAGACCAGTGATACTCCTGTTATGTGTCGATGCACTATTGTTCTAGGTATGGAGGTGTGGCAGAGTACAGATGGAATCTTCCCTGGACAAGGGAAGTATGCAGTAGAGATCCTGAAGAGGTTCGAGATGATGGACTGCAAGGCTATGGCTACACCTATGGCATCGAACCTGAAGCTATTGAGTGATACTTCTTCAGAGATGGTTGATGCTATGATGTATCGTCAGATGATTGGGTCATTGATGTACCTGGCGAACACGAGACCAGATATTTTCTTTGCTATGAACACCTTGAGCCAGTATTTGACAGATCCGAGAAGTGTTCACTTGATTGCTGCAAAGCATATTCTGAGGTACCTGAAGGGTACAATTGATTATGGGCTCAAGTATGATGCGAATCAGAAGATTAACCTGGAGAGTTATGTTGATTCAGATTGGGCAGGTAATGCCATCGACAGGAAGAGTAGTTCAGGATGTTGCTTCAGTATGGGATCAGGTGTGATCTCTTAGTTTAGTAGGAAGCAATCCTGTGTGGCACTGAGTACAGTTGAAGCAGAGTATGTCGCAGCTTGTTTAGCTAGTTGTGAGGCAGTATGGCTGTGGAAGCTACTGTCTGATATATTTGATCTCCAGTTGGATGCTACTTGTATACATTGTGACAACCATAGTTGTGTGAAGTTTTCAGAGAATCCAGTGTTCCATGACAAGTCAAAGCATATCGAGATCAAGTATCACTATATTAGGAATATGGTGCAGAGAGGAGCTGTAAAGCTCCTGTATGTTGCGACGGAGGAACAGATAGCTGATGTATTGATGAAGCCATTGGCTAGGCTAAATTTCGAGTACTTCAGAGAGAGACTTGGTGTTCTCCAGATCGAGGCTTCCTCCCAGAGACAGTGATGAGTCCCAAAGCCATTCTAACGAGCAGGTCAGATGTAAGGGCTGAGCCATTCTGTCATGGTGAGAGGATTGGTTCCTTCCATGACTGATATGAGTGCTGAGATTGAGAGCCATTCTGATGAGTAGGTCAGATGTAAGGGTTGAGCCATTCTGGTCATGTCTAAAGGATTAAGGTCCTCCCATGACATATGTGAGTGCTGGACATTCTGTCGAGTAGGACAGATGTAAGGGCAACTGCCACTCTTCGGGAGAGTGGAGGCACCTGGTCTGTTACCAGGTAGCTCAGTCAGGGACTGGGGGCCATTCTGACTAGGGTGTAGGATTCAGTTCCTACCAGGTCAGATGTGAGTGCATAAATCTCTCTTCATTGTGGCGGATGTGGTTCCAGCCTGGTTGAGAGTCTTCCATCATTGTGGCGGAGGTGGCTCTAGCCTGGATGGGATTGTGCCCTTCTAACGAGCAGGTCAGATATAAGTGCAAAAATCTATCTTCATTGTGGCGGATGTGGTTCTAGCCTGGTTGAGAGTCTTCCATCATTGTGGCGGAGGTGGCTCCAGCCTGGATGGGATTGTGCCCTTCTGACGAGTAGGTCAGCTATAAGTGTAGAAATCTCTCTTCATTGTGGCAGATGTGGTTCCAGCCTGGTTGAGAGTCTTCCATCATTGTGGCGGAGATGGCTCTAGCCTGGATGGGATTGTGCCCTTCTGACGAGTAGGTTAGATATAAGTGCAGAGCCATTTCACAGATGGTAGTTGATGTGTCCTACCATGCTGGTGAATATAAGTGTTGAGCCATTTCACAGATGGTAGTTGATTGTGTCTACCATGCTGGTGAATGTGAGTGCTGGGCCTTTCTGATGTGATTGTAGTTTACTACATGATCAGATGTGAGTGCTGGGCATGCCTTTCTGACGAGCAGGTCAGATGTAAGTGCTGGGCGAAGACCTACATGAGAGTAGGCCTACAACAAGCATGAAAAAGGGCTGGCTCTGTAGAACTTCCTATGACGCGATAGTACACACATGATGATGACCAGTGGAGATCCAGATCAAGCTATGATCTAGATCCAGTTATGATGACTCCGAGAGATCCATATCGAGTGATGATCCAGATCTAGCAGTAGTGATCCAGATCGAGAGATGATCTAGATCCAGATGACTTGAAGATGGAGATGACTTGAAGACAAACATGATCCAATGATACAGAGAAGAAGACCAGTGCTAAAAATTGTGTCGAAAGAATACCTTCCTAGTTAAGAGGGAGTGTTGATGTATATGTAACTTCGGAATGTATTCTTATATCTATTTTATATATTGTAACCCAATGTTTATTCCAAGATGTTTCTATTATGTATTTGAGTCATATTTTCTTACCCCGATGTTCCGATTGGGAGGATTATTAATGTAGACAAGTCTTTTCAAGTCATTAGGTAAGTCCCCATAGTTTCGGGGCACTTGGGTTATTATACACTAATTAAGGTGTAGGCTCGATTAATTAATTGTAAGTTAAGCCTACATGGTTGAGTGCACTTCAAGTCAACGGAAGAATATAAATAGAGAGTGAGAGTCTCTCTATTTATCACTTGTGAATTACATCACTTGCTCTCTCAAGTGTGGCGCACCTTTGGAGAAGGAAATACTTTGGCTTGACAGAAGACAGAAGGATGTTTTTGTGTTGGGAGGTCATCTTACTGTTTTGGGTTTCACATCTTGTGGTGATACTATCTTAGAGGAAGTTGAGGGGTTTTCTCCATTTATGGTTTCCCCTACCAAAACTCTTTGTGTCTCTTGTCTCATGTGATGTGCTTATGTTATTGCTATGCTTGTTATTCTCTCAGTGAAAAGATCCTAACATAATGCTAGCTTAAATGTTGAAAAACTAACAGGCTTTGCTTTCTGCTCTTGGTGTGAACGGTGATGATTCTTCCTCAGTGATCAAATTTGAAACCACAGGTCATCAACCTCACTTTCTCTACTATGTGTCACTTTTGGTACACGTAGAATGTCTTAAAATGATCATCAAGCACACTGTGATTGATGAGGGCCCTGTTGCATCTGTGATGTCTTTGTCCTGTTGGAGGGGTCTTGGTTCTCTTGAGTTGTCAAAATTAGTGACTATGTTAACTGCTTTTGATGGGAGATATTTTAGGCCACACGACATCATTTCATCCCTTAAATTCCATTTGGGAGGGAATACCATTGCGATAGAGGTTGAGGTGGTTGATGCACCCCTCTACTATAATCTCTTGCTGGGTCGGAACTGGATGTATAGTATGCAAGCCGTTGCTTCTTCCATGTTTCATGTTGTATGCTTTCCTCATAATGGGAAGATTGTAACGATTGATCAAATGACATTCAAGAATTCCCCTGTTACTGCATCTTGGGGAACTTCGGTCTCCGTCGTTGAACACTCTCAGCCAGCAATTGGGAGTGTGGGTGTAGGCATGTATCCATCCATCATGGGAAGCTTTAGTTGTCCTGCGCCGGTCCTCATGATAGGATCTTGTTCCGATAAGGCTTCGACTTCTACGACCTTAGTGTCTTTTCACATGACTCATATGGGAGATCCTTGGATTATTCCTACACTGAGTATTTCGAGTGAGTCTGTCGAGACCAACGTGCCACTTCCTGCAACCATGATAGCTTATCAAGCCAATCTTATGAATGTTGCAGAGCCTTGTTCTTCCTCTTCGCGGACGGAAGAGGAAGACCCCTATGTACTGTCGGCATGGGCAGTACAATATTCTCATGCCCACGACTGCCTGGATATGGTTTTCCCTTCAGATGAAGCGATCATCGAGGCTATGTCAGGCGTTGAGCCGCCATGTGAGAAACTTCATCATAGATCATATTTCCTTCCATTGCTTGACCATTTGGAGCATGAGGATTATAGGGATATTCTTAGTCAGAGAGTTGGTAGTCCCATGATTCCATTAAGCTCTCCTGGTCAGATGGTTGATGGGAACATGGCGAACATATCTTCCACAATTTCTATCAACATCTCTCGAAATCCTGGCACCATTGAGAATGTATATATTGGGGCGGATTGTTTCCATGCTAATATTCTCAAATATACTGAGCTATTCAAGGAATTTTGTGATATTTTTTCTTGGTCTTATGATGAGATGCCAGGTATTGACCCTTAGATTGCCGAACATGAGATTAAGACTTACCCCAACACTAAGCCTATTCAACAATGTTTACGCACCGTGAATCCTAGGAAAGCACCCACCATTAAGGAAGAGATAGAGAAGCTGTTGAAAGACGGCTTCATCTATCCTGTTCCCTTGACGGAGTGGGTTTCAAACACCGTTCCGATGGATAAGAAGTAGGGAGCGATCTGAATATGCACTGATTTCCGTGATCTAAATCATGCCTGTCCTAAGGATAACTTCCCCACACCATTTATAGATCATATTTTGGATGAGTGTGCGGGTAGCGAGGTGTTCTCCTTTATGGACGGCTTTTCCGGGTATAATCAGATCCAAATTAAACCTGAGGACCAACACAAGACTACATTTATTTGTCCTTGGGGAACATTTGCATATCGGAAGATGCCTTTCGGCCTTAAAAATGCCGGAGCTACATTTCAGTGGGAAATGACCTTGATTTTCCATGATCTCAAGTCTATTATTGAAGTATTTTTGTATGACCTTGCTGCTCATTCTCATATGAGATTGCGTCATTCCTATCACTTGAGATTGGTCTTCGAAATATGGCGGCACTATTCGGTTCGATTAAATCCTCATAAGTGCATCTTTTGCGTGAAGTCAGGTCATTTATTAGGATTCATCGTTTCAAAGGAGGGCATAAGAGTTGATCCCTTAAAGGTTGAGGCAATACTTCAGTTGTCTCCCCTGAAGAATATTCATCATCTTCAGTGTTTTCAAGGTATGGCAAACTTCTTACGAAGATTTGTGGTCAACTTTGCCAATTTGACTAGAGGCTTCATGCGTCTCTTGGAGAAGGATACTCCCCTTGAATGGGATGAGCGAACCCAGGAGTCCTTCGATGCACTTAAGCGAGCCCTAGCATCGGCCCCAGTGATTAGTCCTCCGGATTATAGCTGTGATTTCCTATTATATGTGGCCGCGTCTTTAGAGACGATTGGTATGGTATTGGTTCAGGAGGATGAGGAGCTCTAGGAGCATGTCATATATTATCTGAGCCGAAACCTTATTGACACAGAGATTTGTTATTCTCATGTCGAGAATCTTGCTTTAGCGATCGTACATGAGGTTTAGCGTTTGAGACATTATATTCTCCTTCAACAGACCTTGATTGTGGCCCATGTCAATCCATTTCAGTTCGTCCTCACATGAAGGATGATTGGGGGAAAGTATAATAAATGGATTGTCATCCTACAAGAGTTCTATCTCAAGTTTGTTTCGGCAAAATCGAAGAAGTCATTAATTTTTGCAGAGCTTATATCAGATTTCTCGATCGAGGCCGAGGATTTTGTTTGTGAAGATACGTTTGTTGATGAACACATCTTCTTAATCTCCATGTCTGACCCATGGTATGGAGATATCATAGTATATCTGCAAACACAGAGGACCCCTACTCACCTCTCGCGAGATGAACGACGACGATTATGTCAAGTCTCTGAGAACTACGTTATAGTGGACAATACTTTGTACCACCGTGGGGTAGATTCCATTTTACGATGTTGTTTAACTCATGAGGAGGCTGAGGTTGTGCTGAATGATTGCCACAGAGGGGCGTGTGGTGCTCATTTATCTGGGCTTTCTACAGCTCAAAAGATTTTGAGAGCGGGTTATTTCTGGCTGTATATCTTTAAAGATTGTGTAGATGCGGTCAAGAGGTGCCACCCTTGCCAGGTGTTTGCATCAAATATGTGCTAGAAGCCTGCCCCGTTACATCCCATTATCACCGCCGGTCCCTTCACCAAGTGGGAGCTTGATTTTATGGATTGCAACCCAGCTTCGGCTGGGGGGCACCATCATATTATAGTTCCTGTGGATTATTTCATGAAATGGGATGAGGCAATGCCTACAGTAAAATCCGACGGTGAGACAACCGCTCACTTCGTATTCAACCAAATCATTACTCGGTTCGGGATTCCAAAATAGCTTGTCACTGACCATGGCTCGCACTTTCAGAACCATATGATGGAAGAGTTGGCATCCAAGTTAGGGTATAAGCAAGAGCACTCCTCTTCTTACTACCCCCAAGCGAATGGACAGGTTGAAGCAGTGAATAAATCACTTAAGTCCATTCTCCAACGAACCATCGCACAGAGCAAGACGAATTGGCATATTATGTTATACCCTGCTTTGTGGGCATATCGAACCGCGGTTAAGAATGCCACTGGTTTTTCTCCATATCAGCTTGTACATGGAGTGGAGTTGATATTGCCGGTTGAATGCAATATTCCTTCGTTGAAGCTAGCTGTGGAACTCTTACCAGACACTTCACCTTTGGAGGAGCGTTTGGTCCACCTCGAGCAACTTGATGAGCAATGTCGAGATGCCTTGGTGGCTCTAGAGGTTAATAAACATCACGTTAAGGTCCAATATGAAAAGTCTGTCCGTCCAAGAGTGTTTAGTGAAGGATACTTGGTCCTCTTGTGGGATCAATCGAAAGAACCCTTGGGGGTAGGGAAATTTAATCCTATGTGGCGTGGTCCTTACGTGGTCAAGCGTGTCTTAGATAAGGGTGCCTATGAGTTAGTCGATTACGAAGGCACAACTTTGGCGGAGCCTAGAAATGGGCTCTATCTCAAAAAGTACTATGCATGATCTTTAGCCAAGGCTACTTGTTGTATATTATTGTACAGCTTTGCATAATTAGGTCTTTTTCTTATCGTGATTGGGTTTGTGATTAGTTTCCGTTTCTTTTGGCAGATGTCAATGGAATCTTCCACCTACATAGGATTCACGGATGGTGCAAGCCATCACACTCGG
>LPNX010833298.1:44850-87674 GCA_001517045.1 Pseudotsuga menziesii | reverse complement strand
AACCGATCACCATAAAACCTTTTATATATATCAAAAATGTGGTAATACATAGTGTCATATACAAAAATGGAGCTTTCAAAGCTTCCATCATATAATACATGGTCGTACAAAACATATACACTCCCAGTGTCTAATCCTGTGGAGGGGGAGGGTTGTGATCATGATACGTCACTACGGCTCTAGCTAGCCGCTGAAATAAATGCACCCATGCGCGTGGCAGCCCACCACCTGTCGATGCATGACCTCAGGAAAGTCCTCGACTTGCGCCATGGGAACTCTATGAGTCAGTCGCACGAAGTTGGTATGAATGCCCTGGAGCGTTTGCTCCGCATCCACACCTGTGATGTCATCCCCTCTTCCCCTTCGTCTATGACGTGGGAAGCCCTCTGGTCATCGTGGTCCCACATATGCACATGAATGGTATATGTCACTATGTGTTGTCACACAAAAACATGTCTTTTTTATTCCACATAATCAAGAAAATACAAAAAAAAAAATAACTCAAAAAAATTTTGAGAGTTGAGATTCGGTACCTATCTCTCCGTATGCCAATTCTGGTGGCAATGGCATGTCCAGATCCCCCTGGAAATCTATCCCTCCATAGGGGTAGTCATCTATGGAAACAATCCATCATCACCACCATGGAAAGAATTCAGCTGGATATGGGTTGGCCACCCTACCACCCCCCATTCTGTGCATAGCATCTACCCAATGTTGTTGGGCCGGATCTCGAACCCCGTGGAGAGGAACGTCCACTCTAGGGCTCAATCCTGGAACACGCTCAAACAAAAACGTCCTCAATATGCTATTGAGCCTGAAGTTCTGTATCCTACCTGCCTTACACTCACTGAGCTGGTGTTTCATGTTGCTCAGTAGTGTAGTACTCCAGTCGTATATGGTCGGTCTCATACACTCCACCGCATAGAACATCAGTGGCCGCGAGGCCTGATGGAGTGAGGCTAAGCCTGCTATCATACCTACTGTCAGTAGTATGGCCTTTAGGCCTAGCACCTGTATAGCATTGGTGGGGACTTGACTTCCCACCTTCTCAGTATCTGGGTAGCAGTACACAGCTACGTACTCATCGATAGTAAGCCCATTGCCTGGCCCACCTCGGGAATGAAGGTTCACCACCTCCCCTCATCTAAATAGACCTGTGATAAAGTATATGTCTTCCACCTCTATAGTGAGAGACATCCCATCTATCCTGAAGGACTCTGAGTCTAGATCCTAATAGTTTACCAGCATCTTTAGCAGTCTTGGTTTGGCCCTCAAGCCACCAAGGCACCAAAACATGTAGAGTCTGCATCTTCTAAGAGCTTGTTGAGCCATCATGTCAACCCTTACAGCTTCCTCTACTTCACCATGCTCATGCTCTCTCCATTCTAGCACCATCCTGTAAGAGAAATTGCCATTTTTCTCATTAGATTCTTATAAATTTCCTTGCGCGGCGTCATACGCAACTGTTTTGCAAACAGCCGTGTATGTATGTGGTTTCTAGCCTCTTCTCCGTGTATAGCCAACCCTATACGCGGGAAAAAATTCGATATCCACGTGGGCCGTAGCGCTCATGTAGAGATGGCCTAAACTACCTCATTTTACCATGAAAATCAACAAAAATTATATTGAAATGCATGAGGAGAGCATGAGTAACTACCTAGAAGAAACGGTGGTGAATTCTGTCAGCTGGATCTCCTAGAATTTGCAGTTGAATATTAGAGCTCCAATGGGTAAAAGTTTCAAATGATTTATATTTTTTACTATTTATAGAAAAAATTTCAAATATTTGAAAATTTTTACCCCCTTTCCTATAGTTTTGACAGTTTCTAACCATTTTGGACCATTTCTGACATAATTTGTGATGTAGAAGACCATTTTCAGTACCATTTTAGCCATTGGATTGACCCGTTCGTACTGATCTCAGGTATAATGTCTATACTGGCATATAGGTTAGGTTCACCACCGTTTTCATTTTGCATGACCTTATGACCATGTCACCATGACCTTAGGTACGAACCCACTCTATTATTTCACGAAACCTTCTTGTTGCTTTAGAAGTGGCATGATGTGAGTGGTAGAGCTTCACCTTACATGGGTACCCTAGTTAGTGCCTTATTTGCATTTGGTTCCCATACCGACGTTTTCTCCTTTAGGGTGTGGAAGTCCGTTGTATAGTACTGCCATGACATTTCGCAAGAGCTTCATACTCCTCTTGATCTTATGCTGGCCTGTTTCCCTCTGAACTTCCCTTATGTCAAGTTGTGAATGCATTATCATGAGATTTTCCTACCTTATTGAACTTTATGCCGGCTCCCCTGACATTGCGTTTCATCCATATAGCCTGAGCTTGTCTCATGTCTAGCCATGCAGAGCCATTTTATATATCCTTCACAGCTTGATTTCCCTTTCTACCGGGAGGGGATTTTTCCCCGAGTGTCGATATCCTACACATGTATCCTTGCATTGAGCATAGGTATGTTCCACTGCTTGGAACTAGTTTGTTTTCCCTTATGACACTCGTCTCCTCCTAGTTTGTAACTATAAACCTAGTTTATTCTTTTTTCAAGCTTTTCAAATAACTGAAAAAGTCCAAAAAAAATAAAAAAACCAAAAATTCGGACAAGGAAAGATGTTATCTTTGGCAGCTGTCAAGTCGTGTCGCCTTCGAACAGAGCATTGTATATCACATCCATTGGTTAGGTTATAGTTTGACTTAGGAGCTGTACTTGTTTATCTAAGTTTATCTCCACCGACTGGTTAAGCTTCCAGTCCTTATAGAGCCTCTTTTGATGCCTCCTTTGTCACAGAGATGTCCCAGTTTGTATATCGAGTCTATGTTGCCTTCATTCAGTCACCATATGTCGTTATTCTCTTGTTCGAAGGAAGTTGAAACCTGTGTTGGCCATTCCTCAGTTATCTTGACTTTGCATGTCGGCCATTCCTGGTACAATTACTGGTTCGTGCACTTTATGATCGAGTCCTTCCACATTATACAGCTTTGTTGAGTACCTCATGTTGGATGATGGGGGATGCCTTAATGCCCTCCTTCCAACAGATTTCATCCCATCGACTTCAGATCATTTATTCTAGGATTGGAATCTAGAGTCCTTTTGAGTGCCTTGAGACTTGCAGTCATCAGTGGCAGGTTCTCTTGCCATCAACAGTTTCTTGGGAATACATCAATGTCCCCTAATCGATGGATTCTCTCAAGTGTTCGACCTCAACACATTTATTCACACTTGTTAGTTTGCACTCTAGTACCTTGATTCCCATTTTCATTATCGGTGGGTAATCTCGCGTCTGTTAACGGTATACATCAATGACCGATAATCAGACGATGGAATACTATGTTCGACCTCGACACCTCTAGTCACTTAGTAGGACATGTACTCGTAGTGGTTTGTGTAGAAGACCTTCCAGACTGGTGGCATCTCTTATATGCTACCTCCTTGATTGTGCCAATGGTCATGAGATTTCAGCTCTCATGACTTGATTCCAGTGTATGTCAGACATTTCCAGCCACTATGGAGATCTTGATCTATTGTATATCTTCAGCCATTTTGGATATCATGGTCCTTTGTATATCTTCATCATGGAGATTCTGATCTCTGTATATTGTACGTGGTGATGACTACATATGTGATATCATGTATTGTGCCTATTCATGGCCATTGTACTCTTATATATCCAGGACTGCTATATGTACTTGCAGTTATATGCAAAATTGTATCAGTGTACTATGCTGATTGGGTGGCTGGTCTTCCATTTGGGATCCTTCATCACTCCACTTCTGGGATGGACTTATAATGTATTTTGGCCATCATATGACCCCTCTGACCTCACACATTAGGGGGCATCTGTTATAGCGGATTTCACCACTCCAGGTGAATCACACTTTGTATGGCCTTCCCCTGTCCCGCTGCAGACTCTTTAGACCCCATGGACCATATTTTATCCTTTGATGTTTCCTTGATCATCCCTAAAACTATATAAAAAAAGATATACGCGGATTTTTACCCAATAACCGTGTACATACGCGGGTTCGACTCCTATAACCGCGTACATCGGGATGTGTGCATAGTCCAAGTCCTTTTGGAGTTTTCCTTGACATGGATCCGACTCATTCGACTCCTAGCCTTCCATATGCCTTGAGATCGCTTGGATTCGACCCTTCATTATCCCTTGTGAAGCTATATAAGGAACCCCTTGGTACATTGAAGGCATATAGAGAGATTGAAAGCAACGAAACTATAGTCCATTGTTGCTGAAATTTATGCTTGAGTCTGCATCCCTTTGTCCCTTTGGATCACTTTTGTGTTCTTCCCAAGCTTTCCTTTTGCTAGTGAGCTTGCTATCATGAGATGCAGGATTGAGGTGGTGGAGGCCCAAGTGGGGGATTCAGTTTCTCCGGTTCGCAGATGTGCCGTCAGAGGTTGTATCTATCTTGTAATCTCTGATTTATATTAATAAGAACTATCTTTTACTGTCTAGTGATGTGTATTTGATTGAATACTGTATCCATTGGAATATGTCAAATGCTTTTACATTATTGATTATATATGCTAGAATAGATCTAACACCATGATATATAGTATTCTTGTATTGTTTACTTGTTGTTGAGGGAGTATTATATCAATTAAAGCTGAAGATTGGAAAGCTCAACGGGGATCTACTTCAACTATTCGGAATAAGGTACGAGGTCTGATCCTTTAGTGTTAGACATTTTATTTCTATTGCATATTGGGAAAGATTGATTTCTAGAGTCAAAGTTGTCTGTTGTGGTACCCCAAGCCATAGGAATTTCTCTTTGTAACACCATCGACAACGATCCCTATTACCGAAACATACACAACCAAATCGATGGTGGGGCTTTTTCCTTTAGCTCCACACCATGATTAATTACAAAATATACATCATGTACCTTTTATTGCAAATGGGGTCAAAACTGGGACATTACAACAGGAATCCCCTATCTGAAATTGGGTAAGTTTAAGGTAGCCATTACTGGCTTACTAATGACACCAGGCAGGGGAAATAGGAAGGGAATTGTGTGGACTATGGAGGAGCCCAAATAACTCCCTGATGCTTGCATGTGGGGATGTGGTTGTGGTTGTGGTTGTGGCTATGCATAATGCTATGACTGCAGATGATGTTGCGGCTGTGGATGATGTTGCGGTTGCAGATGATGTTGTGGCTGTTGTTGGAGATGCGGCTATGGTTGATGTTTAGGTGCAGTGTAATACCCCGGTTTTAATCTTGCTTACATTAAAAATAAATGATACGTATATTGTAAATAATATTGGTGCGGAGCTAAAGGCCAAGGCCCCACCATCGATTTGGTTATGTTTTGTTTATGTTTTGGTAATGGTCACCGATGGATATCGATACATATGGCATATATTTAATTGTGGCATCATGTAAACACACATTTTAATTAAATAACCCAACCAGCTATGTTCAGGGCAACTAAAATGAGAAGGGGCATGATTCTAAAGGATAAGCAAAGCGAAATGTTGGGCATTGAGTCATGGGGGAAAGCCATGTGTCACCACCACCCTTAAGTATTTCCATTGTTATTTGGGACAGCGATTGGCTGGTAGGAAAACCATGCCCATGCCCGCTCACTTTCTCTCCATGACGTGTCTATTGGCCTGTCGACTACCCCGATCGTGGCTGTTCAGTTTCTTCATGTGGACTGAGTTAAAGGTTCCACATTCTGATTATTGGGGGTTCACCTTCCCCTTTTCGCATATATTGTTGGCCTGCGGGGATGCTGGTTCTCCTCTACCTCATTAATTCGAGGGTTGGTGGATTGTTTTCTCTCCTCTGATTCACGCAGAGTTTTGTGTCTTTTTCCATGTTTATCAGACAACGTATTGTCTTGTTATTTTCAACGTTGAAATTGTGGCTATAATTGTGTCCATAGTTCTGTGGGTTGTGTTTTGTCTCTCACACGGAGATTGGAATTCTGGTATTTTCCATTCCCGATATGTGTAAGCTTTCTTAGCGAGTACAGTGTGTTTTTTTTGCTGTGGGTTCCTAGTTGTATAGGGTTGCTGCTTGCCCACGATTTGCTTGGCTGTATTTTCCATTTTTATGGTGATATCAGTTGAAGAATGCTATGAATACTTGCATTCTGTTCGACTGTGTTTTTCCCCTGTAAAAGCTGAATAGCTATTCGGCTACTTGCATGCAGTGGTTTTGTCCTCAGACTACATTGGAGTGGTGAATGAGGGCTTGAAGTGCTTGATAAACCTAGTGGGTTGAGAACCACACAGACAGAGCCGTTGAGCTGGTCTTCTTCTCCACAACCCCTGAATAGCACTAGAAGGGAGATCAGGGTCTGAGGGACTGCATTGCAGAGAAATGACTGATTTCCTTGTGTTGGGTGTGTGTGGGTGTTCTAGAATCTAGTATGGTTCTGGTGTCGGTGCACCAACTTAGCATTAGCCTTTCCCAACTCCTGGATGGCCTGATAAACCCAACTTTTTTGGCTTCGTTAATCTGTTATTCGCCTGATAAACCCAACTGTGTTGGCTTGGTTTAACTATGTACCCTAGTGGTGTTGTTATCCTTGGATACGTGTAATCTTGTTAGTTCCTTATTCCTTAGGGAATCATGCCTGGCTCGGGGGTGGCAGTTTTGCTGAAAGATTAAGGAGCACATGAGCCTATAGTTGGGTGGAATGTTGCAACGAGGTAGCTGGTTGCAGAACAAGCTCTTTATAAGATAAGTATGCTTTCCTAACTTGTGTCTACAATCATATTTACGTTTGATGAATGATGATATACATGTTAAATGCTGATCTACATATGCATGAAGTGTTGATTGATATGTTTTTCTTCCATTGTGTATAATGAATGATTATGCTTCGTAATATGTTTTATGATTTAAATTATCATGCTTTAGCACTATATGTATGTATGTTCATGTTCATGGGGCTAGATTCCCGGATGATTTGACATATCGTAGTGTCCTCTTCGTTGGTTGAAGGGTTAGGGACGTTACAGTGTGGTATCAGAGCTCTGGTTGCAGCATGGGCCTGAATGGGCCATGACAGATTAGATAGCAGATGCAGGTTTCCTTCTACCTAGTAGCAATCAAAAATTGTGGCAGGAAAACTCAAAATTTTTTCTAAGTGCTGGAACTATCGGTCCATTGAAATAATTAGTGATAAGATCTTCCGATGCAGCAGGAACTTAATGGGAAGTCCACTCAATGGATGGTGACCGAAAAAAATTTGAAATTTTTTTCTAAGTCTGACCATCGGCGATCAGCGGAAGATAGTTGTTCTTATCGTCGATGGTTAGATGGGGAAACTACCGATGAACATCAACAAGAGTTAGTTGAATGGGTTGCCGCCGTTGCGGCTGCCATGGGGACTAAAACACCGATGCAATAGTGCTAGTGGTTCCGACTGTTGACAGAAGAAGAAAGTTTTTAAATTTTTGTTTAAGTGTTGAAATCATCAGTGGAGATTAGTTGATCGAGCACCCGCCGTTGCGGATGGCTAGACCACTATGCTTCGGATGCATAGAGCCTGCAACTGCTAACGCTAGGGAATTTTGAAATATTTGATGAAGTCATGAGACCGTCGGTGATCGAAGATGATTAGTTGATCACATCACTGACGCACAACTAATCATGTTTTCAATGCAGTGAAATTTGACGACTACAGCGGAAGGAATTAGTGGAACAAAGCGCCGCCATTGCAGAAGCCTAGTCCACTAAACCTCCGATGGTTACAAATTCCACTTGCCGATGCCAGGGTGGTTCTTAGTTGATGCACAATGCATAAGGGAAGATAGAGCTGACCGACAATTACATGAATTTGCGAAAGAGAAAAATTTTCAAAATTTTTCTAAGTCATGGAACCATGGGCCATCGGCGATGGTTAGTTGATCACATCACCGATGATCAGAGGATGTGGCCATCGATGAGCTATTCCAAGTTTGTTGAACATCTGACATTGCGGAGATTGAGAATACTAACCACCTAATGGGGAGTGCATCCGAGCGCTGATGTCGTGGCCTCTAGAGGCTCTGACCTCCGACAAAGTCAGGAGCTGCGGAAGACTTATTCATTAGAGAGAATTTGAGGTCAAAAATGGGCATCCTAAGAGATGTACTACAAAAATATAAGATATATTAAAATATTATGAGTTAGGGGTTTTATGGGGTAGGTATATATGACAACTCACCTCCTACACTACTTTTTATGCACAATATAAATAACCATGGTTGAGTTACTTTTCTAAATTGACTATAAATAAAATTAATAAAATAACTCTACAATGATGTGACTAAGATTCATTCTAAATTCCCAAAAATTTATTGTGCTTTAGCATTTATTTGTCTTGAACTTGTAAATAAAATTAAACAAAAATGAATTTAATTTATATTCATAACTAACATATTTTTTTCATATAAATATCATTCACGAATTTAAATTATTTTAAAAGTACGAGATTGAATATATATATATATATATATATATATATATATATATATATTAGTTTGACATTAGATATTAAATATAATTGAGTGAATATATAATTTAAAATTAAAAAACATGAAAATGACAATATATTATTTTATAAAAAAATGTGAAAAGACATTTTTATGAATTATGAGTATTTTACTTGAAAATGACAATAATATTATTTTATGAAAAAGTGAATTGTGAGTACTTTACTTGAAAATAACAATAATATTATTTTATGAGAAAGTGTGAAATGACTTTTATTGTGAGTACTTCACTTTATGACTTAAAAGTACTTGTACCACTACCTTGGTTAACTATGGGTTTTCATCCACCATAGAAAATGTGACAAATAAGCATTCTTAACTCATGCAATGCCACCTCAACCATGGGGGATGATGTCATCTACTAGAATGTAATTGGTTGATTTTTATAGTACATTTTGGTCCTTTTGAGGCCCATTTTTGACCTCAAATTCTCTATAATGTTGATTGTGGGTTGTTGTTGTGGAAGGCTTGATGACTAACCGTCCGATGTGTAGGACACCTAGCCACCGAAGAAAATGTTGTAAATTTTGTATAAGGTCATCGAAGGAGTATTAAGTTTCAGATCACCAATTGGAAGGAAAAGGAAGACTGTAAACCCACCGTTGCGGCTGCCCAAAAGACTTTGCACCCGGTGAACAACATGTCCGACTGTCGATACCGTAGAGAACTTTAGCTAAAGAAACCAACGATGGGTAGACCTCAGCATAATTACATATTCGGATGGCTAGACCACTAAGGACCCAGTACTGCAAATGAAAATAGACTAGCGAATCGTTGATCAGACGCAGGATAATAGACCATTGTGGGCCCGATGTGGCGGAAGGAAGCAGATGAGTAACTCGCTGATTCAGCAAGCGAATTTAGAAGTTTCAACCCTCAAAATGCCTGATGAGTAGTAGTCGACATTGCTGATTGAAATCCTAGTCGATTTCCCACAGGAACCGAAGTAAGAACACTTTCTCTCGTTGACTGTGCACCCAATCGACATATGTTTTTCTCATTGATACAGAGTGGGAGTTTAATCATTTTACCCACCGAAACGTGGGAAAGGAGTAAACAACAGACCACTGATGAATAGACAATTTCATCACCGTTGTAGATTCAGGGGGGTTAGATCGCTTCGGACTCGAAACGTCGGAGAGAAATAAACCAACAAACTGCCGATGCGCAGCAAGGAATTAGTGGTTTGACTGCCTAAACATCGGAAGGGAGTAAGCGAACAGCTCGCTGATGAATAGTCGATCTGCTTGTCGATGCAGATAAGAAGTGTAATTGTTTTGACTACCGCACTGTTGGCAGAATAGCTGGGATGAGGTCCAATTAGGGCCTAAGGAAATTTGAGTTTTTCGAAGGAATTTCTCAATAATTTTTCATGCAGTTTTCGACTATCTTTCAGTTGGTTTTCAGCATATTTCAGTAAACTATCTGTGGTCGAAGGGATGAAAAGAAATAGAGAAAATTCTATGTTTTAACATAATTGTTGTTCTATGAAATTTCCAAAAGAAAAAGCTAAGTAGTTTTTATTTATATCAATGTTATGCATCTAACAGTTTGCTACTAACACATTTGTAGAAATATAGATAATTTCCACGAGCAGTACTCCAGAAAGAACAGTGTGGTAAAGTAAGAGGTGGTTTAGTCATGAGAACCCATGATGGGTATGATGCTCAGGAGTCTTACGAGCGATTAGAATATTCCATCGGAGAAAATGTCCGTAATGGAAATGAGGACATAGAGTCTAATGGAAGGAGATTCCAACGGACACCGTCCGAGGTTGCAGCCACCATGAGAAGCTTGGTTAAATCCTAGGAAGAGTAGCATTAGTTGAATGCTTCCATATTGCAGACTTTGACAGATTTACAAAAAAAGATAGATTATGGACGAGGTACATCAATACTAGAAGGTAGTAAGAGTAGCACTAGGAGAAGAAGAAGGACTTCCAGTGGATCATCTGACTCTGAAGAATCCATTGGAGATATAAGTTCATCTTCTCATAAAAGGAAAAGAAGAAGGAACCATAGGGATCTCTCTTGAGATGAATTTAGGAAAGCTAAACCTCCTACATTTGATGGTGAGATAAATACAGGACAAGAAGCTGAAGCTTGGCTTCTTGGGATCAAGAAGTACTTTTAGGTGTAGGATTATTCAGGAAACATGAAGGCACAAGTTTCCATATTCAATCTCAATGGAAGGGCATCCATTTGGTGGGAACACTTTAAGCAGGTAAAGAAGAATAGTGAAAGGAAACTGAAGTGGAAATAGTTCAAGAAGTATTTCAGGAAGAAATACCTTTCTGACAGGTATTATGATGACAAGATCAAGGAGTTCCATGAGATGAGATTGGGACAACAAACCATGGATGAATATCCAAATAAATTCTTGGAATTTTTTAGGTATGTCCAGTATATCAGAGATGAAAAAGTAAAAATCCAACGGTTTCTAAGTGGATTGCCTCAAGCCTACAAAGATAGAATTGAGTTCTATGAACCGAGAACTCTTGAAGAAGCACTAAGAAAGGCTAAATATTTCTATGAGCAAAGCAAAGGTAAACCTGATTACCATAAGGTATGGAAGGACAAGAAGAATGAGAAGTTTGACCAAAGAAAGAAAGGTTTCAAAACTTCTACATTCAGGAATCAGTAGAAGCAGCCATCCCAAGCAGTGAATAATCCCGTTGGAGTGACAGGTGGAAAGCCTAAAGAGCCACAACAAAATAAAGGTCCACTCAAATGTTGGAAATGTGAAGGACCTCACATGCGCAGATATTGTCCCCTCGAGAATGAAAGTGCAAGGCCAGCTTATAACATTCAGGGAGCAGAAACAGTGGGTTAAGTAGCAAGGGCAGTCCCTAGAATTTATGCAGCACTGGAGGACCGCCAGGCATATCATCAGTCAACTGTGATTGAATTTGCAGTTAATATTGTTGAGAAATCTTGTTGGGTAAAATTATCACTAGTTAATTTACCTTCGATTAATTGTCAACCAGGGTGCGTAAACTTCGAGCTGCTACACTATATGTGCAGGCAAGGTAGTCTTAATGCTCGTGCTGATAAGAATTCTAGTCTACTTTCAAATGAAAATGAAATAAATGAAACTATTGCTGTCCTGGATGATCTATGCTAAGGACTCCTAAGTCTGTCATAAAGCAAAGGAAACCAATTTGCTAACTGTCAAACTCAATATGACTTACAGTAACCTATAGAAATATTCCAAAAATGATACTAATCTTCCAAGGAAATTCTAAACTATAGCAGTCTATCAAAACAGTATTAAACTACAACCATTTGCAAAACAATATCAAATTGCAACACTATGATTTATTTCTAAGATAAAAAAACCTGCTAGGTAAGTAAATAAACCCTTAAACTATAGCAATCTTTTAAATCACTCAACAGTTTACACTCAGCTATAGTAATAACCTATTCTACAAATGAAAGAGCTTAATGAATAAATGCCTAGTTTCAAAGTGAATCTGTTCAGTTGACTTAAAAACTCCACTCTTAACCCTACAGGATCTAATGTCTTCAAACCACTGTCACCCTCAAACAACTATGGAAACAAAGTCTGACTCTTCTTAAATTCTATGTCACTCATAAACGATTGGCAAACTAAAATCTAGCTTGCTATTGGTGTCAAGCATATTCTATCTGCACCCTATGCTAAGGTTATTCAAAACTACACACTCAAGTTTATTTACCTGTCTTGCAAAATCTATTTCATACCATAAAGACAACACTGTCAAATCCTTAATGGACTACAATACTTTTTTTGAAGTTGGTTACAGCTCATAAAACGAAAAAAAAGCATGCTCCAATCCTTACACGACCAATCCAAAAGGCTACGTGACCCTAAATAATCTGTGGATTAAAGTCTTAAATCCTCTACTAACTTTACAAATATGGCAAATGCTATTCTCAACACAATAAAAGCACCCTATAGCTTTGCAAATTCAATGAACAAAAGGAGTTATAAACCAATCCTGTAACCATTCAATGATCTCTTTAATGCTGGCAGCAAAGGAAAGGTGAAATTTCGATTTACTCTCAATCAATTCTATAATAAATCAAAGAAAAGTTATCACACAGTTCATCATTGCCGTAATCATTAATAATCAACTCACACTAAAAACCAAAAGAGATTTTAAATACAGATCACTTCTAAATCTATTCTCTGCGCTAGATCAAAATGCAAATGAGATTAACTAATGACTTGCAGGCATTCATTCGATTTCAATTCATAGATGAGAAAAACCATTAATATTTCTGAAAACACTGTAAAAAGAAGAAAACATTATTCTACTACTGTAAAATGCACAATACTAAAATACCAAGGATTGGTGTTGAAGGGGGCCCTACCCTCAACGCCTTCCAGTCTTAAATCACAACTTTAAAAGAAGATAAATACTGGATATATTGATAAAATGGAGTTTACAGTCTTTTATGAGTATCCTCCCTTCTCAGGATTTATTTATACATGGATAGATGGGCAAGATCCATCCCAGAATGCAGAGATTTGAGCAACTACCCAAAAAATGGCCAACACCAAATCTGGCAAAACCATGTCTGTTCCGGAAAGGATTTCTCCACATTCATTGAGAAATTCTGAAAAATTCCCATGGTTAAGGGTAAACAGGTCCATTTGTGAAATGGGTTTCGAACCGTTTTGAGTAACTCCCAACCGATTGCTCAGAAATTGAGCCCGAAATCAGGTTCCTGATCAAGGACGGGAATGCCACTTTGCCAGATTGCTTGAGATCCATACACTGCTAAAAATGGAGGGTAACAACTCCTTGAATGAAGGACATCCATGAAACAACACCTGGGTAATCTTCATCAGCATCTGGAAGGTGATGTGAATCCAAGAGAATCCCCCAAATCACTGGTTCAGCCAGCATAAGTCTTCCTTGGAGTGCCGAGACCACTGCACAAAAGAAACAACGACCCATTAATTGACGAAGCATTTAAATGGAGGTTTAAAAGCCCAATTTTATACATAAAACAAGGTAAAGTAAGAAATAAGTAATTAAAAAAATCACTTTACCAAAATATATCAACATTGATCTCCATAAAGGCATGACCATGTACAAATCAACATTAACAAACTGATTATTATGTGGTTTCATAAGACTTGGGCTAAAAAATGTTGTAGTGGACAGTAAAAAATAGGAGACCAACATCTCCCCCAACCCAAAGATCTTGCAGGTCCCTATGCAAGAAATTCTCATACATCCAAGATAGAATTAAAGTCTGAGCTTGCAGACTTTACTCATCATTCCCGCATTTAGCAAGTCAGATATGCTGATGAACATCTGTGGTGATCAACAATCAAGTGTTCTAGGAGCAAAACTTGCTAACAGAAGGACTCGATCCAAAACAAATCATAAAGCTGATGGAACAAAGCTGAGAAACTCAGCATCTAAAATAGAACAAAGTGACCCTCATTAATGGCCTTGCCATCCAAAAACTCAGAGAAATAACCATGGTCCAAATCCAAATTCAGGGCCTTCTTAGAAAGTCCATCTACTAGAGAATTATGCTCCCAGAAAACGTTCTTGAAGATCATCTGGGGGGCCATGTGGATCAAATATCTTATATCCTTGCTCCAATGCATCAGAGAAGGAACATCAAGTGCCAACAATCAATTGAGCCATGAAATAACTATCAAGGAGTCTCCAGAAATTATGATAGCTAACCTCATAACACTTAAAAACCCCAATTGCAATAAAACAAGGTTATGATTTTTATGAAAGGTTGCCAATCAATAATAAAGGATGAAATATTGTCCAAGTTAACACCATAAAAGGAAAACTGTGATGAACCAATTAAATGAATGCCAATGTTATAGCTCATCGATTTTTGTAGTAATGGCAAAAGCATTTAATTATAATCATAATCCTTAATATATAGCAATTAAGACTTACCCAATCATGCCATGTGCATTACCTTTATCAGGTTTCTTACCTTTGCCATGTAACATGTCAATTTGCAAAATTTTTATATTTCGGCACTTCATCCAGCACTCAATCCAGTACTTCAGCAAATGTAAAATACAGCAGTGCTTTCAGGTTGATAAAGATAAACAAAAATTACCATCATAGTAGTAATCACCATCATCTTGAGCAGCGGTTGTGCTATTGAAGTAAATGCACTCACACAGTGATGTTAAACCATTAACTTTCCCAATATGCACCACTCAAATGAGTTAATAAGCAAGCAAACTGGATTAAAATTTGTTTGACCTTCAACAATTTTGTGACATAATTACCTTGTTTCCAGCTTGTTGCTGCACCTGATTGCACAAGAAACTAAACTGTGTCATGAAATCAATTTCTATTAACAATACATAACAAACAATCGGAATGCCAACTTCAATCAATCACCCTTACTCCTATGTAACTACAATGCTCAAACAATCATAAATACAAACTTCATTCTTGTCATTCATGCAGAACTGTTTCCACCAGGACATAGGCCACAAGACAAAAGGAATATTAACAGAAGCTAATGGGATAGTGGTCCTCTTTAACCCAGCTTCACACAGGATAGTTTGAGTAGTGCCAAAAAACTGTATTGAAATTCTCAGCTATATTCAAGACTTAGAAAATATCAGGCATAAACCCTTTTTTTTCCAAAAGAATCAGGTAACCAAAAATACAGAGCAGCTGGAAATGATTATCAACTGGCTATCAATTGACTTTTTCAAGGAGTTTATTTAAATTTTATTTAACCACCCGTATGACCTCTCTTTTACCTTTACATAGGTACATTTTTCATACAGACAAGTATAGATGAGGCTGTTAAAAGAGATATTAGAGTCAGAACCCACTGCCAGCGAGCCCGTTCAGTACTCCGGTGGGGTAACTGTAACATCTAAGAAGATTCTTCCCCAGGAAGATGCCCCATTGCCAACAGGCCTATTTAGCACCCTGATGGGTTTGCCTATTTATACCACAGGTCAATACCCGCTGCCAGCGGACCTGTTCAGTATCCCGGCGGGTTAACCTCTTACACCCGTTTTCTATCAGAGGCCCTTGTCCCGATTTCATCTTAAAGATAAAATTTATGATTTGATCAAGCATAGATGAGTGGGGGAGCAGCTCTGAGAACCATCTAGGAGTGGGATGATATCAGAATTGGAAGAGTATTCTTTGTACATGCCTGTAAAAATTTTCCCAGATGAACAACTAACCTTTGCAACTGTAGAAAGTGAAAGTCATAAAGTGGCTGCACAACAATGTATATATATGTACTTGATATTATTGAAGCCAATAGATAATAAGCCCCAGACTGCCCAGTCCTGGATACCTTTTCCAAAATGATGCTTGACTTAAAAAAAATAACTTAATACCCATAGCTGTTACTAAAAACAATCCCCTCGCTCCATCTAGTGTGAAACTAAGTCAAATAGTCCTAGCAACCCATAAGTTCATAAGCAAAAACCTCTTTTGAAGCTTAAAGCACTGATGTAGGCAATGCCTGGTGGATAAGTACTCATATGAATAACAAGAACAGTTTTGAAAAACCTGACAGCACACATATATTTACCTGATACAGACATTCTAATTACCAGTGCAACTTAGAAATTACCAAATTAACACAGTCCCTTGCAAAGAACAATCAATGGCTGAAAAATAAAAAAAATAACAAAAGACTTCCCTGTTGTTTTCAAAACTTCCTGAACCTGAAAAGAATATCTGCATCCTTCAAAAAGAAATCTAATAAAACAAATTCCTGTACATATATACAAAAACAATTTTATTGAATGTTACTCGGAGAGAGTAAGAGATGAAGAAATCCTTTCTTCCCCTACCAGCTCTAGTTCCAATTGCTGACTCATGTTATGAAGGAACTCTTGCTTAAAAATAGGTTTGTGATATACCTTTAACCAATGTCGATTACCACAAATGTAACCTGTCCATCACCAATTGGTCTTATGTTTACAGATTAGTCACAATTTCATATTACCCTCTGGCATAGGCTATGAGCTGTTGTCATAATAAATTTTCTGAAAATATGGATTGGAGAGAAGGTATAAATTATGGTTAAAGATCTTATAATTTTATTGAAAATAAAGAAAAACAACGAAGTTCCATTAATTTCTAAACTAAACATGCAACTTTTTTATTTATTACAGATTTTCCTATTCTACCTAAAAAGAAAGAAAACATTTCTATTCAAGTATAGGAATTCTTCCAATGTAACCAAGTACAAAGTAAAATTAAAAATATACCTTTATCCACATATGAAAAAGTTGTTGCAATGATTACCTGGATATGGAGAACCAACCGACTTACTTGCTTCTGCAACAAAAGATGTTGAAGGAGGAAATGGTGTTGTGGTCTGGTTGCCGCTTGGAACCAACTTTCTAAGTAGTCTTGGTACTCACCTTTCTTCATCATATCAGGTAGATCCCCTTCTTTTGATTGATTGATTTCAGAAGTACATAGAGGATTTACTGATACCTCCTCAATTTTCAGCTGCTTTCCATTGGATGTAACACCCAAATTGTCAATTTCCTCTGCAATTTGGCAAGGAATGTATTTTTGTGGCTCTTGGGATTTTGGTTCATTTGTTATGTCAGGAGAGGTAGATAAACGCTTAACTGCTGTCAGTATGTGTTCTACCTGATAAGAGGAACTCCCAACTGCAGCTAGGATTTGAGAAAGTTTTCCCAAATTGATGGTTACTTCTGCATCCATTTCTGTCGGTTGTTTTGTTCATGTCTTGCACAAGGGTCAGTGTCTGGGGTTCTTACAGCACCCAAGTTTTTATTTTATTTGGTTTAAATGTGTTTTAAATGATTCTAATCAAGACTATCTACCAGTAAAAACATATTTACGCCAATCAAACACACGCTGCTCTTGCATAAAATAAAACACTCTAAATTAAATTGCGAAAAGGAAACACACGCAGACTTGCAAAAATAAAAACACACTTGCATAAAATTGAATTGCAGAAAGTAAACACACCTTACAAGAAAGTAAACACACTTTTTGAAGCAAAATAAATCAAACATGTAAAAAAAACAAACACACTTGCAAGAAGGAAACAACAAGGGTTTGGGGCAACCCACTAAAGTGGATGCGGTAGGCTATTACACCATGGGAATCCCATAGTGAATTCGTCTTTGCGTCTTAACGTTTCCCCTCCACCTTGTTGTGTAATGTACCAGAAAACCTATCTACCTGAACAAATTCGAAGAGAAAAAAATGAGCAAAATACCAGCTTAACTTGGAGAAACTCCCCAGCAACGGCACCAAAATGTTGGGTAAAATTATCACTAGTTAATTTACCTTCGATTAATTGTCAACCAAGGTGCGTAAACTTCGAGCTGCTACACTATATGTGCAAGAAAGGTAGTCTTAATGCTCATGATGATAAGAATTCTAGTCTACTTTCAAATGAAAATGAAATAAATGAAACTATTGTTGTCCTGGATGATCTATGCTAAGGACTCCTAAGTCTGTCATAAAGCAAAGGAAACCAATTTTCTAACTGTCAAACTCAATATGACCTACATCAACCTATAGAAATCTTCCAAAAATGATACTAATCTTCCAAGGAAATTCTAAACTACAGCGATTTATCAAAACAGTATTAAACTACAACCATTTGCAAAACAATATCAAATTGCAACACTATGATTTATTTCTAAGATAAAACAACCTGCTAGGTAAGTAAATAAACCCTTAAACTACAGCAATATTTTAAAGCACTCAACAGTTTACACTCAGCTACAGTAATAACCTATTCTACAAATGAAAGAGCTTAATGAATAAATGCCTAGTTTCAAAGTGAATCTGTTCAGTTGACTTAAAAACTTCACTCTTAACCCTACAGGATCTAATGTCTTTAAACCACTGTCACCCTCAAGAAACTATGGAAACAAAGTCTGACTCTTCTTAAATTCTATGTCACTCATAAATGATTGGCAAACTGAAATCTAGCTTGCTGTTGGTGTCAAGCATATTCTATCTGCACCCTATGCTAAGGTTATTCAAAAATACACACTCAAGTTTATTTACCTGTCTTGCAAAATCTGTTTCATACCATAAAGACAACACTGTCAAATCCTTAATGGACTGCAATACTTTGTTTGAAGTTGGTTACAGCTCATAAAACGAACAAAAGCATGCTCCAATCCTTACATGACCAATCCAAAAGGCTGCGTGACGCCAAATACTCTGTGGATTAAAGTCTTAAATCCTCTGCTAACTTTACAAATACGGCAAATGTTGTTCTCAACACAATAAAAGCACCCTACAGCTTTGCAAATTCGATGAACAAAAGGAGTTATAAACCAATCCTGTAACCATTCAATGATCTCTTTAATGCTGGCAGCAAAGGAAAGGTGAAATTTCGATTTACTCTCAATCGATTCTATAATAAATCAAAGCAAAGTTATCACACAGTTCATCATTGCCGTAATCATTAATAAGCAACTCACACTAAAAACCAAAAGAGATTTTAAATACAGATCACTTCTAAATCTATTCTCTGCGCTAGATCAAAATGCAAATGAGATTAACTAATGACCTGCAGGCATGCATTCGATTTCAATTCATAGATGAGAAAAACCATTAATATTTCTGAAAACACTGTCAAAAGAAGAAAACGTTACTCTACTACTGTAAAATGCACAATACTAAAATACCAAGGATTGGTGTTGAAGGGGGCCCTACCCTCAACGCCTTCCAGTCTTAAATCACAACTTTAAAAGAAGATAAATACTGGATATATTGATAAAATGGAGTTTACACTATTTTTTGAGTATCCTCCCTTCTCAAGATTTATTTATACATGGATAGATGGGCAAGATCCATCCCAGAATGCAGAGATTTGAGCAACTACCCCGAAAACGGCCAACACCAAATCTGGCAAAACCATGTCTGTTCCGGAAAGGATTTATCCACATTCATTGAGAAATTCTGAAAAATGCTTGCAAATAAGGGTAAACAGGGCGATTTGTGAAGTGGGTTTCAAACCATTTTGAGTAACTCCCAACCGATTGCTCAGAAATTGAGCCCGAAATCAGGTTCCTGATCAAGGACGGGAATGCCACTTTGCCAGATTGCTTGAGATCCATACACTACTAAAAATGGAGGGTAACAGCACCCGAGTAATCTTCATCAGCATCTGGAAGGTGATGTGAATCCAAGAGACTCCCCCAAATCACTGGTTCAGCCAGCATAAGTCTTCCTCGGAGCGCCGAGACCACTGCACAAAAGAAACAACGACCCATTAATTGACCAAGCATTTAAATGGAGGTTTAAAAGCCCAATTTTATACATAAAACAAGGTAAAGTAAGAAATAAGTAATTAAAAAAATCACTTTACCAAAATCTATCAACATTGATCTCCATAAAGGCATGACCATGTACAAATCAACATTAACAAACTGATTATTATGTGGTTTCATAAGACTTTGGCTAAAAAATGTTGTAGTGGACAGTAAAAAATAGGAGACCTGGTTCTACTCACAGTTATGTCAGTTCTAGGGTAGTGGAGAGTTGTGCTTTTAAGAAGGTAAACCAGAGAAAACCTTGGTTAGTTCAGCTAGCCACTAGGACTAAGAGAAAATTCAGTGACATGTAGAGAAATGCCCATTTGTCATGAATGGATTGAACGCTTGTGTAGATCTGAATGTTCTACTGCTTGGTTCCTATGATGTTCTCATTGGAATGGATTGGTTAGAAGCTCACAGAGTGAAGCTTGACTGTTATAACAAGACGTTTGAATGCACCAATGAAGTAGGAAACCCAATAGTTGTGAAGGGTATTCCAAAGGTAATTTCAGTAAGACAGGTTTTAGCAATGCAGTTGAAGAAGTTTTGTAGGAAAGGTTGCCAATTGTATGCATCTCATATTCTGGAACTAGCAGGAGATGAAACTCCTAGGTTGGAGGACTATCAGGTGTTACAAGAATTCAAGGATGTATTCCCTGATAAGATTCCAGGACTTCCTCCAAAGAGGGAAATTTATTTCACCATTGAACTTGTGCCATAGAAGTAGTGTCCAAGACACCCTACAAGACGAGTACACTGGAGATGCTAGAGTTGAAGATGCAACTGCAAGAGTTGTTGGAAAATAAGTATATCCGGCCGAGTGTGTCTCCTTGGGGAGAACCGATTCTGTTTGTAAAGAAGAAAGATGGTACACTCAGGTTATGTATTGATTACAGACAGTTGAACAAGGTTACTATGAATAATAAATATCCTTTTCCTAGGATTGATGACCTCTTTGATGAAATGAGAGGAGTAAAGGTATTTTCCAAGATCGACTTGAGGTCTGGTTACCGTCAAGTGAGAATCAAGGATGAAGACATTCATAAGATAGCCTTCAAGACAAGATATGGAAATTATTAGTTTGTAGTGGTACCATTTGGTCTCACAAATGCACCAACTACATTGATGTGCCTTATGAACAGTGTCTTCAGTAAGTATTTGGACAAGTTTGTTCTTGTTTTCCTTGATGATATTTTTGTTTATTCTAAGAATGAGGAAGAAATGAAGAGCATTTGAGATTGACATTGCAAGTGCTCAGGGAAAATCAGCTGTATGCAAATCTGAGCAAGTGTGACTTCTACAGGGATAGAATTCAGTATTTGGGTCACATTGTCTCAAAAGAGGGTATATCAGTAGACCCTGAAAAGATTGAAGCCATTATGAATTGGCCTACTCCAAGAAATGTGACGGATGTGAGATCTTTTATGGGACTTGCAAGATACTACATGAGATTCATTGAAGGATTTTCCAAATTTGCACATACCATCACTTCTTTGCAAAAGAAGGGGGTAAAGTTTGAATGGACTTCGAAGTGTGAAGAAAGCTTCCAGTGGTTGAAGAACCTTCCCACCAGTGCACCGGTATTGAAAGTTGCAGACCCAGAGAAAGATTTTTTGGTATGTACCGATGCATGTGGACAAGGGCTTGGAGGAGACCTTATGCAAGATAAGCACATGATATGTTATGATTCAAGAAATCTGAAGGAGCATGATAAGAACTATGCCACTCATGATCTCGAGCTTGCAACCGTAGTAAATGCTCTCAAGATGTGGAGACATTACTTGATGGGTAGAAGATTTGAGCTCAGAACACATCACTAAGGACTAAAGTATTTGTTTGATCAGCCTACTCTGAATGCTAGGCAAGCGAGATGGATGAAATTTTTATGTGAGTTTGATTTCAAAATCAAGCACATAAAAGGAAAGGAGAACAAGATAGCTGACGCACTCAGTCAGAAGGTACAGGAAATGCATGTGGCATCTCTTAGTATTTTCCAATCAGAATTGAGGCAACATATTGTTAATCATGTTGCCGAAGATGAATTGTATGAGCAAGTAAAAGACAAATTGCAGCAGAAAAGTCTTGAGAAGAGGTATGAGGGATATAAATTGGAAGAAGATGGAATTCTCATTTATAAAGGAAGAATTTATATTCCAAATGTAGCAGATTTGAGGAGATTTGTTATGGATGAAATCCATCAAGCTCCATATTCTGGTTACCTAGGATATCAGAAGACAATTGCTACAGCTAGAAAGCATCTCTTTTGGCCAGGAATGAAAAAGGACATGGCTGAATACATTTGAAGGTTCATGAAATGTCAACAGGTAAAGGTTGAGCATCAACATCCAGCAGGTTTGTTGCAGCCTTTTCCAGTTCCAGAATGGAAATGGGAAGTTATTTCCATGGATTTTATTACAGGATTGCTGATGACTTGGAGACAACATGATTCCATCATGATTGTGGTAGAAAAGTTGACAAAGGCAGCACATTTTATACTAGTGAAGTCCACGCACAAGACTGATGACATTGCAAAGATTTTCATGAAGGAGATTTTCAAATTGCATGGATTGTCGAAGGCAATAATTTCTGATAGATATGTCAAGTTCACTTCCAATTTTTGGAAAGGATTGTTTGCAAATTTGGGTACACAGCTAAACTTCAGCACTGCCTACCATCCTCAGAGAAATGGGTGAATAGAAAGAGTTAACCAGGTGCTTGAAGATATGCTTCACATGTATGTGATGGACAAACCAACCAAGTGGGAAGATTACTTACACTTGGTAGAGTTTGCTTACAACAATGGACAGGAGGCATCCTTGGGGATGAGTCCGTATGAAGCTTTGTATGGAAGACGGTGTAGGACACCAGTGACTTGGGACAACCCGGTGAACAGAGTTGTGCTTGGACCAAACTTGCTTAAGGAAATGGAGCAAGAGGTTGTAAAGATCAGGCAGAATCTAAAAGCAGCACTGGACAGACGGAAAAGCTATGTAGATAAGCATAGGATGAACAAAGAGTTTAGTGTTGGGGATCATGTTTACCTCAGAGTGAAGGCAAAGAAAAGTTCCTTGAAGCTTGGAAGTTGTGCCAAGCTGTCACCTAGATATTGTGGGCTGTTTGAAGTGCTTGAAAGAATAGGGCTTGTTGCATATAGACTTGCATTTCCTACTAGTACTAGAGCTCGTAATTTTTTTCATGTTTCTTTGCTTAAGAAATATGTACATGATCCTAACCATGTGATAAATTGGGATGTGATTCAGGTGGAACTCGAGGGAGAGTTCTAANTTCTTTGCTTAAGAAATATGTACATGATCCTAACCATGTGATAAATTGGGATGTGATTCAGGTGGAACTCGAGGGAGAGTTCCAAATTGAGGCAATGCGCATCCTCAACAGGAAGGTCACAATGCTCCAAAACTGAGCCATAGGGCAGGTAAAGGTGTAATGGGAGCATTACAAACCTAAAGAAGCTATGTGGGAGCTGGAGGATGCCATGCGATTGGCACATCCATTTTTGTTCAATTCTGTGGAACACTAAGGTGGTANACAGACCTAAAGAAGCTATGTGGGAGCTGGAGGATGCCATGCGATTGGCACATCCATTTTTGTTCAATTCTGTGGAACACTAAGGCGGTACCAATGTAGCATTTTTTTCAATTTTGTAAAGCACCGAGGATAGTGCTATTGAAGAGGGAGGGGAATGTAATACCCCAATTTTAACCCTGCTTACATTAAAAATACATGATACGTATATTGTAAATAATCTTGGTGCGGAGCTAAAGTCCAAGGCCCCACCATCGATTTGGTTATGTTGTGTTTCTGTTTTGGGAATGGTCACCGATGGATACCGGGACATACGGCATATATTTAATTGTGGCATCATGTAAACACACATTTTAATTAAATAACCCAACCATCTATGTTCACAACAACTAAAATGAGAAGGGGCATGATTCTGAAGGATAAGGAAAGGGGAATGTTGGGCATTGAATCATGGGGGAAAGCCATGTGTCACCACCACCCTTAAGTATTTCCATTGTTAGTTGGGACAGCGATTGGCTAGTAGGAAAACCATGCCCACGCCTGCTCACTCTCTCTCCACGATGCATCTGTTGGCCTGTCCACTACCCCAATCATGGATGTTCAGTTTCTTCATGTGGACTGATTTAAAGGTTCCACATTCTGATTGTTGGGGGTTCACCTTCCCTTTTTTGCACAAATTGTTGGCCTAAGAGGATGTTGGTTCTCCTCTGCCTCATGAATTCGAGGGTTGGTGGATTATTTTCTCTCCTTTGATTCACGTAGAGTTTTGTGTCTTTTTTGATGTTTATCAGGTAGCGTATTGTCCTGTTATTTTCATCGTTGAAATTGTGGCTGTAATTGCGTCCATAGTTCTGTGGGTTGCGTTTTGTCTCTCACATAGAGATTGGAAGTCTGGTATTTTTCATTCCTGGTCTATGTAAGCTTTCCCAGTGACTGCAGTGGGTTTTGTGTGTTGTGGGTTCCTAGTTGTATTGGGCTGCTATTTGCCCATGATTTGCTTGGCTGTATTTTCCCTTTTTATGGTGATATCGGTTGAAGAATGCTATGAATACCTACATTCTGTTCGACTTTGTTTTTCCCCTGTAAAATCTGAATAGGTGTTTGGCTGCTTGCATGCAGTGGTTTTGTCCTCATACTACATTGGAGTGGTGAATGAGGGCCTGGGGTGCTTGATAAACCTGGTGGGTTGAGAACCACACAGATAGAATCATTGAGCTGGTATTCTTCTCCACAACCCCTGAATAGCACTGGAAGGGAGATCAGGGTCTGAGGGTCTACGTTGCAGAGAAAGTATTGATTTCCTTGTGTTGGGTGTGTGTGGTTGTTCTAGAAGCCAGTATGGTTCTGGTGTCGGTGCACCAGCTTAGCATTATCCTTTCCCAGCTCCTGGATGGCCTGACAAACCACACTTTGTTGGCTTGGCTAATCTATTGTTCGGCTGATAAGCCCAACTGTGTTGGCTTGGGTGAACTTTGTACCCTAGTGGTGTTGTTATCCTTGGCTACATGTAAGCCTGTTAGTTCCTTATTCCTTGGGGAATCATGCTCGGATCGGGGGTGGCAACATTGCTGAGAAATTAAGGAGCACGCGGGCCTATGGTTGGGTGGAACGTTGCAGTGACGTAGCTGGTTGTAGAACAAGCTCTTTATAAGATAAGTATTCTTTCCTAACTTGCGTCTGCAATCATATTTAACTTTGATGAATGATGAAGTACATGTTAAATGCTTATCTATATATGCATGAAGTGTTGATTGATATGTTTTGCTTCCGTTGTGTATAATGAATGATTATGCTTCATAATATGTTTTATGATTTAAAGTATCATGCTTCAACACTATATGTATGTATGTTCATGTTCATGGGGATAGATGTCGGGATGATTTGACGTATAGTAGCATCCTCTTCATCGGTCGGAAGGTTGGGGACGTTACATGTAGTAGTGATAGATGAGAGCATGCACAAATCCACAGTCTCATTTGGTGTCGGTGGTTGTGACACTAAGGGGAAGGAAGCCATCATGGTGGTATCAACAAAAAACCCAGGGCCCACATTCAATAATGAGGAGGCTGGTATGTTGTCGACCATGGTGTTAGCCGCAAGGATAACATTGGTGGGTGCGGTTATCCCTTGCGGATCGATGGTATTGATCGTAGGGATAAAATTGGTTGGTGCAGTTAGCCCTTGTAGATCGTGATAAGTTAGTTGGTCAACCGTCATGATTTTCCCGTCGTGAGGGAACATCATGAGATGGAAAATAGTTAATGCTACGGATCTCATGGCATA
Source organism: Pseudotsuga menziesii (assembly GCA_001517045.1). NCBI lineage: Eukaryota > Viridiplantae > Streptophyta > Pinopsida > Pinales > Pinaceae > Pseudotsuga > Pseudotsuga menziesii. The sequence continues at coordinate 62,037 of LPNX010833298.1, read as the reverse complement.
CATATAAATTCTTCCGAGGAGAATATTATAGTCCAACTGAGAATTGAAAACTTCTATGTCAACCAATATTGCTTTCCCAGCTAATGTGATGGGAATGTGTGGAAGAAAAACTTGGTCTTTAGTGGGGTAGCCATCATAATCGCACAGAGTAGTAGTGGATGGTTGCAGAATTGGGGGCCCAAGCTTCTGCCAGACTAAGGTTGACATAACACATGTGGATGCCACCTCATCCATGATGCACCAGTGCATGACTAAATTCTGAATGGATACCGAGATTTGGAAGGCAATGGTTGATGGCATCCGAGGTTCGTCGTCCTCTGTGTCGAATGTGATAAACTTGGAATCAGAGGGGTATATAGCACCGAGGGTGGCTAGTAAGGATTTTTATTGTGTTGTGAAATTTTTAAGCACCTCAAGACCAGACATAGTCGTAGGTGTTTGGGCCAAGTCATCCACGATGCTATAGCTTAAAGCAGCTCTAGCTGTGACGTTGTTGGAAACTCACTATATGTGGGGATGTGGGGTAAAAGGGGGTAAATGAAGAGGTGTATTGTTTTTTTTACGTGGATACCACTGAAGGGTCAACGGGTTCGGTGTTGGTTCTGTACTGATTTCATCTGGTCTATAAATTAACCTCTTCATTTGTCAAGGATAGCAAGTGTTGAACACCTGTTTCTGCTGTCGAAGGTGCACCCAGAGTGGTGGGATTGGGTTGGGAAGCAAGTGCAGTTGCTACCAGTCCTTGGACTAGTAATGGGTTTTGGAGCACCATGGGTGGAGGTCCTGGTGGTGCCAGGTTGGGTTGAGCTGGGGCTGCCGTATTGGTAGCATGTTGAACTTCATTATGAATGGCCTGCTTAGCATAACCCATGAAGGGGAACTCGAGTGTATAGTGCCCGTAGACATCACTTAGTTTACATGGTTGATTCGTGCATAACAGAGCGTTGCATCTAGGTTGGTTTGGTTACTGGGTGTTTTGAACTGGTCAGTTCTCCCCATCATTGTTGGGAGGATTTGGTTGTTGACCGCCTCCTTGCGATTGGTTGTTGTATTTATTCCTTACTCGGTTGTTTCTGGATTTCCCTTGTTGGTTATTAGGTGATGGTTGGGTGGGACAGTTTTGTTGTGCAAACACTTGTCTGAAAAGAGAAGGAAGAAATGGGGAAGGGGTTTTAGTGGCTTTCACTAGTGGTGCATAGTATACTTGGGGGGTTGGGGGTGCTACAAATGTGGGCATCTGTCCCACATATTGTTGTACCGGCCAAGTAGGTGCATGGGTATACTACTGTGGTGCAGGTTTTGCATAGGAAGTTGTAGGTTCGAATTGAGACATAATTCTTGCATAGTCAGGAGCTTGGTTTGGGTAGGACACCTCCTAGGGGTGTTGGCTGGTTGTGGTGGCATCGTGGGTGGTTTCAGACAGTGCTATGATTTGTGGGAGACAGAACCTATGATGCCATCTACGGTGTGGGATTCCCCCAATGCATACTGGTAGGAGGTGCCTTCATGAGGAGCATCTAGAACGATGGTGTAGAGGTATCCATATTATGCATAAATGAGGTCAAACTATTGGGCCTTCAAGATTGCATCTTCGTCTATTTCGGGACGTTTGGAGGTGACATCCTTGGATATAGGTGATAGCAATGTTTTCAAGAACTAGTCCAGCAATATCCTGTCATCAAGCTTGATCTTGCACAAGCTATGACATTGCCTCCAGTTGTGGATGTGGTCGATGATGTGGGTTGTAGTGTTTTGGTGGAAATATAACAATATTTCCACTCCTTCATCATATCTGATGGGGAGCTAGAAATACTGCAGGAACATAAAGGCTAAGGAGTTGAATGTGGGTACTTGGCTTGTGGTAGCTCAAGGTACCACTTGGCTTCAACACCTGTGAGGGTGCATTGGAATAATATGAGTCTGACCAAATCATCTACGATGTAGTTTGATGCGCACCATATGTGAAACATCATTATGTGTTTTTGGGGGCACTTCCCTGCCTTCCCTTTAAACTTAGGGATGTCTGAGTGGAGCTTGGTTGGCATGGGAGGCCAAAAGGTTTGATTGTAGATGGGGTCATTGGTTAGCCTAGCCAAATCAGGTAGGTTGAGATGTACCATGAAGAAGAGGTTTGACCCAAGGCTAATGTGTGATAGACCAGCAAAGGTGGTGGGGTTTGCATGAACATGATGTACCTACATGGCTGGGGGTACTAGTGGCACAGTTGTGGATGGGCCACTACCCCCATATATGGTAAGCGGGACAGTGTGAGTAGAAAGGCCACTGTCCCCAGGTATGATAGGAGGGACAATGTGAGCGGAAGTACGACTGCCCCCATGTATGATAGGTGGGACCGTTTGACTAGTAAGTATGGGTGGAGGTAGCTAACTTATGACAGTCTATATGGCATTTCTAGGACAACCTGCAGGGGTGTTGGTGGTGGTGTGAGGTATGGATATGGGTCAACTACCAATGATCAAGTCATACAATGGATTCGGTTTGCACCAGCCATGGGGATAAATGGCACAGTGTGTAAATATGGCTCATATTGATATGATTTTGAGTCTTAGTCAGAGGTTGTGTGGCCTTTTGACAATGTAGAGGGTCATCGAGAGTGGTCTCGACGATGTTGGTTCAAGGACCCGAACTGTGGTGGATCACCTCTTAGGTATGAAGAAGAGCGTGGGGGGTCAATTATGTCTATTTGGTAGATCAGGTGGTGAAATATAGTAATGATGTTCTGGACCCCAATTTCAGTGGCTTCCTATTGGCTTTCAGGTGGTCACTTGGCCACCAAGACTGCTAAGAGACAATGCTTGTATTTTTCCTCATGGGAGTGCTAGTCAATTGGTAGGGGTCATTGCCTATTTTGCTTGGAAATTCCTCTCAATGACCAGCTACTTTGGGGTTCCCATGGTAATCCTCACAATGATTTTTAGGGCTGATCCCAAGTACTTCCCATGGTTAAGGCCGTTAGGGACTTATGTCCTCAAAGACTGCAAGTGTTTGAATTAGTGTAAATTGATAGATTTTAATGGATGGCTCAGTTTCATGAACTAAGTTTGGTTGTCTTAATTGATGTGGTTGTGTGCATGTCCCATGTATGAAGGATTTGTCCATTTTTTATTATTTTATGTTTTCATTTGGTGACTTCTTTTATGGTTTATGAATATTTTGTAGAGATTTTCTGGTTTGTTATAGAACTTACAAAATGGGTAACCTGTATGAAACCAGTAAAATTTAAGCAAAAAATTTTAAACATACCACAAATGAAACTGAACTATGGTAGACTTACTAGGTGACTACCTTACACCTGTATTCCTCTTCGACAAGGAAAGAGTGATGGGCTCTCAATACAATGGGACTAAGCCAATCCATAGATCCTCAGGTCACTCTCCAAGTGCAAGGTCGATCAACAGGGAAAACACAAATGCCGTGAGGCCCCCTGGGCCTACCACCCCCTCTACCTTCCAATTCACCCATTTTTAGTGGTCTAAAGCAATCACAAGTGAATTTCCTATTACTATACAAGATTTACCCTTTGTCTTATCCCAGAATACTGCGAAGCGTGATGACTAGGTAGAGGAGGAAGGGCTAGGCAAGGGGTTAATTTCCAATACTTATTTAAAAATTGAAATTTAACCTACAGTAATTTATGCAAACCTTAAAACAGATTCATTATATCAATAACCAATAAAATATATCATTAATTTACATAGATTGTATGCAGATGGAAACAGGCTACTGGACAATGGTGACTAAGCTACACTAACAATCCAAACAGCTTAAAAAACTAAATCTAAGAGACAAATTGCCCTTTTTGGGGCAAATGTAGCAAGGGGGTCACTAATTTTTCCCAAAATTAGGTGAGGGGGTCGCTCAGAAAATGAAAATAGGAGCAATATGGCTCTTGAGAGGGAAGTCACACCTTTTAGGGCTGAATGAGCAACCTGGTCATACCTTTCATCCCGATAAGAGCAACTTGGCCCAAAAACAGGAAAATTTTGAAACCTGAGCTGGGAACGGCCGACAGTAACTTGTACTGTGGCCGAACAGGATTGGTTTGGCCTTAAGGAGACTCAACTGTGAACGTAAATATAGTTAAAGAAAGATCAAAACTATATTCAATAGAAATTTCAACTAGGTTAAGAAAACAAAAAAATTATTGAAAAACTTGAAAAACAACCTAGGGATCCTGTGGGATTGACCTTGTATGGTTGCCAAATCTGTAGTAGGGATTTCTCCCTAGATATGAGTAGGAACAACTACCTTCCTTCTATAGGACAGAACGGTAGGGTTCCTGTGGGTGAAATAAAACCCTACAAAGAACTGTTAGCTTTGAGCCATGAAATCTTGGAGGAAACTTGTTAGAAAATTGAGAGATGGCCATAGGCAATCAGAGGAGAACCTACAACAAACTATGAGAACATAAACCTGCAAACAAAATAATCCATAAAACTAAACTATTGACAAAAATAAATGGTTATACCTTCAACCCCTTGTGTGGAAATGGGCCACCATGCCCTAACTTTGGAAGCGCCTCTCTATGGGATGGATTCTTGGCTTGTGGAGCTATGGAGGAGATGGGGTGAATGACTTGAGAGGCAAAGGGTCTCAAGGCACTCACACGGGAAGCATAATGAGAGGGAGAGGAGTGTTTTTAGAGTGACCTCCACCCCTCTATTTATAGTTTTTTCTTGAGATTTAGGGTTTTAAGCCCTTAGTTAAGGATTTAGTCCCTTTTTTGGGCTTTAAGCCCCTTTCACCCAATTCTTAGCTCCTTTGGGGGTTTTAAGCTCCTTTGAGGGGTTTTAGCCCCTTTTTGGAGGTTTTAGTCCCCATGAGAGCTATTTTGGCTCTTTTTTGGGGTTTTTAATCCCTTTTCATGTTTTTTAGCCTTTGCAAGGGTGTGGGGGTCAAATGAGGGTAGTGAAATAGATGTCTTTGGGTGGTGTAGGTCACATAGAGCTCATTGAGGGATTTTTTGAGTTAACAGGACAAATACCTATATCCTATAAATTTAGGATGGCACAAGGTGATATTTCTTGTTAGTCATAAGATAAGCGAACTGCAAAATTGTCTACAAACCCTTTAGTCTACCAAGTCTTAAGTCTATTCCAAAAGGGTATCTATTTGTTAGTTTTGGTAGCTCAGAGGTACTTCTGTACCATGTGCTTAGGTGTAGGGATCTAAGCACAAGGGGTGTCATTAAATGACATAACGTCACTTTATAATATGTGTTTGTAAGGAGACTTTGTGAAAATGACTTTATGATATTAAAGTGAGTTTTACTTTATATTATTAAAGTGTACTTTTTATTATTTTAGGGTCAAGTGACCTTTCAAATAAAAATGTGATTTTATATAGTTCTCACTTAAGTAATTTAAGTGAACTTGATATTAACTCATTTCCATCGATCTTGTGAGACAATATTTGATCATGTCCCTAAAATAGAAAAAGACATGGAAGTTACCCTAATTTAATAATAAAAGAGATTTCATGAGACTCATTTGGCATGCATTCCAAGATAGGTTGAGTTGATTGAAGAGAGGAAAAATATAGCAGATAAATAAGGCATGAGTTCAAAAAGGAGGGCACATTTTCTAAGGGAGGAGAATGCATACTGAGGCTAGAAAAGAGGGCATGCACTTCTAGGAATACTACGCATTAAATGTTTTCCATACAATATTAAGAGTGGGATATTTTTTGAGGGGGGGGAGAGAAGAGCACGATGTCCTAAGTTTAGGAGCTACATTTCCCAATAAAATCTACAAAATTATGTACAATAGTTGACTAGAGTTCGTATAGTATATTTCTTTCTCGGTTGGAATTCATATAGTCTAATAGTGCACAAATATCGAGGTAGAGTGGTGGGAACAATTTCCAAAATGGTTTCCTACTATGTGGGACGTCATATAGGATGTTCTAAGAAAAGGAAAAAATTCTAGGTTTTAGTGTGCACATTTTCTAAGAAGATGTTTACTAACGAAGGGGTCCATACACAGCTACACACAAAAATCAATGAAGTTTTATTTTCTGAGATAAGTCTTAGTGTATCTATTGTTCCAAGTACAATGTTGTTATATTGTTGTATTCTCTATGAAATTATTTATTCAAGCTCAATAAATAATTCTCTTGTGACTGGTTCTCCCCCTAAGGGGTTTTCCAAGGTCTTAGAAAAAAAGCACTATGTCAACTGCTTTATTACAGCATGTTGTCATGAGTTATTTTTGTCGCTAAAAGTTTTCTTAGTAATTTGTATTATCTTACATTCATGTTTTCACCTAATTCACACCTCAGGTCAGATGGTAGAAATCTTCATGTCACTGGGTGACCTTGGGGGGAATCTAGAGCTAAGTGTTTTCACCTGATACTTACCTCCTCCATCTAGGTAAACTCCTAGCGAAGCCAAGGGGGTGGTCCCTGTAAAAATAAAATCTAAGGTCTCTAATCTAAGAAAAGAAAATGATCTATGAGTTAATGTGAAATGAATTTAACATTTTACAACAAAACGCTACAAATTAATTATAGCAACAACTTTGAATAATGACACCATTCACAACATTTGTATAATTTATTTAAACATGAATAATAGCATAGACTAATGACAATGAATATGGAGTTCTTGTGATATGGTATGTTCTTGTGTTGTGTAAGTATTGCAGTTGTCTTGTTGGTCAATTTTAATTTATTAATGAGTGATTTAGGCAGTGGGAAAATTTTTGGGTTTGGCCTGACAAGACAAGATCTCTTGCAATGAGTGCTAAAGAATATTTAATAAGTGTCCAATGGGGTGAGGCATAACCTAGTTAGAGTATCCACGAGACTCTATGGTAGTCACCCTTTGCAACCTCTCAAATTCTCAAGAAGGGGATTATGTGTATTTTCCTATTAGCCTAGTCACTCATACCCCTTTCTGGTACAACCAGCTAATCAAACGAGCTACAGCAGTACTGTTGTAATCTCACAGATCACATAAGGTTACCAATAATACATACTAAAACATATATATATCTATAAATCAGAGACAGGAGACAATAACATATAGGAAAATGGATTATATTAATGCAATGAGTTCATACAAGGTAGAGAACTGAACTGAGTTATCGTTTGGCTCAACAACCTAATATATACAATTTACAAATAGTTATAGAATAACTACCTATAGGTTCAGTGAACCGACATGACTTTTAGTTAGCCGACTTAATCTTCTAGTTTAGTCAACCAACCGACTTAGTTGGCTGATCGACTAAGTCGGTCTTCGTTCAAGTTGACTTATGTCGACTTGCTCCTTCTACATCTCCCCCATGAACAAAACGTTTTTTCATCCCAAAGAAACAGGGAGGTAAAAAAAAAAAAAAGTGTCTCTGTCAGACTCTTCCAAAATTCTATTGTGGGGGGTTGTGCAGACGAATGGTTGGTCTTTTCTGGACGCAGATATTGACAATGGCCGAAGCGGTGATGGCAAGGTGATTTTGAAAATCTGTCCAACTCTGCAAAGATTTCTGGATGTCGATCGTTAGTGTAGTTAAGCGTGACAGGACCGACATCTTTTCGGAGAGTGGGACTTCCGCGATCTTCTCCATGTTGGGGCCCAGGATCTGGTTCTGTTCGTCAGCTGTGTCGATGAGTCTTTTCATCTATGGGTAGATGATGTCAACTTTATCTAAGTTTGGAAGGTCTTGTTGGACCCACTGGTGTGCTTCTCGTTCCAGCTTTTGCAGCTTGGTTGTCTCCAGCACAATCTGTTCTTCTATCGTCTGCCTGAGTGCTGCCTCTATCGTCTTCCTAATCTCCAAATCCTGAATGCCTTGACGAGTCTGTCTTGTATGCTGATAGACTTTCCCATAGTGAGTAGGCCAGTATCTTAAGACTTCTTCGGTAATGACAGACTCCTCCATGTTGTCCTGTAGCACTTTGTATGCCTCTGAGAAGGCAGTGTGATGTGCCAGTAGTAGTCAGGCAGTCTCTTCCTTCTGCTCTTCCTTAGTTTCTTGTAGACGAGCCTGGACGGTCGATACCATGGTCTTGAAGAGCTGATATGATCTTTCCAACGGTTGATCTGTGTCGACTTCAATAGGGCCTGGTATCACAGATTGCGCTAGAGCCCTACATTTGCCAAGAAACTCGACCTGTTCTGCATTTTTGTCGAAGAGCTCTTTAGTTTTTCGTGCAGTCCTTGTCTTTGCTTCCTTAGCCAAAGTCTTGAGGAGTTGGCTGAATTCTGTGTTGGTCAACAAGCTTGCATCCTTTAAGCCGATCCAAAGTCTGGAAGGATGATTCTCTTTCTTCTTCTTTTGTTTTTCTGTGTCTTTTTCCTGGGTACCTGCAGCAGTTGAGGGGGTTCCGGTGGTAGGTGGGTTTGAAGTCGATGGTTTTATTGATAAAGTGTGATCCTTGGTCACTGATCAATTTAAGTGGGCATCTAAATCTAGTGATGATGTTTTCGTAGATAAATTTAGCGGCTACCTCACTATAACATGTATCGACGGGTTCAGCTTCTGCCCATTTAGTGACATATTCTACTGCCGTGATAATATATCGTGCACCTGATCGTTTGGCTGGGATAGGAAATGGTCCTATGAAGTCTATAGCCTAGATTTCAAATGTGAGACTAGGGTTTATAGATATCAAGGGAATCTCTATGCTCAGCAGAGGTCGACCAAGTCGTTGACAGTGGGCACATCGACTAACAAAGTTTTTGCAATCTATGTGGATCATCCGCCACCATAATCCTGATTGTTGGATTTTTCTCGCAGTTGTATCCGCTTGAAAATTTCCTCCTGTAGGTCCATAGTGTGCTTCATGCATGATTTGGTCTCGTTCATGGGCGAGTACACACCTTCTGAGAATGTCATCTAACCCCATTTTTTATATAAATCCATTGATGAGGCTGTAAGAGGAATCCTTCATAGCTAAGATTTGTTTTTTCTTAGTGTCCAGACCTTCTGGTGCCTGACCTGTTTCTAAGAACTGAGCTATTTCTTCAAGTTCTTCTAGTACTGCTTCTATGCGAAATAAATGTGCATCTAGCACGTCATGTTCGACTCCGGTCGGTTCCTCTCCTGTTTCTATACGGGATAGGTGGTCGGGCCCGACATTTAACTTTCCTGGTCGGACCACGACTTCAAACTCAAATTATTGAAAAAGAAGTAGCCAGCGACAGATTCTCCCATGATGGAGGGGTTTATTGACAAGGTACTTCAAAGCTTGATGGTCGGTATAAAATGTGAAGGGGTTGGCTAAAAGGTAATGTCGATACTTTTGAATGGCAAAGACCATACCTAGGGCTTCCCTTTCAATGGTCGAATAGTTCCTTTCAGCCTTATTCAATTTTCGACTGCTGTAAACTATAGGGTAGTCCATCCCGTCATCCCCTGGTTGAGTTAGGATGGCTCCTATTACGATTCCTGATACATCAATATGCACATGAAATTTTGTCAACCAATTTGAAAATTTGAGTATGGGGGCTTCGACCAGTTTTCTTTTCAGTTTGTCGAAGGAGATTTGGCATTCCTCCGTCCACTTGAACTCTTGATCTTCTTTTAGTAGTTCTTCTAGAGGGTAGGTCATATCTGAATAGTGTCTTATGAACTTTCTATAGTATCCTATATGGCCAAGTAACACCCTAAATTGTTTAGGGTTTATTGGTGGTTTCAGGTCGAGGATGATTTTAATTTTGGCAAAGTCGACCTTGATACCATCTTTACAGACAATATGCCCTAAGAGTATGCCTATGGGAGTCATAAAGATACATTTCTTTATGTTCAAGGAGAGTTGAATCTGTTGACATCTCTCCAGCATAAGTCGAATCCATTTGCAGTGATCTTTTAAGGTGGAGTATATAGTCCAGTCGTCGAAGTATACTGCCATGGTCTTATATATGTATTCTTGGAAAGTCTTGACAACAATTCGGGAAAATAATGCAAGTGCATTCTTTAACCCAAAAGGCATAACTCTATAAGAAAAGGAACCAAATTCATAGACAAATGTTGTCTTCTTTTGATCTTCTTTTGCTATGGGTACTTGGTTATATCCTAAGAATCCATCTGTGAATGAATAACATTCATGGCCTGCAACTTCATTCAAGATTTCATCAGCATAGGGGGTTGGGAATGGATCGGTTGTCATTTGAAATGTCAACCTCTTTAGTTTTCAATTTTTCATCTAGCCACTTTGGTGCTTTAGCTTCATTAATCGACCGACTTCCTTCTTTGAACTATGAGAATGTAGCAGGAAAGTCGGCTGCAGTCATTCTGTCAAGATCTGGTTTGTCGGTGGTCTCGACTTTCAAGATTGAATAGATAGGTTTTGTTGTTTCACTATGGTCATTTTTCCATCTAAAGCTATTTCCTTCTGTGTGTTCATTTTCTAAGTGTAAACGGGTCATTTGTGGTCTGGATTCGGTTTGTATCTTGTTACAGTCTTTGATCTATTGGTGGTTCTGAGAGGGTTGTTTTTCGATCGATTGGAGAAACTGTTTGATTTGTTGTGCTGTTTCGGCTAGTTTTTCATTTTGAGGTATGAACTGGAAGTCTTTGATAAAATTTTCCTTGAGTTCCTGCCAAAAGAAGGTTTCACCTCTAGCTTCCTCCATCTTATACCATTTATTGGGTAAGTCGGCTAGGGTTGAAGGGAACAAATGTGGCCAAGTTCTCTCATCTTTATATCCAAGTCTTCTCCACTCCTTTTCACAAGTCTTAATGTGTTCTTCTGGGTTTTCTCCTTGGGTAAAAGTAGGGATCTGGGCTTTCTGGGTGAACTTCTTTCCACCAAACCATTCGACAAAGAAAGTCGAAGTAGTTGTCCAGGTCTGGAGTTTTGTCTGATGGGTATCCCACCATCTAGCTGCTTGACCTGTAAACGTTTCGACTAAGCTTTGGATTCGACCATGTTATCCAATGTTCTTAGATACTTGCTCAATGTGCATGACTGGGGATTCCCTATCCTTATACCTTGGTAGTTGTGTAGTGTTTAAGTTGGTTGGTTGTAATGTAGGGCATTCTCTTACTTTCTTTTCAAAAAATTTGTGGATAATTGATACTATGAAGCACTGTCAGGTGGGTTTTTTTTATACTTTTTGTATAGTCCAGCACCCTCTTGCTTGTGTTTCGTAATTTTCCATCTCCCAGTCGTATAGTTCAGCATCTGAGTTATAACCAATTGATTCTTGGTTACCTAAGTAAAGTTCTCCATGGATGTTTGGCTCGGTATAGTCTGTATTGTTGTGGATCTACTAAAGTTGTCTGACATCGACTGCTAATGAGGTCTTCTTGTTGTGCAATGTCGTGAAATATGTGGGTTACCTCTTGATATGTGTGTTTTTGTTTTATAGGGTCAGGATAAACATTTGTGTCTTTAATCTTGCTAATTTGGGGGTTATCAGGCCCTGTTTTTGTGCCTTGTCAAGTAAAAATATGTAAATTGTTAGCATTTAGTACATCATGCTTTTGTACACAAGACAAGACATTAACATTTTTCTTCGTATTGATTTTCTCTAACATAGTAGGACAATCCTCAAGGGAGTGATCACCTACTCTGCAATGTGTACAGAATTTAAGATCAATTCTGTCCTTGTACGAACAATCTGTGTATTGGTGACCTTCCTTGTAGCATGTGAAGCACTGGGTGGGTCGACGTGTTCGGATGTCGTGATTCCCAGGGAATCGACCTCTTCCTCCATAAACCTGACGTCGGTTGTCGTACCGGCGCTCATATCATCGGCTGTCATATCTTTATCCATTCTAGCTGTTTGTATTGTTTTGCTCGTTGTTTTGCGCTACTGCATTCATTTGGTAGACCACCTGATAGTTCTGTCGGTTTTTCAGGTTTAACTGACAGTCGGCCATGTTGTGACTTTTGGTCTCGCAGATGGTGCATCAGGAAGCCTTCCCGTTCTTCATGTTAAATGGAAAATATTTCGTGGAGTGATATCCGTGTTCCTGGCAAATGTCGCAAAATGATTTAGTTTATACAAAGCGAACGTCTTATCGACTATATTGCCGTCAACAATTATCTTTCGAATGACCGGCCGTCGAGTAGTTGGTACACCAGATCTTCTGATTCTTGAGGGTTAGTTCCTTCAAAGACTTCTGCACGTTCTCGAGTTGTTCCTCTAATCTGTGGTCCGTCGGATAGGCAGGTATGTCTTTGTCCATCTCGACCTGCAGAGCTTTTGTTAGCGCATCTTCATACATTTTGAACGTCTCCAAACTGATATGTCGGCATACTTTCTGCTATAATCCTGCAAGAAACCATTGAATTAGTAACTGCTCATCAATAACATAATCTAACTGGCTTAGTAGGTCCTTCCAACGTTTGTCGTAGTCACGGACTGTCTCCCCAGGATTTTGCTGTGTTTTTTTGAGCTTTTTGGCGGCCAAGTGCTTAGCGTCTAGGGTTTTGAAGAATGATAAGAACTGCGCTTTAATATCATCTTTTGTCACTCTAGGTTTCCTTTCTGAAAAGGTCATGTACCATGTCAAGGCCCTTTTCCTTAAGGCTTCGGCGAACTGTACCATTTGTCGGTCTTCATCTATTACTTGGTTTGCTTCCCAGGTCGACTCGAAGACGAACCAATGTCGTCTAGGGTCTTCATCTCCCTCGTAGAGAGGAATGTGAGCTAATTCGTGACCCTTGTCTGAATCACTTTCACTGCTCTTAGAAGTTGGAGGAGGTGGAGGTGGGGGTGGCGATGAAAGTGGTTGGGTTATTGATGTAGTTGAGCCTACGGAATTTTGGTCGACGGATCTTGAGCTCCCGTCGGTCGTCGAGTCGTCGTCGACTTGCAGTTGGTTGATGTTGAATTTGGCTGTCGATGGTCCAATGCAACTTGGTGTTCGCAGGTCTGCTTGTTTGATTTCTTCTAAAGCTGTATTTGGTGGGCGGTGCTCCTTCATGTGTCAGTAAGAGCAAGTGGATACTCCGGAGGGAGGGTGCCACCTGAAACCTCACCCAATTTCCTTTGAGCGATTGACGTATAATAAGGTGTCGACCAGTGTACGTTTCATCGCCTAGTTAGCTCCATGTACTGAAGTCACCAGCTCATAGTCGGAGGTCATCTTCGATAATAGTCTGTATTCTAGTACGTGGATTTGTTGGGGAAAGGGTTATTCCGTCATTGGGAGTTGTTATTTGGAGAGCTTCTGGCTGCTCTATCCACACTTCTTCCTCCTTAGGGGATACCTCTTGCTCTACGCCCTCTTCCTATTGGTCATGACCTAAATTTGGCGGATTCTCTTCGCGGTCATCCTCCCTAGGGTTTGGTTCATCGTGTAGCCCTACGGCTCGTTCGCATCTTGCTTCCCTTCTCTTTTGTCTTTCGTCCCTTTCTTGTTTTTGAATGTCTGACATACTTTCGTACAATGCTATTTTCTGGAGGTCCTCTTTGGTCAAATTTTCATTACTGGCGATGATTATCAGGTTTAGAATGACTAGGATCCACTATGCTCTACCTCCGACACATGACCAGCTACCCCCCCATAGCCTACCCGATGCTTTTTAGAAATCCCGGATAGTTTGATTTATTTGCTCAGAAAGTATTCCCACTCTCTTTCTGCAATGAATTTCTCTCACTTCCTCTGCTTCTCCTCCTAGTTGGTATTTGATGGTTGTTCACACAACGGTGGACGAGGTTCAACAATGTGGCCTGCTCCGTTCTCTATCAAGAATTTGAACAGCAAGGTTGGTAGGGAACACAAAAATTGTTCGGTGAAGTCTGTGTAAAAATTTTCTTTGACAGTTTCCACAGAAGTTCTATCTTCGACTGCTTTCTCCTCACAGAAGTCGTCGACGATTTTCTCAAAGCACTCCGACAAATTTGTTCAGCCTCCTCGGATCAATTTTCTAGTAACTGTTGTTCTTTAGTTTCGTCCGGCTTTCTCATCCATAAGTTGCTTCAAGAGTTGTGGCACTGATTCAACAAATTTTTCATGTGTCTCTATGAAAAATATTGCTTTGGCTTTAGTGACTGTTAATCTGTTCCTTCTTGCGTAATTTTGCAAGTAGTTCACAATTTTACGGTCCCACCAGTCCTTAATCTCCTGCTCTGGTATCATATGTGAGCATATATTTCAGACATGTACTACCGACAATGGAACCAATGTTGTAATCTCACAGATCACATAAGGTTACCAATAATACATACTAAAACATATATATCTATAAATTAGAGACAGGAGACAAGAACATATAGGAAAACAGATTATATTAATGCAATGAGTTCATACAAGGCAGAGAACTGAACTGAGTTCTCGTTTGGCTCAACAGCTTAATATATACAATTTACAAATAGTTACAGAATAACTACCTGTCGGTTCGGTGAACCGACACGACTTTTAGTTAGCCGACTTAATCTTCTAGTTTAGCTGGTCAACCGACTTAGTCGGCTGATCGACTAAGTCGGTCTTCGTTCAAGTCGACTTATGTCGACTTGCTCCTTCTACAAGTACAAAGCATACGGGGAAGGAGTATTGGATGTTCTTTTACTAAAAATAAAAGTGATGTTTATTAGCAAAACACACATAGATAAGAATATCTTCCCCCCTTTCAGGATACTCGGGAAAGCATGTTCAGGATAATTTTAAAATTCTATAGAAACATAACAAAAGAAAAATGTTTTTTAGTTACCTACCACGAATCTCTTTCCCCTTTCAGATAACTTGGGAATGTGTGGAGTTAGTATTTATTTTACTCAAAATAATAAAGCAAAATGACATCAACTAAATAAGAAAGTAAAATTAAGTTAAAGAGAAATCAAACAAAAAAATGACAGACGACACGGATCCCCGAATGGGGACAGGGCGTGGGAACTTTGGCAGCACACTCACTCTTATTATTACAATGGTTACAATATAAAAGTAATATTTTTTAGGGTATCTTTGGCCTTTATAATGGATATCAACAGGTTTACAATTTTTTTCTCTGAATATGGAAGGAGGGAAATGTTGAAATACTAAGAGGGGGGGAGAATTGGTATTTGCATAGTTATAAAATTTTAACTTTAATAAGGAGAAAGTTTATAATCACCAATCATAGCATCATATCATCAATATTTCTAAAAAATAACAAGATGCACAGTACACAATATTTTTACGTGGAAACCCAAGTCCCAGGTGGGAAACCATGGAAGCCTTTTATGGTAAAATTTGACCCAACAACAACTGGGATAACAAATTTAACACAACTTCTCCAACTACAACTAGAAGGGTATAAAAAACCCTAGGATTCATTATATGCAAATGATGAGGTTATGCAATAGCTCAACTCACAAAATTGTGAGCCCTAGCACCACCCTGCCACCCTAAAGAATAATGAAATTGAAGTCACTGAACCTGTGGACCTGTCAAAATGATCAATGTACTCTCTGATAATCACCTCTTCTCATAATCACCAATGCACATCACCATTTCTTATTATTGTACATAATCACTGTACAACATAACTATACAATATCATTGTATAACATCATTGTACATCATTGCATCTACTCAATAAATCTGAGTCTGCTGAGCATATCATTGAGCATACTAAGAATATCACTGATCATATCAAATTCAACATATCATTGAGAATTTGTGTATGCATGAAAACCTCATGTTGTTATGATCATACTAGAACTATAGCCTCATGAAAACCTAAGTGGACACAATTAAAACAGAGGGGTAACACCCTCAACGAAATCACCATAAAAGAGAAAGATGGTAAGAATGTGGTTGACTTGAAGTAGTAGTCATCCTTTTCCTTTTTTCTAAATTCATAATGATAGTTTTTCAAATTGTGCAATAGAGATTGTGGTTTTCTTTTTATTAGTCATTAGTTCTATTGTCCACTTATTATGAATTTACAATGTTGCTAAACATATTTGAAGTTTCCTAATTGGTTGATTTCTATAGAATGCTATTATTATTCTTTCTCAAACAATTTTGCATCCACACGGTTATATTAGGTCATTACTTTTACTGCATTCGATGCTTCTGACTACTAAGGGTTCAAACAAGCTAGAATTTGATCAATCAAGGACCCTGACAATGACTTGAAATGGACTCAGCCTTTCATGCCCCACGTTGCATTTATGGTTTGACCTGTTGTCAAAGACTATTCCAAAGATGGATATTATTAGAACTGCAAAGATAATGGTCCTTGGGTAGACTATATATGGGCCTACTATCAATGTTGTCTTCTTCTTAGTAAATTCTTTCCTACAAGGTATGAAATATTGTATTTGTTGGCATTTTTCATTGAGGTTTTGGAGATGAATTTCCAAGCATGATTTTGTGACTTTGGTAGAGCATTCTTGAGTGTGTATGGTTATGATAAACCTGAATATTTTACTTAATAAATATGTACTATAATTTACAATATAAAAATGATAAATGTTATAGGCACAATGTCCATCGATTTAATACAATGCCCCGTATCCTAGTTCAATCTCTATTATTTAGAAAATTGAGTAACTGACATACATAATCCCTAAGCTCCTTAATAGAATGTTTTAAGCATATTTATCCATGTCATGATAATTATTGCTAGTATAAAGAGCAGGCTAGAAGAATCCAAAAACAAGCTATATTGAATCTATCAGTATGGTGACCTATGGCCTGGAATGGCAACTCCTCAGAGGCCTCAAATATGTAGCTCAAAATACAGATCTTATGGATATGTTACCTAGGGAAAAAATCAGACTTGTGGTAGATTTTCATTTCAATACTAACCTACATGGGTGATTCAAAGAGATGCAAATGGATAAGACAAAGCACATTGGCACAAGTGTGACATCTATAAAGTTTCCAAGACAAGCTTGGTGTGCATTTTCCTTTCCGTGCATAGTTAGAAAATATGGCAATATCTGGGCCTAGTTACAAAAATTTCCTTAATCTTCATATGGGACCAAATTTAATATACCATGTCGATTGTATCCATATTTATTATCTGTATTCCACAACCATAAATATGTTGTACCACTAAAATTAGAATAGAAAATAAAAGAATAAAACTAAAATCCTCACCATAGATGGGCATGGCTTGAGTATGCTGAAGTTGTAGTAATCATAATACCCTTTGGCTTGTAAAAGTTGTAGTATGATTTTACTTCTAGTTCTTTAGGCTTGGTTCTAGGAAAAATTTGGTGATAACTTTGGCGGGATATACATCTACCTATAGAATGGATTTTACCTCCAATAAATATTT
>LPNX010833298.1:22595-39856 GCA_001517045.1 Pseudotsuga menziesii | reverse complement strand
AAATACAAATTATCTCACATGAGGAAAGTTCTATAAAACTGGAAACTATAAAATCAAAATCATAACCAATTTCATTAAAAATGACAAATGCAATTGTCATTTTTCTATATGCGTAATAATGTCTTGAAATTGGAAAGACTATGTTTATAGCACAAAATCATAAAAACGACAAAGGCACTAATGATATAGTGACACCTGGGAAACATTACTGCCAATCGATTTGTTCCCGATTATCCAGGGATCACCCTAAAGGTAAGAGGTCATCAAAATCCAAGAAAGAGCATCAACAACATCACCCATGATACTACACATAAAAGAGATATAATTAAAACACATGCAAAAGCAAAATAAAATAAACTACATAATGCAAAAAAAATCAATACACATCGATAACTGCAACAAAAAATAACTTGATTATGACTTGATTACAACTTCAAACCTCAAACCCTTTTAAACATATATATGATAGTGAGAGTGCCCAAAACATTATAGTTTAACCGGGGCATTAAACACCTGAATATTTACACCATTTGCTAGGTTCTGCGAATGCCCTTTGAATTGCATCAGGGTAACCTGCGCATTTAGCTCACGCACCTTTTCTTCATTCTTCTGATTATCATTTTGAAATTTCATTTCTTATGCTTCTTTAAATGCAGTAGACACTTATCATCTGAATAAACTTTCTCTTTCAGCCTCAAATTCTCAGCTTTGATAACATCATCACGTGCCACCATCTCTGTCAGTTCTATTTCCATTCTGTGTATTTTATCTAGCAGACAACTGACAAAGAGTGGGTGAACAGTTTCACCAATTTGATAAGACCTGGGTAAATTAACTTCAACAGACTGGCCCTTCATTGGGGAATCGATCACAGGGTCAACCTGAAGATTCTTATCAGACACATGAGGACTGCTATCTACAGGGTTTACGAAAGGCTCATGATCAATATCAAGACCATTATCAGGTGAAACAGTTTTATCTTCCTCATCGTTAAGCACGACTGTTTCAATGTCAACATTATTGGTCACGGCAGACTTAAAAGCACTACCCTTAGTCACCATACTCCTCGTAAACCTACCATTGACCTTAACATTCGGCCTCTTACCCTTAGATTTGCAGGTATTCTCATTGCATTTTGGTGTGACAGGGGATATATTTAAAGCTTTCTTCCTTCACTTGGAAGGTACGCGAGTGCCTGAACTACACACAGGAGAAAGAACGGGATCACCGCGAATGCTAGAGCTTACACAAACTTCAGGGTTTGACACAAGCTTGCGCACGGGCGAAGCTGGAACTTGACCAGGCTCTTGATGCCTTAAACATTCTTCAAGAAAATCAAATTGACAATGACAGAAAGCCAAGAATCCATTCGACTCAAGAAACTCATCCCATGACCGATTTTGCTTGGACAATTCCCTCTCTATTAAAATCCTCACCAAACCATGATGAAACAAACTGTGACTAAGGTTCTTCGGCCCCTTATTAATGGCCGAAGACATCTTAGACATACTCTGAACTAGATAATGAGGCAAATTAAGAGTAAAACTGATAAACACAGCCATCAACCGAAGATGATAGATATAAGCTGAGGAGAGACAACCCTCACAGGTCACATACCTGTGGATAACGTCCAAGACTGGTGGCCACTCTTTCTTAAAGTATTTATGAGACACACCGGTTCTGAATGACACATCTTAACAAGGATTCTTCAACATTTGCCTCCACTCAGTCACCCCCATTTTCTTGTACTTGAACCATCGTTCACCTGTTAACGGCAAACCGGTAGCCAGAGCCACTGAGCATTCGTCAACCCTGAATCGGAGGTCGGCTATTTTAACCCTAGAATCGTCCAACGACAAAGAAAACAACATCATCACCTCCGGGTTCGAATCCACAAACTTGCAAATGAATGGCAACCATCCGACTGCTTCCACCCTGGCTAAGAGTTCAGGGTTTGAATCAAGAAGTTTCATGTCACTGGGTTCAACCCTAACCATAGGAGCCATAGCTGCATGCGCGCATGCATGAAGCCACACACAGAAGAGGTACCATAAATCAAAACACGACAGTGAGCTAGAGAGTGAACACTCAGGATGGAAGCTGAGTAGGAAACACAAGCAATGAAACCCAACTCTGTGATAAACAAACTGCGACATGAGAAAACACAACCAATAACCCTGTAAACTTGGCATGGAGGGGAATGATCACACAGCGATATAATCAAAAGAGAAAGTGATGGCGAAGACTCTATATGAACTCATGTTACCATTATTTATTCAGAGTACTCGACATACAATCATACCATAAATGAATCACAGGTGTTCAACACACAGGGAGCCACGATGCTGAGCTTGTACTGGCAAGTGAATGTGATTGACAAAGTTAAGTACGAGTGCAATAATAACATATCAATCTCGCAGTAGGTGGATCGGATTCAGAGGCAAAGACATGAATTAATATAACCATAAGCAATAACCCTATGTCAACCTTACCGTATAGTGATTTAAACCTTCGAAGGTGGCGAGCATACGACACAATATAAACCATCACACCAACACCAAACTTTGCAATATGGACCATATTATAAAAATCGACATTAAACATTTATAGTATGAGCAAATATGACTCGGGGTTTGAAAAATGAACTTAGGATAAAGCATGTTTGCATAAATTATTAAGCCTTCGATGTTCTAGGACCTTGTAAAACTTACAATAAACCAATGACAAATATCCATTAATTAATATTCAAGTGAAGAATTATAGTGAGAGGGATAACAAGCAAAGCTTACCCCTTAAGTTATAAAGATAAATTCATCCAAAGCAATGATTTTAATGCAGTGATTTATGTCCATTAACCATAGTTCTAAAAGGTTGTAAAAAACATAGAATTTCACTGATTCAGTAGCTCACAGAATGTCACCATTTCAGTAGCTGTCGGTTCAGTAGATTTGCTATAAGAAATTCGAACATTTCATCAAAAAAAAAAAGATTTTGTTTGATGAAATATGTTTTTTAAGACTGTTGAGTAAGGGCACAACAACAGCCCAGTAGCAAGGTACAAAGTCTGATCTTGCCTCTGACATACACAGCCCAGGAGAAGAATTGCCTACACGGTTCAAGTTTGACTGATGCAACCCTATTTGAGTTTCACAGGTCAACAGTTAGTGGCAATTATTTTGTGCAGCAGACCATAATAGAACCAAGTTTGATTTTGCATACATAGTCTAAAGTCTGAATAAGTAGAGCAGAATTACCTTTTCAGTGACTATGTATGACGAGGTACATGAGCAGTGTATAGCAGAGAAACAATATATCAATATACAGTGATGTTTTGGCAGTGGTTAGAGCAGATCCTTGTGAGCAAATACTTGAACAACAAGTTTGACAGGTTGATGATAAGGACAAGTTGATGACAATGAGCAGCAGAACTGATTGTTGATTAGCAGTAGTTGATTGAGTTGGAAAGTGGATTGAGGTGTTGACAAGTAGACCTATGACCTGCAGCATTGATGAGCAGAGATTTATCAAAGATTCATGAGCAGTGGTATTGATAAGTATATTAATGAGCAGACCTATGACCAGTAGTATAGATGATGAATAGTGTTGATGAACAGAGAAGCTTGAAAAGTGTGTTGCAGCAGTATTGATGAGAGAGTTGAGCAGATGATCAGCAGTATTGACCAGCAGCAGAATAGATTGAAGAAACAGATGATGTTGATATCACAGTGAACTTTAATTGTAAATACAAGCTTGACTTGCTTTTTAGGTTAGGATACCTCAAACCCTTCTTAGCAGGGTCTAAGAAAACCAGGTAGGGTCCTGGATGCAGAGTAGGTGCTCTACATATCAGTAGGTGTTGATTTTACCTAACGGTTGTAGCCGGACCAAAACTAATACAAAAAGATTACAAAATTATATGGTGTTGTGTTCTTTTGTGTTATGGTTCTTGATGATTCAAATTCTTTTGATATGTGAATGATGAAGTGAAAGATGCTTATGAAATGATTATGAGATTAGTAGAATAATCGTATGATGAATTGGTAGTTAATTGTGGCAAGTCAAGAAAAGTTGTAAAATTTTCTTTACACTGATTCACCCCCCCTCTCAGTGTCTAACATATGATTCATTGGTAGTGAACATTACAGTGAAACCATCCAACTGTTAGCATTTAGATTACGCAAAGTGATATAGTCCTACACCACACATCATGGTTCTTGGAAAAAGTTCAATGCCGCAGGTAACACAAAGGCTAAATAACTTTAATGTCGAATAGGGGCATATAATGTACTTGTTGGCGTCAGATATGCTAATTTTTTTATCAACATTATATCAAAGTTTTGTATTGAAGGAGCTAAAGATGTAGTATAAGACAATCATTCTTGACTCTCAAGCTTCCACTCTAGATTTACAAAACAAATAGGATCTTTTTGCAGTTAAAAATTCTGAATGTGCTCTTAATAACTCCTTGTTGTTGGAGATATGTTAGTTTAAGCATTTTTTGTAGAATTTGATATTTGAGACTCACATATGGTAAAATAACAAGGCAAAAAACAATCAAGGTAAAGAACAATAAATTGCTTGATGTAGGTGGCCTGTAGGAGCACTAAAATTAAAACAAGTTAGGAAATCTTAACATAATGTTGTGCGAACTAAATAAGATCTTGTTAGGTTCTGAACTTAATGTATCTATTCCAAAATTAGCTCCCATATCAGAGCAGTCCATCTGAATGAAGTATCCTACTACGCTTCACATATTGAAGAGTATTTGTCATTAAGGAGGAACCAAGCTACGTGACAAAGAAAATAAGTTCTGCCCTAAACACTCTTTGAGGTTGTTCCTTTAGTTTTTGATGCTTAGCACCAAAATGTAAATCTATGTAGAGCTCATTTTGGTGGTTTGCACCATACACCATGGGCATCCACATATGTAGTTACCACCAAAAATAAAATATTTCACAAGATCCACTATTGCACAAAAATCCTAGCTCCACTTGTATATCTCCACATTTACACCGTTTTTGTACCACTTTTTGAAAATAAAATATTTTTGAAATCCTTCACTACTAGTGGTGGTAATATCAGGGAATAAAATGGCATATCTCTTTAGTAAAAGTGAAGGACATGGGAAATTTTAGCATCCTCTTTCTAGGCCATCCCATTTGATCTAGTGTTGAAATCTGATCAAAGAAAATTTTATAGAATATTTTTAAGGCTATGAATAACTAGTTGTGAATCTCCAAAACAATTTAGCATCAACACTCTTTCCTAGTGCCATCCAAAGAAGTACTTCCAATGAGAATATTTTAGCTCAAATGTATTTTCCTCTTTTCAAACCTACCTCAAAAGACATGGTGTAACTCATACAAAAGGTACAACTCCACCTCCATAAAAGCCCAGTTTTATGTAATTTAATCCATTAAATAAATATCAAGGATTATTTTTATCAAGTTCTAGAAACCCTACTTGCCTTGCAAATTTTGAAATTTGAACTAATGTTAATTTTTTATAAAGGGTTTTACCTTAACATAAAACTACATAGGAGGGACGTTCTTTCCTCCGAAAAATATGTCATTTTTAGTGAGACAAACTACTAAATAGACAATGCAAGGGATATCCTTCTTACCAATGCACTGTCAGTCTTCGAACCACCCTTTTACTCTTTTTACCAGTGAGGTAATCCCACATCCTGTTTATTTTAATGAAATTTTAACATCCTCACCCAAAGGGATTGGATCCACTAATGAGGAATGAGGATATTTTATTGGTGACCAAGGTTCAATTTCCATGAAGGAATCCAACCCTTTAGGTTTCCATGGTGGCATTCAAATTTAGTGGTGAAACATGTGAGGCATGCATTTCACTCCTTGCATATACTCATAAGTGGATAAAAACACATCTTCTTGTCATTCTTAATATTGGACATGAACAATTATGACTGTGACCACAATTTTTTGTTGAAAGGAAATAACTCAAATGGTGAGGAGGTATGTTTCACACCCTCTTCACCCAGGTTCAAATCCCTAATGAGACATTTTCTTGTTGTGATAAGGATAGAGGGGTAGGCACTTCCATTGCGATGTCTCAAACCTTATTAAGTCATAAGTTATTGGTATATTTGTATTATGAGTTGTTGGATATAATATTGGGGTATAGTTGCAACTATAGAATTTGAACCTAAGCTTCACCCAATTAATCTCGATGAGTTATTGATTTCAATTGCCAACAAATGAAAAAATTTAGCATTCTCTCGTACTTATTTTGTACATTGGTAATTCAACAATATATGGTATATAGATTCACCACATAATATTGAACTCTACCATGTTCTGTTTTGAAATACTCAAAAAGTTAGCTCATATTGAGTCCCTTAATTGAACTTAGGCCCTAGACCCTCCAAATAAACACACTAGTACAAGTGATCAATTTTGCCACGGAAAAACGTGGCAATATCCATAGAAAAGCATGGATATTGCCACGTCTAAGTGTTTTTTTTCCCGTGGAAACAATTCCGTCGCAATAGAGACGACCCCTAATTTGCGTTGCAAGAGCGACAATGTTCTATATTTTGTTAGATGACTAAGCCATCGCTATATCCACACCTGGCCATCTTTGTATCCACGCCTAGCCGTCTCTGTATCCACGCCTGTCCATATCTGTATCCACGCCGAGCCATCGCTGTATCCACGCCGAGCCGTCGCTGTATCCACGGCTGTGAATTTTTTTAAAAAATTGTCGTCGCTGTATCCACGGCTATAACTGTTTAAAAACAAAAAATACAAATGCCATAAGACCAATTCCATGTGGAAGTAGGTCATAATCCTTTAATCAAGCCACTGTCGATATTACTGTCATCCCTACTGAATAGCTGGACCAAACATGATGCATTTAAGATCTGTTTGAGATATGTTACCACTACTGAAAATGTCTAACCATATAATGGTTGTCTATACTATAACATCTATGGCTTGTAAGTATAGTATTGATTCTTGAACACACATGTTTGATAAAACATCCCATCTACATTTATATCAATTGATTTAACTGACTAAAGTCCTCTACGCAGAACATATCTAATCTGTGGGGTGCTCGTGCAATTGCCCCAGAGGGCTAGGAGGTAACACAATGGGAAGTTGCATATAAAAATCAAGCTGTCTATGGCTTCAAAAACATATAGCCACAACTACCAATGATAAAATCGTTATGCTTACTTAACAACCTGCCCATCTCAATAGATTGAAACTTGTGGCACGTGATAATCCTACCATATCATTGAACCAGGATTGAGACAACAGAAGAACTGTTTTACTATAATCTACCTAATAAATAGTTCTCAGAATAGCAGTGGAAAAAAAATATCTACATTTTCTTGACTGTGAGAAACACAAAACTAAAGTATGTAGATCATCCTATACCATATTGTACTTGTAGTTGGATGCCTAAAATGATGTAAGGTTTGGAAACATGCTATTACATCCATATGGATTGTAAAGAGGGGCTATCAAATGCACTTATTTGCTCATATGTTGTACTTAGAAAGCATAACCCTCAAACTAATCATTTGAAGTTGATCCAAACAACCACAGCTGTAATTGAGGATTGCTGTCTAAATCATTAGAGTTCCCTAAGCAATGCAATTGATCCATTTGATTGGCATTACATCTTGCATGCAAATAAAGAGAAATCTAGTCTGTTGCAACCTAATTCTTAAGCTGATCATTCATATGTATGTTTTTAATAGAATCAATAGCCTATGGGCAACAAGCTTAACAGTATAAGCATATCCATATGAGACCTCACATATCCAAAAGATTGCAAATTTTCATTTATTAACCATTTTATAAAGGGGCAAAATAGGATGGCCATCACCTTATGAACAACTACACCCTTATAGTTTGTTTTCTTTGGGAACTCAAAACCATGGACCGTGTGGAAAGAGAATAAAAATTAAAAACTCTGAAAGAACGCGTATGTGGCAATTGTAACACCAAACAGGGGGAATATATCACCCCTAATTTGGACTGCTTACATGTACTATGGTCAGTAAGCATACCAAGTATTATGATGTTTAGTAAATGGTGAAGGAGCTTGCAAAATGTTTAAATCATCTGCTCCAATATTTTGAAGAAAATAAAGCCTATGTTTTTCGGGGGGGACGGGCAGTGGGGCTGGTGTTGGAATTAAAAGACTGGATTCTCTGCCTTGAATTTGATACTAGGAAAAACTATAGAAAAGGCATTCCATGGAGGAATCTGCAGTTATTTCAAATGTTTCACAACTCGCCTTATACAAGGCCAAGCTGAAAGTATCTCTACAACACATAATAGGAAGTTGAAGTTATTCTGTTAAATCTTCATGAGGCGTTGTGTCCCATCAGCTAGGGGTGAAAACCTCATGTTCTCTGACTTTGTTAACAAGCATGCATGCCCAAGCAATGTTGTTGAATCTATTACCAAACCATAGCAAGAAAATGATGGATCCAGAGACCTCTTGCCAGAGGTGGAAAGTAATTCAAAAAGCACCACTCCATAACTATAAACATGAGACCTTATCAGACACACTACCTGTCACATCATACTCTGAAGCAACATACGAAAAGTGCCAGATATATCTGTTGTTGCATGAGTTTCAGAGACTTCTAGGAACCTATAAAACAAGTTTATGGTCACTTTATGCCTCTCCATATCAATTATGTGCCTGTATATTGCTAGCATCTGACAGATTTAATAGACAGATAGCCTGAAAATCACCGCATTAGTATTACCTTTAATCCCTTGCAGCAATTTTATCCCACTTTCCCCACCTGACCGTAGATATAGCTTGCTCTACAGTATGAATTTTGTGCACATTTAACGAAGAACGAAGCTCTGATTCAGTCTTACTGTAATCTGAAGTAAGAATATGTTTAGACAGATCATTTCTTGTTATGAGAACTATACAATGAATTGTAAATTGCTTCCCATGCCTGTGCAGAATCCATCTGGTGCACAACTTGGGAGGCATGTCGCAACTTTTCAAGGCCACGTCCTAAGCGATCTATTGTAGGCATTGCATGAGCAGATTCAACAACACACTCTATTCCATCTCCGAAAGCTAAAAGTCCTGTACAAGCCAGAATACTGCCACCAAAGGTTATGAAGGCTGAAATACTAAATAGGTATAGAACAAGAAACAGGATTCGTGAGTTAGGGCATGCGTGTCACTAATCCACATTCCACATGTCAGGCATGTAGATGCTGATGTCATGGCATACATCCCAAGGCTTTCCACTTCAATAGATCAAGCTATCCTAGTCTTGCCCATGTGTATGGCACTCCACTCTGTCTGCTAATTGTGACCAAAATATAATAATACAAATAAAAAATTTCAGTAAATCCTTGTTGTGATGCTGATGCCATTATATAATGCAGAAGTTTCATCGAAAGTGCCCTTAGATCATCTAAATGAATTACTACCACAAATCCTGTGAATCAAGTTCGGAATCATAAGAAGGCTTTCTTTCAATTACCAAAAGCTGTGAACTCACATCTATATGTCCAATAACACCTTTAAATCCATGTAACTTATTGTATACAGAAACAAAATCCTAATTGTCTTCCCTTAACTCACCGAGTGTACAAGCGGTTCATGATATGCACAGTCCACTTCTTTACTTTCCACCATTCCCAAGACTTCCATTGCTCTGGGTCAGTTGGTTGTCCCTCGGGAGGAACTGGCCTTTCTAGCATAGCTACAAATAGGACCATCCAAGCATTAAATACATTGGGATCAAACAATTGCCTAGGGACCTCTAGCTGCACAACAATGTCATCAACCTTAATTCAACATCCAAATCAAATAAGCTATATTCAGATATAAATATAGAAGAGGCTTTCTGGGTGTTGAAAGTAACAGCTTGCATACATAAATGGATGACTAGAAGATTTTGCAGATGAGCTTGATCAGCTCTGCTATATCTATCGTAGCGCTCGGAATTTGAACAAGGCGGTTGTAAATGTTAAGTAAAGGTGGGAAAGCCTCATCAATGATGAGATATACAAGAGTTCACTCATCCTCTGACTTGAACCTTGACATACACAAAGTAAGAGTATATATAAACTGTATTGAAAATTGAGACAAATACTTTTCATGCTGACAAACCTTTAATTAGTTTAGTATAAAGAATGGAAGGTAATTATGAAAGCCAAAAAAATACGCTGTATTGCAGTAGAATACTTACTCATACTTTATTGAAAGAATTCTCAGCACATATAAAGCACCATATACTTGCTGATCTTGCAAATTACGCTTGACCCAGATAAGAAGGGCAGGCCAATGCTCTGGATAGTCTGCATTAATAATAGTTTTAATTCACTCCCCAAGCTGCACTCTGCATAAAGATATAAAATGTAAATTAACTATTATAGACACTTCTAACAGATCAAAAGTTGAGTAAAATTTATAGTGTAAGATTCAAGTCCCCACAGACAGCATAGACTACATCTAAAGAGAAGATACAAAAAGCATGATGCTACAAATGATCTTTTGAAGTAGGGCACAAATAAAAGTAAATGTGAATCTGCTACTATTTTAAACAAGAAGTATCTCATCAAAAAAATCATTTATAGAATGGACATTTGGGCATGCACCCATGATATGTGAGCAAGTAAATTGAGTAGCAATTTTTAAGCTAAAATATTGGCTTTAAGAAAGCTTGAGCTTTAAATTTCTTGATACATAAAATACTTCTGAAGCTGATGCCATCAGATGTTCCAGGAATATATATACTTAATCTCCATGTCAAAATGCCAAAATGTGAAACAAGCATTTCATCTGCAGGTGAATGACCTCAACAATCTGGAGCAACATTTATCTAAAGATAATATTAAATAAGTTGTAAGGTTAAAAAAAAAACAATGTGGTCAGAAAGAGCTCATCCTCAAAACTTCAGGTAATTTCGATGAAGGAACTAAAATCTAATGATTTAATAAAAAAAAGTACATTCTGTATAAATATGATATATTGAGTGCTATAAAAGAATTTTGGAGGTTTATGTTAATATCAGGTTTGTTTAGCAAAATCATGTTCAAAATGTACTACCATTGTTTTCATAAAATTGATATTCAAATATTAGTTCTATGAGATGTTCATGGAAGTGTAGGTGTTCAGTAGAGTTTGTGGTTCATTTCTTGAACCCTTGCTTTCCCACCTCTGTATAAAAGTCTTGTACCAATGAGCATATAGCTTGGGATACCGTTTCAAGTTGTCAGTGAAGTTCACATAATGAAGACCAAAACACCAAGCATAACCAGTCAAAACTTCAAAGTCATCTAGTAGAGTCCATATAAAGTATCCACAGATGTCTGACCCATTACTTCCATAATAAATAAACATTTTATGTCTGACCCATTCCTTCCATAGTAAATAAACATTTTATGTCTAACAGAGACATTCATCATTTAACAAGTTCCTTGATTTTATAATTTTCATAAAAACAATTGTTTAAGAAATGGTATGCCTTGGATGGAACATTGTGTGCTCTTTGTATACCTTATTGCTGCAAGTACATACTGAAGTACATCTCGATGGAGATCAATCCTATATTGGTCATTCAAAGCCAGCAGATTCATACTACAGAAAAACCCATTGTTGGATTTTTCACATGAAATCTTACTCTATCAATTAGGGGGCCTGGGCATGTCTCACCCATAATAGCATGAATAAATGAATACATACATAAAATATGAATGATGAAGTAAACAGAGACCTGATAAGTAGAAGAAGCAACACCAAAAATGAAGCCCAGAGGAAAGTCGTTTCGAGAGAGGTGTTGTGTATGGGCAGAAACATTAGACAGACTCATCAGAATCAACAGTTCTATAATGATAATCGAAACAATACCATGTAAAATAGTGATTCACACCAATGAAGTCCAACGACCCTCATATCTTTTGAACCTCTTCCTTTGTAAATGAAGGTAATCGAGAACCTACTATTTTCCTCATACTCACTGGATAGTCTCCAATTACAAATGGGTCCAAAAATCTGGGTTTTGGAAAAGGAAGTAATATAAAATTGGATGTCCACCCTTATCCAAACAAAACTAGATACATCCACTTCAACAATATTGTTGTTAATTATTTGAATAACTATGAAACTCCAACTGAAAGAAAAGGAAGAAATCACAATTCACAAGAATGATTAATGATAGTGAAGATTTTGGTTGAAGCATGAGTTAACTTGAGAATTCACTATTAAAGAAGTAAACTTACCAATCCATCATAAAATCATTTTCTCTTTGAGTGGCAGCTACATCTGTGGATTTATTGGTAAGAGGTATCAACCAGTTTGTTAAAATTACTAATCCAATCCATCCCTTTTGATTTGCCTGCATTCGTCAAGAAATTTAGAAAATAACTGATGTGCTATTAAAAAGAATGGAGATGCCCACCCTCTTTATCCATTTGACTTTCCCATAGAAGGAATTGAATAGATATCAGAGAGATGAAAATAAACTGATATCTTTTCCTGTATAGCTCCGCAGCAGCTGAATGCGATAGCAAGACATGGTGGGAAACAATATAAGGTTCAACAGTTGAGTTTCCAGCAGTACAATTTTTTCCAAATGGATTGGAGCATCGTTGAGGTTGGAAAATACCCTTATCATATCCCCAACTTGCAAATATATTGGGCTCATTGAAAGTGGACCAATATTTCACTCAATCACCAAATTATCTGAAACACACATCTGCATAAGCTTTAAAATCCCCCCTGCATAAAATCAAAGTAAATTAGAGAACTCTGTTTCTCTAACCATAAGATTATAACGATGTATCATTAAATTGTTGCTTTGGCTTGTTTGTCAACATCAAGAACATGGGTAGAAAACCAAGAAAAAGAGATCGCATAAGATGTTTACACAATCTGTGTATTTATGAAACCTCCATAGGAATCTTCAAGAGCTTGGGGCAGATCAAAGTGGTATAATGTAACATGTGGTTGAATACCTGAGACATGCATTGTGTCAGGATTAACATCATTGTGGATGATAACCACCGAGATATAAACAGAGTAGCATTAAATGTTAGTCAATAAATAAAACAATTGACCTACCATGGGATAAAAGTTCATTGATGAGGTCATTATAGTACTTGATTCCTATTGGGTTGATGGGTCCTCTACCATATGCATCATCAATACACGTAAAATATATATTTCCTACCATTGTCCTTCAAATGTTTACTAAAATATCAGGACTAAACATCAGGTCAGGCCTCTAGTTGAAATATACCAGGAATAATCCTGGGCCAAGAGATTGAAAATCTATACGCATCTACGCCCATGGTAGACATTAGATTAATATCTTCCTTCAAAAGCCATATTAAATTTTGCATCAGATTGAAACCGAAATCATCTACGAGTTTAACTATTGGTCCAAGTTTAAAAAAAGCAATACTGGGATTCGATATGCACCCACAGTTTCAATCTATATGGGTTTGTGCTAGTGACATCTATTGTTCTGAGATTTAAAAAATGGTGATACCTTGTAGCGATGGTATTGATCAACAACCACATCTCCATTACCTCCATCCCGAGTCCCTGACAACACAATTGAAAAACAAATAACTGCTCACTTCTAGTCTTGGCCTTTAATATCCAAAAAGTAAAGTAAGAAACTGTACAGAATACAAATGATTCAATGAATTGATATATGTAATGAAACAGACCATTTCTATGAGTGAAAGTGTAAAAAATGCTTGGCTTCTGACCATCTTCTGTTGCAGCAGATTCATACTACAGAAAAACCCATTGTTGGATTTTTCACATGAAATCTTACTCTATGAATTAGGGGGCCTGGGAATGTCTCACCCATAATCACATGAATAAATGAATACATACATAAAATATGAATGATGAAGTAAACAGAGACCTGATAAGCAGAAGAAGCAACACCAAAAATGAATCCCGGAGGAAAGTCGTTTCGAGAGAGGTGTTGTGTTTGGGCAGAAACATTAGATAGACTCATCAGAATCAGCAGTTCTATAACGATAAGCGGATCCAGCACCAACCGATCTCTCTGTTAACAAATCCAAAATCTCTCCTCGCCTCTTCTCCAAACACCCCAAAATATAATAGCACGGTATCCTCTCTTGCAATTATCCTTTTATAATTGATAATTTCATCAAATTAATTCAAATAAGAGAAAAACTGCAATGTCCCACAAAAGATCTCCTTCCACGCAACTCTCTCCAAGCACTACAGCAAGATTGGGCTCAAGATTAGGGTATGTCTGCAAATAGCTTCCAGGTAAATAAAACCCATTACAGACATTAGCAAATGACAAAATAACAATAAACAGGATGCTAGCTATACTCATCTGTATGGATCTGCCCGCCATCAGAAAACCCATTTGGCCCTAGGTCGATTTCAGATTCACCCCCAACCCTGAATAAAATACCCTTGAAGATACTCGACCCAAGATCTTGGAAACCAGATTTTCACAAACTGTAACAAAAACTACACGTCGACCTCGATCCGCAGCAGAAAAAGTTGATCGAAATTCTGAAATATAGAATTTCTCCCTTCCCCAACAAGACTACTGGAAATGAAGTAGATATTGGCGCCATAATGTGATGCAAGTTTGGTGGTTGGTTCATCCTTCAACTATAGTTTTCAGTCATGAAAACTTGAAAGTAACTAAAAGTGTGTTTTATTAGGGTTATCCTATCCATTGATAAAGTTATGGATAATGTTTATGTTGGGAAATAAGAACTATATAAATTATGGGAAAACCTTGTATACACAAGTACAATCTTTGTATGAATTGCAATATGACCATGCATTTGAATATATAGATTATACTAATTCATTTATTTGTTTTTTTTTGTATTTTTTTTAACTTTTGTCTAGTTGGAGTATTGTTTGAATTTTTATCATCATCAATTTCTTTCTTACATCCATTGAGGACAATAAAGCTCGTTCCCTTTCTTGGTGACCTCGAGATTCGGATTCATGTCTCCTCTTTCTCGATTCAATTATACTTTTGTGCATGGAAATCAATGGGAGGGGAGATGGTTCCTGAGATGTGGCAATAATAATGACTCATCCACTACCCTCTAGCACTAATGGAGTTACAATTTTTGAAGGTGTAGGCTCAAGATCGTAAGAAGCCTTTGTTGGATTTACCCAATGGTGTTTTAGTTGTAGGTCCAAGAGGGATTCTAAGCTTTCCTTTTGGTGTTGAAGATGATTTTTTACCACCACATATGACCATGCTCAAAGAAATGTATTCATTAAGAATCAACAAGTTTGTAGTCCAACTTTAATGGTCACATGCAAACACAATGTGGTCAAGAAGACTATGCTCAAATATGCATAAATGCAAACCTTGCATATGAAATGGAAGTATAATGATTAATTTTCGAAGCCATGGAGATGAAAGTGCCTACATAATTGTCAATAATGTTAAAGGTTGTTAATGGCCAAAATTCTTAAGGAAGACTGAGCAATATGAATCATAGTGGAATGTAATTAGAGCTTTTGCATCAGGGATGATGTTTGGTTTTCGTCGTTTTGTAAATTACCTAACACCATGTTGAAATTGGATCCCATTACTGACAACTTATGTTCAATATTTCAAATATTTTAATTATAGAGTAGAAAAGCCTCATGCATATCGGGGTTCCTCTATGTCGAGGTTGCCAACCCCCTCATTTTGAAGACAGAGTTATACTAAACAGCATATTTCTACATACTTTTTAAATCATATATTTTGTGGTTTGAGGCCTTTATCATGGCCTATTAGCTTACTAGTCATAATTTAGAGCATAAATGCATCAATTTCTCTCCCAACCATGGTTTGAGACTCATTCATAGTGCACAAAACCTCATATTAACACTCTCATACCACTACGAGGACAATGATGTCCAACACATACCATGTTGTATGGTTTGTGTCCTTATTCATGGACCTTGGTCCTTAGAAGCTTCATATAGGGTCTAATAGTTTTATTTTCCTCCAACTCCTATTGGGAGCTTTAGCATGGACTTTGGCAATCCCCTCATGTTGGGTACAAGACATCATGTCCAAGGCCCTATCAATCTTGTTGTAAAATAAAATGTTGACATTGGTTTATAAGCATCAATTCTTTGTAAATCATTTCACATTCTAAATTGAATGTTTGAGGATGTTAATCCCCATAACCAGTGTCCTAGGAAAAAGTTAAGATTTAGAGAATATTTTTAGGGTCCAAGACATGGTTAAGCTACAATGTCATGACACCAACACTCTATTCTCCTCTCACACACCTTCCCCTCTCATGAATTTATATTCCTCCATCTCTTCTCAATGTTCTCTCCCCGTTTGTAGCTA
Organism: Pseudotsuga menziesii; assembly: GCA_001517045.1. NCBI lineage: Eukaryota > Viridiplantae > Streptophyta > Pinopsida > Pinales > Pinaceae > Pseudotsuga > Pseudotsuga menziesii. The sequence goes on along the minus strand of LPNX010833298.1, from coordinate 23,508 downwards.
GCTTCATATTTTATTACTAATTGTTTAGTTGAAATTACATATACTTGGCCCTCATCCATATGAAATTTACAATTATATTACAATACGGGGGCTTTAACATGAGTGTTAAATTCTCCTACCCCTTAATTTCAATACCTTCCTTGATGTTAATTTATTTATGCATACATACCCCATGACTTGTTGACACTAGTTTCTTTTCCAAAGATTTTGATTTTCAGGCTAGGAGTCGAGGTGTGGATACAGCGATGGCTAGGAGTCCAGGCATGGATACAGCGATGCCTCGTTCCTGTTACATCGGATTTTACACCAAAAGGTAAGAAACATGGAAAACCTCCGTGGAAAAATCCGCGCTTTTGTACTAGTGACAAAACATGAGACACATAGTTGAGGAGTGGTGAAATATGTCATATGACCTAGGGATGGAAAGATATTGGTGTCCTTTAATCCTCTCTTTAGATGAGACACATAGTTGAGGTGGTATGTGATAGTCATAGGAATTCTTAATATTAATCAATGTCTTCTTGGATTTAGTTGCAATAACTTTTTTATGGATCTTGTTGATGATGAACATCAAATCACTTATTTCTTAATGTTTCCACTCATATTTGATTGAAAAGGGTCTTATTAACTCATTTATTTGGTAGTGGATCACCTCAAGCCTAGTAATTGAATGCTTGTCAGAAGTACATAGTGGTTTTATTAAAAGTTTTGGCATGTTTGAACTTGATAATGTTTTTTATCACTAAAAATTTCCTATATGGAACAAATTACTGGCCTCTAAAGCATGTTTCTCTCTTAAATCAATGAATGTACACATGAGATAAATTTCTCACCTTAGTTGTAGTCAAACTCTTAAGCCCAGTAATTTGGGCATGTAATGTATTAACTTCAATAATGAATTTAATATGATCAA
>LPNX010833296.1:127987-149407 GCA_001517045.1 Pseudotsuga menziesii | reverse complement strand
TCACTGTGGCTACCTCAGTCACTGTGTAACCCGGAATTCTTCAGTGGTTGCCTGAGGGCATACTCCAAAATTCAAAGAAGATATAGCTCACAATTTCCAGAGCTTTTTAAAAAGAGAGAACACGCCCAGATTTGTCATGAAATGCCCAATATTGTAAATACCAGCATATAATGACAGAGTGCTGGAGATTATTTCAGATCTGGAATTAATGGCAGCGTGTGAAGAACCCAAGCAAAGACAGCTTGGTTGCTTGCTCCAAAGGCCCGAAATTTTGAGATCTCTGCTCTGCTGTCACATTAAATCCACGCTGCTCCAAAATACCTCTGCTCTGCTGTCACATTAAATCCACGCTCTGCTCTGCTGTCCAATTAAATTCCACGCTGAATAAAATACCTCTGCTGTCCAATTAAATTCCACGCTGAATAAAATACCTCAGCTGTCCAAAAATTTGATGACAAATTATCCTCAGCCCGTGAACTGTATTGCCCGTGAATTTCAAAACTTTATATGCCGTGAATTTCCAATGTTCATCCCGTCAATGTAAATGCAGCCCGTGAATATCATAGACAAAATCCCTGGTCCTCCAATGCATTTAGAGTTAAACTTTGCAAATTTAATTCACTGCCATTGCTAGGGCTGCGGAGAGGAATGCTCAAATTTCAGGTGGCTGCCGAATGCTCAGATTTCGGGTCTGGATTCGTTCTTTCATTAATTTAACTCCAGCAAATGTAAAATACTGCCCACGGCTCCTTCTCCTCTGCCACGATTTGCTCCCAAGCTCAAAGTAATGCCTCAGCCAGCGAATTTCCACAGCCAGCGAATTTCCATAGCCAGTAATTACCGTGATTTTATGTTGCCGCAGAGAAAAACAATTTTCAGAGTTCTTTCTTTCCACAGCCAGCGAATTTCCAAAAACATAAAGCCCGTGAATTTCCAAAAAGAAAACCTTATGTTGTAAGTTGACAAAGGTTCATGTATTTATATAAAAAGATGAGTGGTTTTCTTAGATTAATGAATATGTTTTCCATGAATGAAACTTTTCCTAAAGTTAATGAGTTATAAGAAATTATTAATATTAAAAAATTTATTTATTTAAAAACTTTTTAACATTTGAATTTAACCATTTCTTGTTTTAAAAATGTCATCTTTCCATTTTTAAATGAGTTATTAGTATTATTATTATTATTATTATATTTTTATTTTTATTTTTTAAAAACATTTTAATTATTAAACCTTTTGAAATTATTAAAGTATTCAAGTGTAAGTCTTTAAAAGATTTTAAAGTGTTTAAAGATTAAGGGTTTAGGGACTCCTAGGGTACCAAGAACTTAATAGCACACAAAAGACCACTGAAGAGATTATTTGGACACTAACAACTTTTTCGACCCACTTAGGATTACTTGAACACTCTACAGGGCTTTTGGCAATGTCCCAAGGCCTCCAAGGGCTTCAGACTTGGGCTTGGACAAAGTCAAAAGGTCTCCTCTTGACACAGACAACCACAAAACAACCACTAACCCTTAGGGGTTCCACAAGGGGCACCAAGACTCAAACTCAACTGTTGGCATCAATGACCAAGCACTGTTGGCATCAATGACAACTTAATCAACAATCTCCCCCTTTGTCATTGATGACAACACTCAGGCTCCCTCTTGACACAGACAACCACAATCTCCCCCTTTGTCATTGATGACAACAACTCATGCTCCCCCTATGAGCATGCTCTCCCTTTGTCTTCATCTCTCCCCCTTTGGCATCAATGGCAAAGGGTGTCCACATACCTGTCTCTGAAGTTTCTGATCACTGATAACTGCTCCCCCTATCAATATGCACGATCCTAGGACCTATCTCTATGCCTGGAGTAACCATCCTTTCTCCTTTGAGTTCATTCTCCAGCCTCATGAACTCAAGGTGTGTTAAGGTCTTTGAGAGACCTTACACTTGGCTTGCCATATGGCAGCCATCCTCCCTGCTCTGATCAGCTTTTCCTGTCTGCAACTGCTCTGTCTTCCTCATCCATACGTGCTTCTTGGCATCTGTCCTTTGAGCATCTGTTCCTCCATAGTCCTTGCTGGTTTTCTTGGCTGAGCTATATGTCAGTTTTCTCATATCATTCCAACAATTTTGTGCTTTGTGCCCAAATTTGTTGCATGACCAGCACCTAACTGAGCTGTTGGAACTTCCAACACTTCTTTGATCTGCTTCATTTCTCCATGCTTGAGCGTATCCCTGACTGTAGGCATTTATCTTCTGATTTTCAAATCTTCTTGCTAATATGTATGGAGTATTTCTTCTTGGTTGACTTCTTTGACTGGCACATTCATGTGCTTTGTGTCCAAACCCACTGCAAGAGTAGCATCTCACTGTGCGACATGTGGCAGCAACATGTCCGACTTGATTGCATGTCCAACATCTCACTGAGACATTGGGGCTTCCAGCCCTTCTCCTTCCATAGAACCTACAATCCATAGCCTTGTGACCAAAGTTAGAACAACAATAACAATAACCATTGAAACCACTTTCATACCTGGGTCTTGGAGCTATTTCCTTTATGAAGTTGCTTTGATGAACAGACCTAACTCCTTGTTTCACCTTTGACTTTCCAAAATTCTTGTTGTCATGTGCAGGTGCCTGGGGGGCAGCATTGGACGTTGATGGACCTGCTTCTGGAGTCTTCAGAGACCAAGCGTCATCTTCAAGTTTTTCTTTGTTCTTCTTGTAACCAAGACCAGTCTTGTCAAGTGGAGATCTTTGGCAGTCTAAGATCTTATCTAGGACAATTGAACTGTCCTGGAGCTTAAACAAGGCTTCATTTTTCTTATCTTTCTTCCTGAGACCAACTACCTCCAATTCCAGCTTCTGGACTGTCTCCTCCTTTTCTTCTAGCTGACTCTTCAAGATTTCTTCTGCCCTCTTGGCTTCCTCCAGCTGAGTCTTCAGATCATGATTGACCTCTCTGGTTTCTTCAAGCTCTTGAGCAGGCTTTTCTGATTCTTCCTTTTGGCTGATCAATTTGGTCTTTAATTGTTCAATTTCAGCATCCTTGTCTTTCATTTGATCTCGCAACTCTTTGTCCTTGACTTTAAGCTTTTGAAGCAACACTTTCATTGACATGGTCTTTTGCTGATATTCATTCAAGGAGTCCAAGATTTCTTTTTTGAGCTTTGTGAATTCACTCTGGTTCAGATCTACTGTGTTTAGGAACCAATTTGCTCTAAGATCAATATTTAGCAATGTGAGATGTATCTGATGTGCAGTCTTTGGTAGCCTTTCATCATCTTCTGCAAGAACCTTCTCAATTTCATCACACAAGCTATCATTATAATCACAAGAGTCCATACCTTTACTAGAGTCCTCTTCCTGTTTATTTTCTTCTTGATTTAGCTCTTCTCGGGGCTTGTCTTCTGATGTCTGATCTGTCTTTTCGGGTTCTGGTCTTGCCTTCTGATACTCACTCTCCAGCTTGAACCATAGGTCTTTTGCTGAAGTGTACTCTCCTACACTTTCCTTCACTGAACTGGGAAGTCCATCCATGAGGAACTTCAAAGCTGTAGTGTTGTCCTTCTTTGCTTCCTTCTGTGCAGCTGGTTTTCCTTTCTTGTTTGATGGAACGGGTGGATTGATGACAATTTCCCAAATCCCGAACTTCTTCAGATAAGCCTTCATTTTGCTCCTCCAACTGAAATAATCTGTAACATCAAGTACAGGGACATCATTGCTTGATGACTCTTTCTTTTCCTCCATTGTGTCTAAGGATCTCCTTCTAGCTTGCTAGGCTCGTGACAAAGGTCGGCTCTGATACCAATTGTAGACACACTGCTTTGCTGTAACAATGCTCAACATTTATCTACTGTTTGTCAATCTGCTCAATACTGCCGCAATAGTCTTCTGAATCTTCTCTGCTCATCATCTGCTGGTCAATCTTTGTAACTGGTCATCATCAATACTCATCATCCCTGCTCATCATTGCTTCTCATCATCTGCTCATCACTCTACTGGTCAACCTGCTCATCAATACACTTGCTCTTTGTTGACATCAACTTGTCATGTCTTGTCTGAGATCATTCTCAACAGGTAGCAATGGATGTATATTGGACAAAGAAAACTTGCCAACTGTCTGCTGCTTCAAAACTTTGTATTAGAGCATTCATCACTCATCATCAAACAGTGTATCATCAAGAGGTAGGCTTCATCAACATGTTCATCATCATATCATCACAGTTTGCTTGCATCATACAGTATCATAGAATACGTCGAGTATAGAAGTCCATCATCATGTCAAGGCAACCTCATAGGGTTTGTTTGTATCATCATTAGTATACATCATCATTAATATAAAAGCAACATCATAGTGGTGTATATCCAATACTGTTCACACTATATATTTCATCACTGCTTTTACTCTACTGTATGTATACAACATTCTCATTCACTCATATTGCTGGAGAACCTCATATCCAAACATGCTATTGTATCATAACTACACTTCATACATTATTATCATCCTTATACAAGTATATCATCAACACTGTACTTTGCCACTGTATACATATGACTGTTCGGTATTATACAAACATGCCTTTATCAGTGGGTATACTTAGGGCTATGATTGCTGCATCACTTAACACTTCAACCAAGTCTGCTTTTATACTGATCTCTTCATACCTCAGCATTCTTCATCATGCTCTATATTACTGTTTATATCAAAATCACACCTTTGTATCAGCATAACAAAGAACTTACCTTGTACTTCATATATCTTAGCATAGAATATCATCATCATCAGCCTTCCTCTGCTGCTGATCATACCAGCGAAGCTGCCTTATTTAATTTTTGTCCACTTCACTCTTCGAACTTTTCCACATCTTCATGTCTGCTATTGCAAAATTTGAACTGTTTTGAGCCCTTAATTGACCACTGTCACTGAATATAGAATAAATTCTTGAATTCTTCTGTGATGTCCTTCTTCAATTTTCTGTGCATGAACTGAGTATATGTCTACCTGAGTGAAAGAGGCAGACTTTACTGTGCTGGCAAAAATCTAAGTGTTGTATCATTTCAGCAAATTCATCAATTGCAGATCTGAGTAAAAGCTTAAAGATAGCTTCTAAATACGGGCTGACTATTCTGCAATAAACCTCGAACATCTTGATCTCCACATCTTCTTCAGAACATCAACAATTTTGTGCTTTCAACTGTTGTTAATTTTTAAATGTAGACTGTGTAAGATGATAGGATTGTATTAAGATCTTCAAGGATTAGATGGCTCTTGTAATATCTGTGCCCAACACATCATCCTGGCTTCTATCAACGACAACATTTATTATGGTGTTAACTGTCAATTAATTGTTCAATTCCAGATCTGAAATTTATAATTTAAATCTTCAACCGTCCAATTGAATCTCCATATTTGGGACTCGTACACCCACATCTCATTTCAATGTATCCATTTCCTCTCTTCAATTCTAAAATCTGATCCAGATCTTCATCCTTGAAAAAAACTCTTAAGGTCAGCTTTATTGAAGACGCAGCACACTCATAAATAGCTTCTGTCAGAGTAACTATGAAAATAACCTCAATGGGAAACTGTCATTATCATCCCTAGCTCTGTACATATTTTCATCACCTAGAATGCTTTTGCTGAAGGTTTAGCTAATGCACATTGAACCATCCGTTTAAGACAGTCCGACGAAAAATAGGGTGCATCCAGTCCTACTATATACTAATGTCAGACAATTTTCCAACATAATCCAATATGTAAAATAAAGAGCCCACAAACAGTCAATAATTGAATGAAACTATGGACAAAGGGTTCGAACCGATTTCCCTCCGTCAATCTTCTTAACTGACCTGCCGCTGCTGAGACTTAGATTCCTGGGTTACGCTTCCTTCAGAATCAACCACTTGCTTTGAAGGAACCTTGCCAGTTGCTACCTCCATTAAAAAGAAGATGTGAAGCCTTAAAGATCTAAGACCTCCATTAAAAATCCTTCACGGCCATTAACACCAGGAAATATTTATCTCTCCTGCTCGTAGTGAACAGGCAGGTCGACCACCAGAATTTGGATGTCCTCTTCCACGAGTTTAGGGTAGTTTTGGTTCCCGCAGAGACAAACCCTGAACAGCCTTAGATTTCAATAGACTAGTCTGACCCCAGGCCCCCTTTCAAATTGCGCATTTTGTCAACGGGCTTACCAACTCATATTTTGAATATGATCGTGAGACTGGGAAAATCTCTTGCACAACCTGAGCCTGTGAGTAACCACAGCGTTTTTTTTTTATTATAACTCTGCCATATAGCCGCTGCTACCTCAGTCTGTTGTAGATCCAAAAAAAAATTCAGAGCTGTCCCACGAAATGTCCAGTCAGAACCCACGAAAATTTCCTCAAAAAAAAATTCACTTGTACTCTGCGGCTTCCTTTGCCTGCTGGGTACAGCCAAACATTTCCACGCTGTCCAGGAAATTTCCACGCTGAAAGGAATTTTCTGCTACCACCGAGCCTTCTTCAAAATTGCAGACTTCTTCACTAAATTTCCTTCAATTAAAAACTCACGCTCTAATGTTAGCCACGCTATTTTCTTTTTAATCGATGGTTTGAGCTTAGGATTTTAAATACACCTCTAAGGTGATCATTATCCATAAAGTAAGGAATGAATGTGATCAATATCCATAAAATAAGGAAAGTATACTTTTGTATTTTTAATTTTTTAATTATTTTATTTTAAAATCATCCCCCTTTTTTTTATTTTATTTCATTTCACCCCATTTAAAAGACTTTCTTCAAAATTCATTAGGGACACCTGTTGTTATTGTATTGACTATCCATTTGACTGGGCTGACTTCACCATTTACTTTAACTATTAAAATTCAAGTGACTTGGGTCATAACGGGCTTCTTTGCATCTTAAAGTCTTCTTCAAAAATACCCATGGACTCCATCTCCATGATTATAAGTTGACCCATATATCATCAACAACCTCCAGCGCTTATGACAACTTTCCATTAAGCCACTAGGGCTTCTATGCACATGCAAGGACATCATCTAGGGTTATCAACATCTTCAGCAACTGCTATGACATCAAGACCATGTTGGCATCAATGACAATTTCATCAACATAATTTTCTCTGGTTATTACCCCGGCCTGTGGGGGAAAATGTTTTAGTTTTTAGCTCTTTGAACTTGAGACTTTGGATTAGTTTTAGCTCTTAGTCTGCAACTCCCTTGAAGATTGTTTGTTCAGACTTTTTGAGGCGGGCTGGCCTTGGTGACATTTGTACTTTTTTTTTAAACTATGTTTATAATATAGCTTCAAACCTTACAAAAAAAAAAAGCATATTTATTCAATACAATTATATATGTTTATACTGGATAGATCTAATTATTGAGTATCCATACTATACTTTTCTGCTACATTGGTATCAGAGCTGCACAATTCCAACGGAAGAAATACGAGAATTTCAAGACCTATTAAAAGAATTAATAGAGAGACACGACCATGAGTGTGAATCAAGAGCAACGATAGATGAAGTTCTTAAATTAATATACAAAATAAAAAGTAATGAGAGCATGAAAAATAATTGCCAAGATTTGAAAGTCGAACTCCTAGAGGCCGAACCTGTTTTGGAAAAAGAATTGAAACTTGTTATAAGCACTGAAAATGCAAAGAAAACAGATAATAATGAGGTTATAGAAAATTGGAGTGGTCGTTCTGCAAAATCAACAACTTATAACAACACGAAGCTTACACACAGTGGTAGTGTCAATGTTGAGACTCGGTCGATATCCCCCCCTCCTTGGACTCGGTTGTCATCGACTCTTCCTGTGAACTTTTTTTATTAACCTGAAGTCAAACGGCAAAATCAAGGTTCTAGATCCACTGGAAATATTAAGGGCGATAACAAGATTGCTGGAAGTACAGTTCCACATGAAGATAACGTTTGTTCTATCCCTTCTATGCAGGATTTGAAGGGAAATATATCAGAAACAGTCCTGAAAAATGAGAGGGGAAACCTTGCTGACAACATAGATATGAAGGGAAAAGAAAGCGGAATTTTTTCTTCCTTTCATCCTTAAGATGTTTTCAATCAATCAGAGAAGTCAGAATGGAATCAAGTGAAAGGATTCCTTCTAGAAATCTTTTTTGATATTAAGTATACAGATCTACGTGCAAGAGGATTGGAGCATATTAAATATTATATCAAGGATGAACTAAATGAATTTCAAAAGACAATTCAGAAGGACTTGCAGGAAGTAGATTAACACCTAGAAAAAGAGGAGTATGATGCTACTGAGGTTAGAGAGGAGATGAAGGTTATAGCACAAAGGACATATGCAGAGTGTGTAAAAATGCTAAACAAGAAACAACAGTAAATATCCATGGAAAAAGCATCTGCTGAAGTCAGATTTCCTTAATACATGGGAATTGATTGGTGGTTGTACAATCATTGCGAAACACCCGACTATTTTGCACCAGAGATCATGGAGGTTCCATTAATCAACTATCAAAAATTCAAAATTTACAAGATTACACAGTATCAAATTGGTCATGGGAGTAAAAAAACACCACTGCTTGAGAAAACATTGCAACCTTACGTACTACAACTTAGTCATAGTCAAAGTTTTATTCAGTTGCATTATCGTGTTAAAACAATATTCTACAACCACCATCCAAAAGACACCAAACCACCATACTTGGCAATTGCTTCCGCAACATACTAGATCAAGCAACTATACCCCGAACCTACTCGATGGATAAGACCTCTTGCAGGCCCCCCTCTTTCTAATACCTTTCGCACTGTCACGGTAACATAGGTGTGGACAAATTGGACAAAATCTTGGTGGTGATTATACCATCGTTGATCTGATGGCTCATAGTCCCCTAGGGCGCTTTGTACAAAGTTCATGAGTATCTTTTGTGTGATCCTGCCAGGCCGTCAGTTAAACTTCTAAGTGGTGTGGTTGAAGTGGCACTAAAATTGCAAGTTGTTTACACGTAATTAAACCAAATGTTTTAAAAAGGAGATATATACAGTTTAAATATTGTCTATTAGTCAAGTGAAAAAATTGTTCCTTAGATTATCATGTGAAGTTCTTCAGATATCCGTGGAAGAGAAGTATCTTTTAAACAAGTTGAAGGGCTGTATCGTTATTTATCTTTTTATTAAATTAATAAAGGATTGTTTAAAATTCATTTAGATATTTAAAGTGCAGGCTTGGAAGAGACGATCAAGTATTAATAGATAAAAATTAAAAAAATCGAAAGGAAGAAGTCGTTGAAATAGCTTTGAGGACGAAGCTCTTTTAAAGAAGGCGGCAATGTTATGAACATAAAATATGAATATATTTAATATCTTTACATATGACATTATTGTAACATTGAACTCCCTAGTCTAAAACTTTGACAATTTCCACCGAAATTCAACGATTTTTCCGGGCAGGATTTTCAGAAAATCTGGCAGAAATTTTCGCAAATCATTGTTACAGCTGTCTAACTTACAGATTTTAGATTTTTGAGTGTGCTGAAACCATTTCTGCCTTCAAAAATACAATTAGAACACTGCTAGGTTCAGATTTTAGAAACACAAATTCACCAGTTTCCGTGGAAAATTTGGCCATCCGATAGAAATCGTCCAAACTTTAGACAACTTCATATTGAACAGGTGCCTTCATACGAACATGACCTTATGTGAAAGGTCACCATCAGGCCTATATATATGAGGTCATTCTTATTGTAATCAATCATCATATTTATTCAATACAATTCTCTATATTTATACATATACTTGATATATCTAATTATTAAGTATTATATACTATATGTTTCTGCTACACTTGTAATAGTTCATGCCTAACAAACTTCCATAATGTCTATAGAATTTCCATGAGAAATCATCCAATCTAGGGGCTTTGACATCCTACCACCTCATGAAGGGTTGTAGCAAGTTCATCTAGGGTCAAACAATGGTCGTAGACTGACTTGTGTTCCCTTGAGACCTGTATGGAGACAATGTCAGGACATGGCTGCATGATCGCCTGTCCCTCTACTATTTGAAATTCTCTTTGAGATAACAATACAGACTTATATTGGCTGATGAATTCACTTTCAATATTCTACCGGCTAGCGACATGCTTGGTTGTTGTTTTAATGCCATAAAATTTTACCCTGGCCTCCTTGATGGCTAAGGATTTGAAAATAGCTTTGGTGGGTTATCTCCCATCATCGATGGGTGTAAGGAAGTGTGAGGCTGGTATGGTGAATTCCATCTACTCAAAGAAAATAATTGAGATTGGTTGCCCAAGCCCATCTCTCAACATTAAAGGGACTATTATGAAGGGCCTAAGTAACAATTTCAAGTTATTAAAGAATGGATCGGTTCTACTTGTTGAATTACTATCATCCATATCCCCTAAAGAAGGCCATGATTCAAGAGATACCATCTTTCCACTAAACAATCCACCCATCATCTCCTTGAGGAATCGGGTGTAGGTTCCAAATCTTTCTAATGTAGATTATACAACTCCGGTTTTGAAGGTGAGAAACATAAGAATAAAATGGGTTCTATGTATGCAGCCCTTGTCAAATCCCCACAAAACAACAAACCAAATGTGACGATGGTCTGAGAGAGTGGCAATTCCAATCATGTGCACAAAGAATGAATATGCTCAAAGATCATGGCTCTGCAAGATTTGAGATTGAGCCTTTACAAAAATATTCAAGATGAGCCACAACTCCAAGGTTGGCACAACCTTAATCAAAACCTTGTACAAAAATCAATTGATTTCAAAAGCTCTAAAAATAAAAATACTGGATTCTACGATGAATATTAAGAATTGAAGAATGCTTATGATAACTTCTAAGTGGACTTGGTAAGCATGGTCGGTGTATTGTGTCTCCAACTGGGCCTGAGATAAGACTTGTAAGAACAGACCTTGGAAATTTTGGGACTATATCCCCAGAGGTATGTACCATGTTGCTTCTACTACTGATTCAGAATAACCAGAACTTGCACTGCATATGCCTTTTATTAGGGATCCCAGGAACCAGATCTTGCACCCTCTATTTAGTTAGAAACTTAGAACCCAATATTTCATCATCCACAACTATGCTATATTGACATCCTAATCATATGGATTGAAGACAGTGTTGCTCTTCACCAAAAAACTGGCATTATCATTGTCAGTGTTGCATACAACTGATAATTAAGAAGCATACGTTGCACAGTTTTGGATTGGTACCCGTTGTAAGACTTATTGTGGATGGATTTATAATAGGTCAATGTACATACTATGTTGGGGATGAAGAAAGATGTCACTAAGCGGGGTAACAGTAATGTCCCTTGCTTTCCCCCAAGTCAAGCTTGAGAGGGGATGTTTGTGAAGCATGGAACTTATTGAATATTTTTTATTTAGAGCTTATTGCATATCATGGGGTGTTGTATGGAGTTATATCATAATATGAGATCCTAAATGAATCCAGATAATTCAATAGGGTGAGGACCTCTTAGATCGTAAACCATTTTTATTTCTTGGTAGCTACATTACCAGACCTGTGGGCTTTGAGGTATGGATCTATGGATCCCCGGATCGGATAGACATGGATCTGGATTCACCTGGATCTGCCCAAGATTCACTCCAGAGTCTGGAATGATCCCTCACCAATGAGACATATTATGAGGGATTCACCAACACCCGCACACGATAGATTTTGCAGATTACAATTGGCGGAAGGGTGAAGTCACTTGGTGATGCATTCCATGGTTTTGTTGCTGCCTCAGTAAAATTCACAGCATATCATGGAAAATCCATATGTGGTGAAATCGTGGTGGTCACTGGTCAGTCCCTTTGGTTATGCCATACATCTCTAAATCGTTGGTGGTCTTTCCCATTGCTTTTTTTATTTGTATTGGGGCTGACACTGGGTCTACTGCTTCACTTACTGAGATTAACCAATGGGCTGCAGCCTGCATGAAGGCACTCCTTTTGCCTCATCATGAGTGCTCACAACTCGCACGGCTTGCGGTCTAGCAGTCCTGGTCCCAAGTTACATGGATTGTCTACCCTCTATGTAAAACACCTGGATCATTTTTGTCTCCCCCTAACTATGTTTATTTAATTAACACATATAATGAAACTTTTATAGTAAAATAATTACTATATCATATAATAAATATTTTATGCAAGTGCAATTGTCCCAGTATGTGTAATTTTATGTAAGTGAAATTTTTATATATAAGTTATATATTTAAAAATTTATAGAGGTGGTCCAAGTCTCAAGAGGACCTTATAATGCTGTGTATTCTGTTTCAGTTAAGAACAAAAGATACTGAGATAAAAGATTATTGCTGATGGCTGTATTGCACTGAGAGGATTATTCACATCTGATGAAGTATCATTGATTACCTTTAAAACAGATGCAATACCCTGCTTTGTAAGGTTTGGCATTGAAGCCCATGCAATCCCAAGTATGATGGGGAGTACATTTCATTACTCCTACGTGGTATTATGTTAAGTTCATCTTCCATCTTGTCAATGATCCATCAGAATTGCTCTCAAGTTTGAGTATGTTTTATGTGACGTATGATTAGTCAGCTAAATTTGTTCATTGATTGGAATTACAACTAACTATTCTCAGGTTTACTTTGTTGAGGCCTCAGTATTGTGGATATTGTTATGCATTCCTCTTTAGCTCATTAAGTTTTAACAGCTGAAATACCATTACAAGGAATACTTGTTTCTCATATAAATCTGTTTTTGGATTTTTTCCAACAGCCTTATTTTTCATGTGTTGTGCTTATTGGTTTCCTTTACTATTTATCAATATGATTTGTTTTTTGTGTATATTCAAGTCGTGTTAGAAAAAGCCAATGATTAATCTGTCAGCACAGCTTTAGTTGTCTTCGAGAAACTGACACAGTTGCCATTGGATCTTTTCCAGCGTTGAAATATGCTACGTCATTCCCTGTTATTTTCCTCTCAGCACTCAAATATCATGTGGTGCCGGAAATGTGGACTAATGTTTATCGACCTTTATGGCTTCTTTCAAGTCTTATTAATTCTTGCTATTCATTTTATTGGGATGTCACCCGTGACTGGGACTTGAGGTTTGTATCTCCTAACTCCAATTTTTCTGACATTGCTTGGGATTGACTTGTAAGCAAATATTTTATATGTAGCTCATGTCTTCCTTAAATTTTATCTTTGATGTTGCTTATTTGTTTTGGCAGTGTGTTTTCCAGAATATTTAGGTCAAAAAATCCTCATTTGCGTCCAAATATGTTATACGGTCGTCGCTGGGTAAGGGTTATCTTTTATTTTATCCCATTTTTGTAATTTTATGAACACATGTGATATTATTGATATGAAGGCATTCTTAACGTCAGATTGGAATATGACCAACTGCATAAATTTCACTTAGTGCAAAACTGAAATCCTGTTACTGTTTTACTAGTTAAAAATCAATAAATTTGCTTCAATCTTGTAACTTAAATCAATCATAGTTCATTGTTTGTGCTGGGAGGATTAAAAGCATAAACCATAGAAGTCTGTTTGGCTGTCCGTTTTCCATGTTCTTACTGAGCTTGAATTGATAGGCTTCGTGATTATCCGTTCACTTTGAAAATGGATCCCTTCCCGTAGCCTCTTCTCTGTTCTTCTCTTATTACTTCTTAACAAGTACGCTGTATACGCCATTCCCAAATTTTGAGGACGCTTTAAATTACCTAAATTTGAAATTTTGAATTAGATATCATCAATGCTGTATAGTCTTGTAAATACTCAGATAGATGCAGTCTTGCCTTTATATCCCACTACTGTAAAATATTATTGTAGCTGACCATGTTAAGTGAATGTTAACTTCTGGTGATCCTAACCGTGCTATGGTTCTTGATTTAGGGAAATAAATACATAAAAGGTATCAAACTGGAATCTATTTAGCACTCTCAGTGCTCCTTATTTTTGGAATTCAATTTCAGGTTTATTATTGGGCAGTTGGGAGCAATCTTGTTCTTCGTTGTTCATGGACATATAAGCTTTCGGCACACTTACGGCATAATCACTGGACAGTCTTTATTATGACATCCTTGGAAATGTTCCGGAGATTCCAATGGATATTTTTCCGTGTGGAAAATGAGTGGAATAAGATGGCACTGAAGCCAAATTTGCAGATTCCTATCAAGGAAATTCCTTCTCTAGAGAAAGAAAAGTTGCTTGGATCTGAGCAGCACAATGTATAAGTTTATTCATTTGTAAGGAAAGTTTCCTCCTGGTTTCATCTTTGGTATGCTGTGCTCATCTGGTTGTGCATTATGTTATCTTTGTAGTCAACTTGGTTCAAATTCTTTTTAGGTACATGCTTTGTTTTCGTAGTGTCATCATTTTTTAATGTCATAATATTTCATTAGAGTAAGAGAGTACACCAGTGTATATTGCACAATCCATTGCTTCATTCTGTTGTTTTGAGCATTCAGTATTCCAATATGCAACTTCAAAGACAAGTGTTCTTTGAAACTGCCATAGCTAGTTTGCTAGCAATTCAGAATACTTATTTTCATCTAAATCTACTACAAGTTTGAAATTGCACAATCCATTGCTCCATTGTGTTGTTTTGAGAGCATTCAGTATTCTAATTTGCAACATCAGACAAGTGTTCTTTGAAACTGCTAGCTGCTTTAGTAGCAAATCAAAATGCTTCATTTCATCTAAATCTACTCAAAGTTTGAATCACAATTCTGATGATTTAAACAAGCTCAAGTTCTGACCAGCATGATGTATATGTTTATTCATTTATACGGAAAGTTTGCTCATACAATTCTAAGTCTTGGTTTCATCTTTGGCATGTTGTGTTGTTTATCTTTGTAGTCAAGTTGGTTTAATTCATTTTAGGTACTTGTTTTGTTTTTCAAAGTGTTGTGTCATTTTTATAATGTCATGACATTGGCATTAGAGTAAGAGTGTAGTCCACGTTGAATTTTAACATGCGCATGTACTCTTTAAGAATTTGCAGACTGTAATATAGATAACAATAAGACAAGTGCAGTAGTCAATCAAGCGTCACACAGTTGAACACAAGATGTTTTCAAGGGGAAGCCTTTAAAGGACAAAAACCCCAAAGCATTAGTAATTTATCCCTTAAATGAGATGACTGAATTTGTAGAAGAAAATTTTATCCCAGAATTCTTAAGAGAGCATTGTTCAAAATATAGTGATGAAATAGAGAGCATTGTTCAACTAGTGATTAAATAGTGATGAATTCTTAAGTGAGACTATATTTTGACTATCTTAAGAGAGCATTTTTCAAAATATAGTGATGAAATAGGAAAAGCTTTTTTGGGGATATTTCCAAAAGTTATTTTTAGTTTTTCATGGCACAACTCCCTATGCGTGCCAACCCCCACCCTTGAAAGGAAAAGGAAAAAAGAAAAAAAAAGGGAAAGAGTAAGCATAGTCACCCTTGAAAGGAAAAGGAAAAAAGAAAAAAAAAGGGAAAGAGTAAGCATAGTCATGGTAGACATCATTGTAGGTTGATTGTTCTTCCCGTCTTAACAGATCAGGAATATGAATCTTTGGAGTCTAACCTGATGTTAGAAGTGAACGCAGTGCTTTGGTCTGCTAAATAGTGGCAAGTCTCCTACAAAAGATGGCCTTTCAATAGAATTCTAAAAGGCCCTGTGAGACACTTTAAAAGGACCTTTCAAAAATTTTGTCTAGAAGCTTTTCTATTAGGGCAATATGCGAGGAAGCTAATGCCAACGTTATCAACTTAATTCCCCAATCCTCTAATGGGAAGTCAATTAGTGGTTGGATACTAATTAGTTTACTTAACATGACATACAATATTCTTGTCGAAAAACGTCCAATGGGATCAATTAGTAGTTGGAGACCAATTAGTTTACATGACATACAAAATTCTTGTTAAAACATTACCTAGAAGAATTGAACATGTCATTGGGAGAATTTTGATGTCTTAAATGGGCCTTTTAAGGAAAATAGTAAAAAATAGGTAAAATAATAAAATAAGTTATAATTTTTTTAAGGAAAGGAAAAAATTATTTTTTTATCGTATTTTCAACTTCTCATTGTAATTATTCAAATTTTGTGTGGGAGCACTCGTTGAATGCATAATTAAATTATGCATCCAATGAGTACTCACTTGACATACTTTCAATAGATCCCTGATAAGAAAAAAAACTTGAAATGCATTAAAAAAAATTATTTTCTTCAATTAAATACATTTTTCTAAATGTATTTCAAGATTTTTACTAGTCAGGGTCTATTGAAAGTATGTTGGGTGGGTGCTCATGGGATGCATAATTTTATTATGCATCCAATAAGTGCTCACACTTGAAATTTGAGTAAACCTAGAAGGAGATCATTTGAAAATACGATAGAAAAAAATGGTTTTCCCCTTTACCTCCATAACTATTTACCCTTATTGTTGACATCATCATCTTTGTTCCTTTTGGTTCCTATAAGGTTGATTTTGATAGTATATTTGTTTTGTTATGAGGCCCATTTTTTAACTCAAAATCCCTCTAATGAGCCTTGGGAGTTGTAAGCAAGAGAAATTCACTTAGGAAAACATTTGAATTCACGAAACAAACTCATCAAAAAACATTATTCTTGAAAATTGATTTTGATAAAGCTTACAAAAGAATATATGGTACTTTGTTGTGGACATGATGGCATAGATTGAAAGTGTTGGAGATTGATTGTTACTTCTTTCTTAACAAATCAGGTATGTGAATCTTTGGAGTCTAACCTAATGTTAGAAGTGGTGAACGTTGTGGTTTGGTCTTCTAAAGAGTGGCAAGTCTCTCAAAGAAGATGGTCTTTCAATAGATTTCGAAAAGGCCATGTAGGAAACACTTGAAAAGGACCTTCCAAAAATTGTGCTTGGAAGCTTTTCAATTAGGGCCAAGTGAGGAGAAGCTAATGTCATCATCATGAAATTAATTTTTGAATCATTTAACTGGAAGTCAATTAGTGGTTGGGGACCAAT
Source organism: Pseudotsuga menziesii (assembly GCA_001517045.1). Lineage (NCBI taxonomy): Eukaryota > Viridiplantae > Streptophyta > Pinopsida > Pinales > Pinaceae > Pseudotsuga > Pseudotsuga menziesii. The sequence continues at coordinate 132,409 of LPNX010833296.1, read as the reverse complement.
TAACTTACTTAACATTCATACAAGGTTCTTGTCAAAACACATTGAATGGGAATTCAATTAGTGGTTGGAGACCAATTAGTTTCCTTAACATGGCATACAAGGTTCTTGTCAAAACATTACCTAGAAGAGTTGAACATGTAGCTTCATGAGCTGAGGGAAATTCATTTAGAGGAGCATTGTGCAAGTGTGGGGGATATTTGAATTCACTAAAGAAACTCATTAAAAAGAATTATTCTTAAAAATTGAATTTGATAAAGCTTACAAAAGAATATACAGGTACTTTGTTGTAGACACGATGACATGGGTTGGATTTCCCTTGAGTTCAAATAAGTAATACATCTTGTTTAGTCAAAATAAGTCAAAATGCAAGTAAAGGGGCAATAATTCAAGTGCATTGGTCTAGAAAGGGTAGTTTACGAGGTTGTTGTTAGCCTTCAATATTGCATGTGATTGATTTTATTTACATTATATGTTACAAGCAATGAAATTTTAATGGAAAATCAGCAAAATATCATCATTTGGATATTGACATAGGTTTAATGTTCACTTTTCAAGGTAATAATACTCCATTTCCAACATTAACTTAGTCTTCCGGTGAAAGCATAATGTAGTGTTTGGATACTTTTGTGTAGTTTAGGGCTAAAGGTTATTGACTAGAAAACGAAATATTGATTAATTGACAAAAGGTGTTGATGTAGGAAAATTTCTTGAATCAACAACATAGGTTCACCTAATGAAAGGATTTAATTAGACTTTCCTCTGTTGAAATGGTGAACCTTTCGACTACAACTTGCTTGTCATAAATTCTTTACACTTTAACAAAATATGGCCTTATCCACCATTGATTTTATAGGTTTTAGTGCAACCATGAAAGCATATGCAAAGATGCAACTAATCTAATGAAAGTAAAGATATCATGGAGAATAGTCTATCTCCACTATCAACACCAAAAACTAGGGCACATCTTGATAATCGATGATAGCTTACGGATCACCAAGGATATATGTATCACATAAAATGTTAGACATAAATCAAATGAGACATGCAAAGTGTAGGGAAAATAGGTAGCATTTATCGTCTGCACAATAATCCAAGCTTGCTTTTGAGGACCATGGCTAGCCTATTTATCTTGAGAGTTATATCCAACAGTTAGCAATGTGTACAATAATCAAGTATAAACATATTATTTAAGAGAATGCTCATATGCCACAACATGCATTATCACAAGCATTCAAGAAAATGGTAAACAATGAGAGTAATGCACGGCCATCAACAACTTCACAAGAGTACAAAGCACAAGCTAACAATCTCACTTCGATGTTATATATTATTAAATAAATAGTGACAAAGGCAAAGTTGATCATCGCCATTTTGTATTTAGCTCGCCTATAAACAAGCTAGATTACTTGTTGAACGTGCTTTGTCATTGCTTTATACAATAACTAATATTTTTAGTTGTATTATGTATCAATTGGTGTTAGAGCTTGTGTTGTTGGATTCCATAACTAAGGCAAGCAAGAGTGCCCAATGCCCTACATATTTGTCTTTTGTGGCCAAGATCCAATATGGACCAATTCCCTTAAGAGAGTCTAATAAGCTTCCATAATATTTAACAACAAACATAAAGCCCAAGAATTTTAGGTATTTTGCCTCCTCTTATAACATTTTTTTTAAGCAAACTTCACTTTTGGGTTTTTGTAGTGTTCTTTAACCTTCAAACTTAGAACACAACTAGATTTACATATATTTATAATGAAGGAAACCAAAAAGTATAGTGTAGAATACCAAACACAAAGACAATTGAAATGAAATACGTCAGAATAAACCCTTGTATTATCATAATCCATTAAAAACAATGTTCATTTGCCTCTTACAATGGGGCAATCTTTCGCATGTGCTAAAGAAATTATTCTTTATCAACCCAAATGGAAACAAGCGTATTTCTTCCTTGAATTTTTATGCATTTGAGAATTCAAGCAAAGTAATGTTACTATTACTATCGAAGAATCCACAATAAAATTTGTAATGGTGGACTGGGACATGAGCTAGCAGACAAATGGACAGCGAGAAGGATAAACTCTTTCGATAAGTCTTTTCCTTTCACTTGTTAGCCATGTACTAACAATTATGACAAGCACCTTGCCAAAAGGTTTGAAATGCCTTGATGGATGGACACATTTGACATAATGTGTAATGGTGGACTCGAACAAGAGCCAGCATACGAGTTGACAACAAGAAGGATAAACTCTCCCCTCGGCTATTTTCCTTCCATGTGTTAACCATGTAGTAACAATTATGACAAGTGCATTGCTAAAAGGTTTGGAATGCATTGACGGGTGGACTACTTTGACATAATCGTGGTTGAAAATACTTTTGTTATCAATGTAACCTTAAATGGCTAATTGGCCCTTTGTCATTAATGTCAAAGGGGGCGAGAAATCAGGTTGACATTAATGACAAAGGATGATATTGATGAATATGGTTGTTTATGATTTTCATTGTTGACAACATTAATGACAAAGGTGACGTATAATGAACATGGCATTGAACCCATTAATGACCAAATATTGATGACAAGGCCATGATAGTCTAGGAAGAAGGACAAATGACCCATTCTATGGTCATTTGTGGATTGATGGGGTCATGGAACCCTTGGATATGGTCCTAGGGCATGAGAAAGGTTTGGCATCCATACACATCTTGATATGAAAGCCTTGGACATGAATCTCCTTGCATATGGTTACTTGTGGCTTGGGACCCACAACTGACAGCATGATGGATCTTGACCGTTTTATGATCGAAATGATGGCATACCACTTGATGACAATAAAATGATGTTATTAAAGACTATGATGGAGCTCTCTTGCATAGTCCATGAAACCCCTACATGTGGATAAGGTTGGCACTGATAATCTTCCAACGTGGCACTCTTGAATCAACAAATCCGTGGTGACTCTAAAAACAAAAGGGGGGAATTATCTTATGTTGCAAGGAGTTATAAAACTAATTATAACACCCATTTGACAAGTAGGCTTCAAATAAAATTAAAATTAAATAAAAATAAAAACAATTATTTATAACAAGTCGGCTCAAGACAATTTAATTATTAAATAAAAAATATAAAAAGAAACATACATTTTGACAAGTCAACTCAGTGAAAAAATCATGGAAAAATCAGTTTTTATAACCGGCAAACAACCTCATTAATAAAAGGAAAATTTGTGGGGGAAAAGAGCTCTAAAATTCGTAGGTCAATTGTGGTAGCTGCAGGAGCAGTCTGATATTTTTTTTGATAGGCACAGTCAGCACTTGGAATTCTGAAATCCAGACTGAAGCAAATTCTTGGGTAAAACATAAGTAGTATATCTATGTCTTCCAGGGCATCCGAATTTACAGTGATAGCAACAACAAAAGTGTTTGAAAGTTTTTTTTGTTTTGGTGAATTAGGGAAAACGCAGGAGCAGGTCTGGACCTTTTATTTACCAACAGTGAATAGTGACAACCTACTAATGACTTGTAGCAGCCTTCTCTTGTGATGATGGCAAGTTTATAGTTTTGGAAAGCATGATGAAACTAATTGGAATTTGAAGTTAAAAGTTGATATTTGTTGGTTCTGAATTTTGGTTTGGACAGTGCTAAAGATCGGCTAGGGCATCCTAATTAGTTGAACGGGATGTTAACTATGTTAGAGATTCTCTTTCAATCCATGGCCTAAACCACCACAACACCATAGCCCTCAAAAAGATTACAAATATTATATGACAAAATACGTAGTGAAACTACCATATACGATGTTTTCAGTGGCTAGAAGACCTCCACAAAATAATATATTTCTCAAGCTCCATCAAAATTCCTAATATCATACCTAAATGTTGACACTTGGTTATAATTTGCAATGGTTAGTAACCTTATTTGACATTAGGGATGAATATTTTTAGTAAGGATTTGAAAGACCCATATGGTAGGGGTGAATACTTTCATAAATAAGGCCTACATGTTTGTTTGCATGCACTCCTTATTTCCATCAAAAGTGTGTGTGTGTGTGTATTTTAAGTAACAACCTTGCAGAAAACCCTCTGAGTACTTCCCCCTGATTCATGAATTGTAAATGGAGTAAATTGCCGGCCATGATTATAGATCCTAAATCCAATGGGATCAAGAGAGTTGAACCTATAACCACTCCAACTTTGGGGGAATAGATCTCAAGTTTGTCTCATGACCACTTGAGATAATCCTTGGGGATTGTGTGTGTGTGTGTGTGATGTGAACTTTTCTTTGATATTGTCCTCCATTTGGTTTCATCATGCAAACGCCAAATAAATTGTAATTATAATATTGTTCAACAACACTAAAAGTACACCAGCATAGATCCATCTTAAACATGGATCTAGAAAGCACTGAGAGGGATCCAATTTCTTTAGG
>LPNX010833296.1:92582-127721 GCA_001517045.1 Pseudotsuga menziesii | reverse complement strand
TGAAATTCTATTGGTTCTTGAATTCCAACTCACAAAAACTTATTTTGGCACGTTTTCTTATAAGGCCCATTTTAGACCCCAAATTTCCTCTAATGAAGTTCTTTTTATCTTAAATTTTTAAATGTTCATAAAAAATTACACCTCAAACATTTTGATCCCTTTAATGTTTGGTAGATCTGGGTTTACCATGGATCTTTTAATTACTTTTCATTTAGTTTTATTATTGGGTTTTTATTATTTGATGAACATAAATATATGAATTCACAATATAATTTTTTTATTTTTTATTTATGTCGACTAGCATAACGTGACTAACGTGACAGAATCTCCCCCATACTGGGCTGAGAGCACCTCGCTTCTCTCGGTGCAACCAATTAATAAAAATGTAGCTACATTACAATCTCAAACAATGATCAAAAGGAATCAACATAAGTGGCATCACAAGGCATCAACAACTAAAATTATTTCATGGTCGTGTTGTTGAACAAGACAAATAGAAATAAAGGGCACGGATATTAAGGGCCAAGGAACAAGCAAGAAACCATTGACGTAACCATGTTAAATGTTGTCACATATTACTATGGGTTATCAAACGCAATGATCATTGAGGAATCATCATAGCCATAAGGAATGGTTATAATGACCCTAAAGAGGTTATTGATGATTATATATGACAAAATTCATTTTGAAACTACTATCTATGCTTCTACTGGATATAAGGCCTCTACAAAATAATATATTTATCAAACTCCATTAAATTTCCTAATACCCTACCTAAATGTTGAAATTTGGTTCTAATTCACAATGATCAGTAACCCTATACGACATTAGAGATGGGTATTATCAACAAGGATTTGAAAGGCCCAAATGTTTAAGGTGAATACTACTTTGATATGTCCTGCATACTTGCTTGCATGTGCTCTCTTTTTCCATAAAAAATAAACTTATATATTCCCTATATGACATGATATTTTCCTTTGATGTTGTCATAGATTTGGTTTCATCATGAAAAATCAAATAAATTTTGGTAGCAATATTATTGAACAACATTTAAAAGTACACCATTCAATAAAAATGCACCTACATTACAAACTCGAACAATGATCTAAGGGAATCATTAATATAACATAAATGATATCATAATCCATCAACAATGAACGTTACCTCGTCATCAAGTTATTGAGAAAGAAACCTAGAAATAGAAGGTACATATATTAAGAGCTATTAATAAATTATAGGACAAATCAAAATATTGTCTATGTTCAATGGAATTAAGAAAACATGGGCTATAGAAAAATAATATTGAATTATATTTGTTTCCATACTGCACTAAATTCTAGAGAACCTTCAACTATGACAAACAATAAACACAAGTACATACCAGTTTGGGTGCCTTGATCATCTACAAGTACTCAATGGTATGAAACACAATATCTAAATTGGTTGTTTAGTTAATCTATGTAACCTTGAGTCGTAGATACAAATAGTGAAAAACATGATAGCCCTCTAATTAAGATACAAACAATGCCCATTACATATCATGGTAGTCCCAAGTAGGAAATCAATTAGAAGGTAAATTGTGAAGATAGCCAATCAGTAGCCAAGATTTTGTAAAGGAAATCAAGAGGATTTTCTAAAATTTATTTTTAGACCTTAGCTCATCATCTCATATTCTAGTAGTCTCAGTATATTGATTTGGTTTTTGTTTAATGTAGAACATATGAATAGGAACTATATATCAATATGTTGCAACTTACCTTTTTATGCACACTTTCCAAAAAAGACTAAAAATTTTGTATTATATCATGTTGTAATTAATATTGTTGTGTTATCCCCATGGGGCTCTTATCATTGATGTTTCGAAACCAAACCAAGATTCATCGTCAAGATAGTGAGTCGATAGAAGAGCAAGAAGATCAAGATCGGGCATGGTAATTATGTTGCACACATAAGGCATTTTTTTTTAGCACTCTATAAGCATTTATTGGTACCGTAAATTGTTCCATTGCATTTGGAGTGTCATTTCAAGCTAGGAACACCTTTCATTTCGCCTGAAATGATTTTGTTTTCCTACGATGTGATGATTTATCTGCAATTCAACATAAGTAGTAATAATTTGGTTTGTAAATATTTCATTATAATATGATTATGGGTTATTTGGTTTTATTGGTGAGTTTCAAGTTTCACCCATGTTTTTTGTGTATGCTCTTCATTTTTGTATTTCAAGCAAAATTAGTGAATCAAAAACAAATCTAATGGCTTGGGGCTCATCTCATTGCATCCTAACAAAATGATAGCATCGCATCCATGTTTGTAGGTATTTTTGGTAATTTCTTAATTCTATGACCTTCTCTATTGTGTTTGTTTGGTGGATGATGTGTAGTACATCTAGTTGTGTCGCATTCACGCTATTAGTTCTATGGTGCAATCATCCTTAACTCAATTTATTTTGATTGTGTAAATGGTTGGGGATTGATTTTCTTATTGGTGTGATTCCTTCATGGGCTTAATAGTTGTATGATCTTGCATTCTTCATTCCATTGGGGTTGAAATCTCCTAGCAATTCATTTTTTAACATTGTGATTTCTTATGGGAGCCTTGGAAATGTCTCAATCACATGGACCTTTCCCAAGCATGTGGGCACTTTCCATTATATTGTCTAAGGATTTGGAGACCACACCCCTTGTTGTGGGTATTACTTTTGATTCCAACTAACTTACGAAGAAATGTAGCATACATTATTTTTAGAAAAGCTTGGAGTATTTGTCCATCTAGAGTCACATATTGACCTCACTATGGCATGTAGAGGAACATAAACCAAGCTAGATATGTGGGCTAGTCATATGTAGCCAACTCTCCACGCATTCATCACCATGAGCGCTTACCTCACATATCACACTATGATTCCATTGTCACATCAACACCTATGTGATGGCATTTATCGTGTGCCACCTAATGAGCAGTGCCACATCACCCCTCTACCACATCATCTTGTCATGTGGTACACCCATGCACTACCATGTGTCACTTTGGTTGACCCCTTCCACTTTTTTATACTGGTTTCAAACATGCATGATTTTTTCATCTAGAGTTTGTTTTGAGGGCAATTGTTTTTTGTTCTCAACTAATTTTCACACTCTATACATTATGATGTATATATGTAGAAAAATCACTATTTTCATCTTGTTATTTTGTAATTTTCAAAGAAAAACTTTTAATCCTTGTTTTCTTAACTTCTAGGAATCATGAGTATTGCGTTCACCATTTTGGGTGTCATTTTTAAGTGCATATTTTTCAATAGATTTATGTGCCATCAATTTTTTTTAATAGATTCATTTAATTACATATTGTAATATAACCAATTTAAGTGAGATCCTACATAGAAGTACCAATTGTTTCTCTTCTAAATATTTTATGGAGGATTTACTAAGAAGTAATGGACTTTACCAACTCACGATGGGAGCATAAGTTCTCCTTCTAGATGTACTAAAGAGAGTTGAACATTACAATATAAATGACTTCGCCTACAGATTTGTAGGCATGTATTTTCTAATGACTTGCAATTTCACCTTCAAGGTATTGATATCACAAATGAAACTTGGAAAAGTTGGGACAAGTGTTTGGTAAACACCAGGGAAAATTTTAAGGATCCATAATTTTCCTAACGTGTAGAAATCTTAGCAAATCTTATTAATTATCAAATTTCCAACCATAAAATATTTGGCAATACTGTTTTTAAAATATTTAAATTTCAAAGCGTTTTATATAGTTTTTAGACAATTTTGGCTATTTTAGAGTAAAAAAATTTAACCCTATGAATTTGGGCGAATAATATTGGAAAAAAAAATAGAAAATGGTGAATATTTTTTTTTGAAAAAAAACTCCAAAATTAACCCATGTATCAAATTCCATCCCTAAAATTTTCCTTGGTAAACACAATCATATTTAATCCCACCAACTCAAAAACCAACGGACTGCTTTGAATTCTAATTACTTGTCTTGCATTAAAGTCTTTATCTTAATGTTTAACACCCTTAGACTCTTACATCTTTGATATTTTTGCATTGAGAAAGACGATGATCAATTGAGTTGAGGGTATTCTTTCTGAGGTAAAAAAAAATGTCTTTTAAACTTTGTATCCACACTTTACTCTACCAGGGAGGTTTTTCTAAGTCAGCATATTGTTTATAGAATTTTACCATTTGAAACATGGTGTGACTTAATCGTTTGAGAGAAAAATAGGTTACTGCTAGAGAGGCTTTAGAATTTTACCATTTGAAATATGGTGTGACTCAATCGTTTGAGAGAAAAATAAGTTACTGCTAGAGAGCCTTTTCTAAGTCAACATATTGTTTACAAAATTGTACCTTTTGAAACATGGTGTGGCTCTCTCGTTTGAGAGAAAAATAAGTTATTACAACTCGTTATTAGTTTTGCATGCATCTAGTGGCACACCAATATCCATACATAAGGAGTCAACTTGAACTACCATTTCAAGCTTCCCTCGACGAGTCACATCATTTGGTAGAATCATGATTACACAAAATAAATGTTTGTCACCTTTGTTAGCAGCCATCTTTTTCCACAACAAGACTCACACGCATGATCACAAATAATGCCTTATCATAGAAGATCAACTAAAATTTTAAATAATAGCAGGTCTATAGCATATCAGTTTAGTTATGCCTAGATGTGGAAAAGATGTTCATAAGCACAACAAATACTTATGCAATTGCCAACCTTATAGTTCTCTAATGAGAAAACTACTATATTGTGTAGGAAATTTGACTTTAGCATTATTGTTTTGATTTCAACGACAATTTTATACTAGAACAAGCACAAGAAATTATAATCAAGGAAAATGTGTGAAGAGATAAATTGCATCAACTAAACAATCACATTTTAACTATGTTAATTTATATTAAAATTTAAAAAAAAAGAGTGATATTTGATTAAATTAATATTCATGCATTACTTTAAATATAAAGGACTCATATAAATAACAATCTGGAGAAGCATTTATACCTCTCTAAGATGGATCCCAAGAAATTCTATAGACACATTCTAACTCATAAAACTAAAAAGAATAATATTTGAAGGATTGGAATTCCTATCTTAAGAAGCTTTATGAATTAAATGATGTTATGGACAACATTCAACATTTTTTATGAAAGCGTTCGCTTTAGAAGATATAGATTTTGGGATTAAGCGCCTTGCAAATGGGAAAACTAAGGACATTAAAGGCTATCATGTTGAAGTCTTAAAAATTGGGGGTATGTCATCATCCCTCACATCCACAAGCCCTTTAATCTAGCAGCCAACCAAAGCTTCCCTAAACCTTGGACATGTAGCCTTATTGTACCCATTATTTTAAAGCGACAATAAAAATAACCCCTCTAATTATAGGACCATTATGATTAGACCTCTCTTAGCCTAGTTATATGGTATTATTTTGGAAAATAAGATCAGCATATGGCTAGAAAGTCAAGGTAAAAGAGCTGAAGGGAAAGTTGTTTTAGAATGTATCATTCCGTCATACACCACCTCATTACTCTTAGGATCAAAGAAAATTTTTGGGGCAAAATTTAGCCCATGGGTTATTTTTCGACTTTTATATCCAAAAATAGATTCATCAATTTATCTTTTTTCAAAGATGATTTGCCCAAATTCTATGGGATAGTTTTTCTTACTCTAAAAATCGCCAAAATTGTCCAAAAACTATATAAAGTCCTTAGAAATTTGATTTTAAATTCACCAAAAAAATTGTGGTTTCAAATTTAAGAATTAGTAAGATTCGCCAAAGTTTCCACACTTTGATAAAATTATGGATATTTAAAATTTTTCCTGCTCGGGATCATTGCAGAGGAATGTCGTAATAATAAGATCAATCTCCTTTGTTGCTTTGTGGACTTTAGGAAAGTTTTTTATACAATGCATAGAAATAACTTGTGGAAAATATTAGAAGAGTTAAAGGTTCCTTTCGAGTTGACAATCATTGCAATAAGGTTGTACGAGAATGTCAATGCCAAGTTTAAGAACTCTAAGGGTTGGTCAGAATATATTAATTGTAATATAGGAGTTAAGAAAGGTTGTCCCCTCTCCCCTACTATTTTTGGTATATACATTGATAAGTTAGAATGTTGTTTAATAGAGACAATGTGCACTAGAACGATGTTAGTAGGAATTGTCATCAACCTCCTTTATATTGATGATATTGTTCTTCTAGAAATATGTACATATGATCTTGATAAACAATTAAGAATTCTCAAGGATTTTTGCTATGGTATGGGCATGATCGTCAATACTCATAAAACCAAAGTTATGTTGATAAAATATAACAAGGTCACTTACGCTCATTTTTTGTATGATAATATGAACTTGGAGGAAGTGACTTTCTACAAATATACTGGGATTGATATCCATCGCAAGCTTAACTAGAATTACAGCATCGAGAAAATGATCAATGGAGGGTGGAAAGCTTATTTTGGTCTTGAAACAATTGTAAGTTGGCAAACCTTGTTGAAAGTTGGGATAAAAAAAATTCATCTTTGAAACTCTCATCACTCTTATTCTCTTGTATAGGTGTGAAGTTTGGGGTTGCAACCTCTCTAGAGAATCTTAGAGAAGGATTAAGCAAATTTATAAGTGTTTTATAACTTACAATATTAAAATTAAAAGCAATGTGCCATATCCTATTCTCCTAATTGAAGTGGGTCTTACCCCCATTGAGAGCATAGCTATGACTAGGTACCTAATGTACAAGAAAAAAATAAATAACTTGGGAGACCAAAGACTTCCAAAAATTGCTTTAAATTCCAGTCAAAACCACCTAAGGCTCAAACGAGGTTTCCATAAAGATGACATGTCAAATGCACATCATATGTGGGGGATTGACGAAAATGTCAATTTGCAAAATCTAGATGATATTAAAAATATTATTACTTCGAAGTTCAAAGAGAAGTTGTGGTGTGATTAAAATTTAGAGGGTAAAAGAAAATTAAGATATTACAAGGAGGCCATTAATCATAATCTTGAAGATCAAAATTCTCTTAGTTTTAACTAACGTATAGAAGAAGATCCACATAGTTAAAATAAGAACGAACGCTCATGAGCTACATATTGAAACAAGGTGTTGGACATTTGCTAAAACTTTGTGGCATGAAAGGATTTGTCATCTTTGTGAGACTATGAGTGTTAAGGATGAAAAATATTTTCGCATATATTGCCCTGTGTACACACACATAAGATCTCAGTTTCAATTTTTCGGTTACAATACAAACCTACCTAACCTTATATCTCATCAAAATCATAATAATTTAGGAACGCTCCTATCAAAGCTTTTTTAGCACAAAATTAAAACTCTAAAGTAAACCAATTAGTTGCTTACTTTTCTTTTTTAAGATCCTATAAACCAAAAATAATTTAAATAAACATTCATCAACATCATGATAAATAAAATATCTATTTCTTTGTTAAAACTTACTTAAAGTGAAATTTGAAATTAAAAAATAAAATAAACATAATTAAAGTATAATTACACAGCACCCGAGTAATTCTCAGCCTAACCTAATATATTCTAATGAGATTTGTTATCACACCTTGTGAATCCATTCTCAAGTAAGAGATAAAAGTTTATTAAAAGTGAAGCTTAGCACTATAAGATTCGTCATGCTTATGACAAGAGTGCAAACCATTCACTCTAGTGGGTATTTATCACACTTACTGAATCTACTAAGTGTTAAGAAACAAATAGATCTGATTTTAGTTAAAGAAGGGAAGTTTTAACCAAATCAAAATGAAGCTTGTGCTTATGAAAAAAGTGTGTGGTTATTAAAAGTTAAGGAGATTATTTAAGGAAAATATATTAACATTGTTATTTGTTCGTACCATAATGATAATAACAATTTTAATAATTTCAGCTTGTTAAATAAATTTTTAACTAATTTGAAATATGTATAATTGAAAAAATGATGTTTTAAACCCCAAAGGATATGGAAAATATTTTCTGATTAAGTTTTTATCTCTCATTTTTATGTTGTAATTATGTATAAAAAAGGTGTTGATATAATTTTAGGTTCACCTCGGATGGAAACATTGGAGACTATCATCATAAACATGAATAATAAATTGTTGGTGTTATTCTAAAAGAATAAGAAAATAGCATTGCTAGACTTTACAATGAAGTCATGCTTAGAAACGTTCTCATTAGAAGATTTAAAATATGTATCAAACGTGATCTTTCAATATAAGCAAATGTTATTATAGAAGAATAGGCACTTGAAGAAAATTACAACATGGTTAAGCAAATAAAGATATCATAACTCATCTTAACAATCATAATCATAACTTGCTTGATGAAAACAAAATTTTCATTTGAGATATCAATCATGTGAGGAATCACAACATAAAAATCAATATCTCAAAAAGAATTTCAACAAAGATTTATCATTAAAAATTGAAGAAATTTCTCATATCAAAAATCATAGTCAAATCATGATCACACAAATAAAGGAGCTAAGAAACAAAACCAAGATACAATAGGAAAATCTAATATAACTCGTCAACAAAGACACGTTGACCAATAAGGAAACAATGATCAATCAAGTTGAATTATCGATATCTGTAGATGTCGAAATACAAACAATGGATACAAAAACCTTAACAAATCCAAGTTTATGTACTAATAAAATTCCAATGATCAACAAAGTGATGCAAGTGCATGAAGAAGATATAATTCCAAATTGAATCAAGAAGATTCTAAAATTATGATGAAGAAAAATCAATAACAAGGACACTTTATCTACTTTAGAATCACAAGACCTTGCAATTTAACCAATCAATCTATCAGCATTGCTTTGAACAAATATTTGACTTTCAATATGAAGAAGAATGATAAATTTGAATGTAATTCGATCTCAAAATAGCATTATTCCTTGGAATCATACTACAAAAAATGTTAAATCCAAGATCCATATAAACACATAGTTCTACATACGGTCAAACTAAGGTGTATTGAACTTCAACAATTTGACAATTTTGTTTAGTGCTCCAAAGATCATACTACCTCATTTACTCAACCAAGCATTGCATGCAATAATGAAGACGGTGCCTTTTTAGAATACTCTTAGAGGACAAAGCATTTTCGAAGGGGGGACAATATATCAAACACAAATTACATATACTAATAATAATAATGTATCCGAGAATGCTTCCATAAGAATCATTCAAGATCCATAATCTTGGAAACCAACTACCATCATCGAAGGGTGGGAAATTATTTGTGTTTTTTTATGCAAAGAGGCCATGAGGCCACTTAGTTTTACTTAATGGCTATGATGGTTCTACCACCTCCAACCACCATTACAAGGGTGAAATAGACACTTTTGTGAGATCTTAACCTTACTGAGGACCAAGTCAATCATCTCTTCCACTGACCCAACTAACCATTTGTGACATTAATAATAATATTCAAAGGGCACATGTATCTCCATGTATGTGATCATTTAATGTATATTTGTACCTACACATTCAATATCAATTGTATGTTTATTTATCTATATGGATAATTTTATGTTGTCCTTCTTATATTGGATATTTGTCGTAAACTAACTATTGTGTATTACACATTGTCACCTTATAGTGATGGGAGGTCCATCAAATGGATTTCAAGGCCTCCTTTCACGGGGATTTGTAGAAAGAGATTTATATGGAACAACCTCCTAGATTTGTTCAAAGCTATTCGTCTTTCTTGTCGCCTCGAGAAATATAAGTTTGTGGCCTTAAGCAATCTCCCTAAGCTTGGGATGAAAAATGGAGTGATTCCTTCTTGAATTAGGCTTTTCTAGATGTTACTCTAGCCCTAATGTCTATACAAAGCAAGTAAGTGACCATCTTCTCATATTTGTACTTTTTGTCGATGACCTTATATTCACTGGAAATGACACCCAACTTATAAACCACGTGAAATCTAGCCTTGAAAATAAATTTGGCATGATCAGCTTATGATACTTACATTATTTTCTTAGTTTGCATGTTTTCCAAACCAAGAAACAAATTTGCATGTCCCAACCTAAGTATGCATGTGGCTTCTACATTGCTTTAACATGGATGATAAGCGACCTAAGAAACAAATTTATATTTCCCAACTTAAGTATGCATGTGACCTTCTCTAGTCTAAAGTTAAACAATATGCCACATGCACTTCACCCAATGTGGGTGCCACTTTGTACCAATAACTAGTTGGAGGCCTATTTTATTAACTCATAATCTCCCTAACATCTCCTTTGGTGTTGGTCTCGTTGTGTAGTATTAGAAAGGAAACAAAGAAAACAAAGAGGATACTTTGATATTCAAGGAGCAATTCAATTTGGTATATAATAAAATTTAGGGGACCTCCTATGTTGGTTATTTTTATAGATTATGATTGGGTTGGTGACCCTAAGGATTGGAAGTGTGCTACAGATTATGTTTCCATCCTTGGTTCTAAAGTTGTTACTTGGGATTGCAAGAAAAAATGCTTTTTCTCTTTATCAACAAAAGCAAAATAACGAGCAATGTAGGTCAATAAGCTCTTTGACTAAGATAGATCCTTTTAGATTTGGGTTCCCATAGCATTCGACCACTATATGGTGTGATAATTAGAATGCCATTTATCATGCCAAGGTTGTAGTTCAACATCAAAGCAACAAACACATTGAATTGCACATGCACTTTATTTGAAAACCTCTTTAGGATCGTACCCTTGAAGTACTCTATTTCCATATAAATGATCAAGTTGTTGGCATTTTCAAAAAGCCCCTGACATAAGTCATGCTCTTAAAGCTTCAATATATGTTAGGAGTTTAGGAAATTAATTGTTATATATATATAAATATAATCATTAATTAGTATTAGTATATATTGATATTAATAATTAATAAATAGTTATTAGTAAACCATTCTAAAATGACGTATTCTTTCATTCATGATATATAAAGTGCCTTTACCATTAATATATATCACTTTGTAATATTTCATCATCATTCATCTTTAATATTTATTTTATATTTTCAATATGGAATTATTTTCCATTGGTTTATTATTCAACTGAGTAATTATTGAGAATGTCTGGATACAGATATTACATTGGTATCAGAGCCAATCCTTCCTATGGCTTCTACTCATCTCCAGCTTGTGGCCAAAATGTTCAAGGTTTCCATGAATTTAGGTGGTTGACCTCACATTGGCTTTTAGCCATCCATCTTCAGAGTTTCTCTGGTAAAAATTGGCTTTTGACCAAAAATTGGCCTTTGGCCATTTGAATTTCATTGAAGATGTATTAACTCCACTCCAAATATGAAGCAAGAACGAGAAGGAAAAATGAAGAATAAAAAAAAAAGAAAAAAAAGAAAATAATTATCAACAAAAGAAATAAAAGGGGAAAAGTTGAAAAACATGTTCAAGGTTTCCTTGAATTTAGGTCTTTGACCTCAGAGTGGCTTTTAGCCATTTGTATTCAAAGTTTCTCTGGTTAAAATTGGTTTTTGACAAAAAATTGGCCTTGGCCATTTTAATTTCATTGAAGAAGTATTAATTCCACTCCAAATATGAAGCAAGAACGAGAGGGAAAAATTAAGAATAAAAATATATATATATATATATATATATATATATATATATATATCAACAAAAGAAATAAAAGAGGAAAAGTTAAAAAACATAATGCCACCCATGGTTATATGAAATAACCCATGGTTTTACGAAATAGCCCATGGTTTTACTTACAATATTTACATTATAAACGAGTTTTATAAAGTATGCTTTGAGGACAAAGCATCATGAACTCTAGAAGGAAATGTTATATATATAAATATAAACATTAATTAGTATTAATATATATTGATATTAATAATTAATCATTAATAATTAATAAATAGTTATTAGTAAACTCTTCTAAAATGACGTATCCTTTCATGGATGGTATCTAAAGTGTCTTTACCATTAATATAGATATGTCACTCACTTTGTAATCTTTCATCATCATTCATCTTTAATATTTATTTTATATTTTCAATATGGAATTATTTTCCATTGGTTGATTATTCAACTGAGTAATCATTGAGAATATCCGGATACGGATATTACATTATCATTAAGCGGGGATGAGTTCTAATGCCTACTTCTTTATGCTTTTGTCACTAGTGAAAGTATTTCAATCATATCCCAAGTTATTCTTAAGGGGAGAGTTTAGGATTCTTCCACACTAAGAGCTAGTTTAAGTTCAACTTGGTCTAATGTTTATAGGTCAAAGCGTGATTTTAATGTGCGTTTGTACTTTTTTAATCTAACAAATACAATCAAGTGATTTGATAATTCAAACATCTCCTAGAGATTATAGTTGTCTATGAAATTGAGCATTTTAGATTTAGTTCAAACATAAATATTAACATTGCACATATTTATTATTGGCTAAGATTATAGTTGTCTTATAAGAGATATGAAATTGAGCATCCATATTGCAAGGACAAGTTAGTTGAGTGGCATTAATGATTGATTGTGTATTTGTGCACAGTTTGTTTGTGATACAAAGAGTCTCTAGTTAGTATGAACTAAGGAATTTGAAAATGGAAATTTGTGATTTTGACAATGAAATTCTGCTCTATGGATACACAACATTGGAGGACAAAATGACATAATTGGATTATTTCCTTCTAGAATGTGTATTTGTTAAAAAAAGAAAATTGTGAATCCCTGAAGAAAAGAATTTGGAGAAATTGATAAAGAATTACATAATAATGGATTACGAATACATTTTTGGTACAATAAAATACAAACTTAGATGTGATGTTCTAGCAGCTGAGTATGTAAGTGCTCAAGAGAGTTTTGGAGCAATGTAAAATTTGAAAGATATACATTTTGGTTACAATAAGACACAGACTTTGTTAGATGAGAGACTTTGTTAGATAAGAGGTACTAGTAGATGAGTATGAAAGCAGTCCACTAGGTTTTGGAGCAATGTAAAAGTTGAAAGATATACCTTTTGGCTACAGCAAGATACAGACTTTGTTAGATGAGAGGTACTACTAGATGAGTATGAAAATGGTCAACGGGGTTTTTGGAGCAATTTAAGCTTTGAAAGATGGCTAAGGTATAGAGTCAAAACACCGAAAGCTATTGCAATGGATTTTATAGTTGGGCTATCAAGAACAAAACACATATGTGTTGCATTATTTATTTTTTATTTTTTGGGTGATGGGTTTTCAAAGATCACAAATTTTATTTCATGGATTTTATAGTTTGACTATGAAGAACAAAACACATATGTGTTGTATTATTTATTATTTATTTTTTTGGTGATGAGTTTTCAAAGATCACAAATTTTATTTGGTTGGAAGATTACTCATCTCAGTGATGGTTTGACCCTATATTTCAAGAAAACCATATGATTTTTTTTCAAGACAATCATATCAGACATAGAGACCAAATCCTATCATTTATGGAGGAAAGGAGGCCATATGAATTTATTCGTTTTTTTAAGACAATCATATCAGACATAGACACCAAATCTTTGTCATTTAGGGAGGACGTTGTGGAGGAAAATGGGAATTGGAATGAAAAAGTAGTTTAGTTGAGCATGTCACCTTAAGACATTGGACAAAGGGAGGTTTTGAACCAAAGTTTTGAAAAATCTTCTAATGTCCAGAGGGAGATAAGATGAAATAGTTGGATTGGGTACTGGTGCAGGAAATTTCTCATATAAAAGCTCTATGATTTTAACACTTCAAAATAATGTATGCAATGAATCTAAGAAGAGTTGCAGACTCAGTGGATATGAAGAGGAGAACCAATGAATCTAAGAAGAGTTGCAGAAGCAGTGGATATGAAGAGGAGAATCAATGCATAAGCTTTTGTAGAGAAAATAGAGTGGATTTTTACATCATTCTCAGAAATATTATAAGACACATATTATAAGGACTGCAGAAAGACTTATAAGACAATTAAGTCATTTGAAGTTAGAGGTCAAGTCATGGTGCATTTGAAATAAGAGCGTTATCATATAGAACAGTGTGTGTGAAGAATATTAGACTAGGCAGAATTCAAAAGGCAATTTAGAGATAATGTATATGCAGTTGAGTTGCCAGAGTAGTATGGCATTTGACCTATATAGAATGGCATGGGCTGGCATTTCACCTATATCGAATGCCATTGGCTTGTATAAGTGCTCGTGGAAGAGATTTACAGAAGCAGTGGCGGCTGGGGCTCCTGTTTACATGCATAGCTACAGGCAAACGTTTACAACTTTTTAAAAACAAACAAATGGGCACTCCGACCGAGAATCGAACTCGGGACCAACTTTTTAAGTTTTCTTGGGACCAACTTTTTAAGTTTTCTTAAAAAACATAAAGGGGCATTCCGAGAATCGAACTCGGGACCTCTCGCACCCGAAGCGAGAATCATACCACTAGACCAAATGCCCATGTAGTTGCAAATTTAATGCGTATATAAGGATTTTAATAATAGGGTTTAAGTTTCAACATTAACTTGGACCACTCGGCCATCCTGACTAAATATACCCAAAATGGATCGTATAATTTATGAAAAGTAAACTTATGCCTTCTTAGAGTGGAACATTGAATTTGTAGATCTCACTGGCTGCTTTAGAAATGTAGGCAGAAAATAATGTCAGATGGCTGGATGTTATTGTGTAAGAGATATATCAGCTTTTTCTATGACAGAAATTTAACCTAAATGAAGCTTATGGTTTTATATTGGCGAGGTGCTGTAGTGAACATGTCATTTGGTTATTTCATTTTGATGGCCAACTTCTTTAAGGTTGGTCATAATTGATAGGTAAATTGCAAGGTTTATGGTTCCATATTGGCGAGGGGGCGTAGTGAGCATGTCATTTGGTTATTTCATTTTGATGGCCAACTTCTTTAAGATTGGCCATAATTGATAGGTAAATTGTTTTATGATGAACAATTTCCCTATCAAATTTCATTGTTTTTCTGATGAACAATTTCCTTGTCAAATTCCATCTTACTATCAATTTTCGTGTCAAATTCCATCATGATAGAAAGATTGATAAAAATATTGGAGGAAAGCATTTTTCTTATAAATAAAAAAATTTCAAAAAAAAACCCTCGTTGAAGTGGGACAATATTTAAAAGATTTGGATTAATACAGATTTATGCTAATTTATTTTATTTATTTATGTTTTTAATGAAAACATTTATTTTGAATACAAGCAAGTGGTAAGCATTTAATGTATTTCACATTATAGGCGACATCTCTTTGTTTAATAGGTAGTGACTAGGGAATATATGCAAGAGGTAATGACTAGGGAATATATAATCTATGAAAGTTCCTAGGACTTGCCCATGGCCCAATCCACATGTCACGGGCACTATGTATACATAAGCACAAGCAAAAACATGCAAATTGCAAGCAATCACTTCAATCTATTCCACCTTGAGTTGTAATGTGTACTCACTTCTCTTAGTGTAATAATGAAGTTAATAACATATATGATACTAATATAGTAGAATTCTAAGTAATAAATACAAATGATTAACTCTAAAACTTCAAAATTCTAATTTGATAAAACTCTTTAATCAAATGTAAATTCAAACCTTCAAAAGCCAAACTAAGGACCAACAATCTAACAAACCAAGTATCTTAAAACCTATAGTTAAATTGTAGTGTAACCTATTAAAAACATCTCTAAAATGATAATTAATTGAAATAAAAAAATAGCATGATTCAATTAACTTAACAATAATTCTACAAATAAATAAAATTATATGTTTTTAAAGAGAGAAAATAGGAGCTTTTAAAGTCATAGAAATTATTCCTAGATAGCAAATATGACAAAATGACTATTGATTACTTGAAACATGCACATTGCCACTTTTTCTCCAATCGACTAATTGTTTGTGCCAACCTTAACTTCAATTCCAACAAGGCACAAGATGTAGAGCATCTCCATGCTAAATTATTCCAACACAGTGCTAAAGTTTGGGTATTTCATGTCACAAACCAGTTTACCTTTGTTACATTACCCATGGCTTTCCACCCTCTTGGACTTCCTAAACATGGATCATTTTAGGGGCAAATTTTAGCCCAATGGGCTATTTTTCCATGTTTTTCTCCCAAAAAAGATTCGTCATTTTGCATTTTTTGAAGCCCTGTTTCGCCCAATTTTGATGGGGTAAAATTTTTTCACCCTAAAAATCGCCAAATTATTATATAAACAATATAAAATCCTTGGAAATTAAAATATTTTTTGAAAAATATTGTCAATCATTTTATAGTTGGTGTTTTAAGAATTGGTAATATTCGCCACCATTTATACACTTTTAAATAAGTATGATTCCTTAAAATCATCCATGTTCCTAAATCATCCATGTCATTCATAAAGTTGGAGATAAGAATGTCCTTGACAAGTATTAGACAGTTATCCATAACATTGGAACAAGAATGACCTTGGCAACTATCACATAACTATGATCAAGCATACCATGGTGAAGATATGTTTCGCACCGTTAAACATATGTCTCTAGAGATTGAGAGCTAAAGGAAAAACATGTTTCAAGAGAAATCATTATATTAGTGGCTAGAGCTTCACCCTAACTTTTATCATTAAGGAGGCCAAGGCCAACATGGGTAGATATTAGTTGCTTTGTGGACCTCTACAAGGCATTTGACCTAACACGGTTGCTCGACACCTACTCATGGAAAGGATCATGGTTCCAACTCTACTAAACTTAGTGGTTTGACCAGTTATGACACATCATGACCCCATCAATGGTAGACTACATACAATTTTTGTGATACAAAGGGAGTATAAAGCATTATAGGAGTTCAACCAGGTTCTTTACTATCTCCTACACTATTTGGTCTCTACACTGGTGAATTGGAGAAGATCATAGTAGACACATTGGGTGATACAGATGGATTCTTTCTCTTTGGAGTGCATATTGCTATCTCTCTTTTCGCACATGACATTGATGTCAGAGTAAGTGAAAGGCCACCATAAACAATTATGTTAGGGTTAACCTTGACTCGGAATGAGTCAAAGGTGATTGAGGTCTAGCACATAGTTTTTGGGCACATGGTGTTTTGTAGCCCATGGTATTGATGCCCAATGGTATTTGGTGGCCCATGGTATGCATGGAAGGAAGTATTTATAAGTCTTGAGGAGGATCCATTGTAAAGTGTCCTGGAGGTGAGTGGTGCCTATCTCACTTGGACCAGCTTGGTCAGTTTAGGTCAAGGGAGATAATAGATCTATTATGGTGGTTTTTCCTGGTTTTGGGTTTTACACGTAAACATTGTGTGTCTATCTTAAATCTATTGTTATGTAGTATTTTGTTCTCTCATGTATTATTTAATGATGCTTGTTAAATCCTAAGAACTGGTATCAAAGCCATGGTTTGGCATATAGTTATGCTCGTTGTGGTGTGCCTAGTTTTTTGAATTAATTGTGGGGTGCATGTTCGGTGGTACCCGACACCCTAGTAGTATTTTTGGTTCCTAGTTAAAATTTGATTTCCTCAGGTGTTGGAAGCACAAGGTATCCCTATTATTCCCAGAGAAGGGATTTTGCATCAAGTGTGGAATGAACCACTAGGTAGGGATGAGGGTGACAAGTCTACACATAGCCTAACTTGATGTAGATCGGAGAGGTTGAGTCTTCTATTGCGGGAGGAATGTGAGATGATTTAATATCAGTTGTTGGGCCAAGATTAATTAACCATGTATGTGAAGAGAACTTCTAGAGAATTGGCGGTTACATTGCCTGAGGACCCATGTAATCTGGTAGATGGATTCTTTTTATATGGACATCAATGAAAAGGTTGGATGCAGGTACAAAAAGGAGCAAGAAAGAAAGCATGGAAAAGAGAGAGGATTAAGCAATGAATGGTGATGGTGTAGTCACCATGAAGACACATGAAAAAAAATTATGGAGAAGTTTGCATATAAATGGGCATATGGATGTAAGACCTGGTAAGGCATGCATATCCCTAGTATCTCACTGGTAAAGTCGGGAGATAGACCTAAGTGATATGGGGGTGTATGTGAGATCCCCAAGTCAACCTTAAAGGGGGGACTGTTACGGTTAACATTGACTCGGAAATGAGTCAAATATGGTTGAGGTCTAGCACATAGTTCTTAGGCACATGGTGTTTTGTAGCCCATGAAATTTTCCATGGTATTGGTAACCAATGGTATTTGGTAGCCCATGGTATTGCATGTAAGGAAGTCTTTATAAGTCTTGAGGAGGATCCATTGTAAAGTGGCCTGGAGGTGAGTGGTGGCCATCTCACTTGGCCCTGCTTGGTCGGTTTAGGTCAAGGGAGATAATAGATATATTATGGTGGTTTTTATCGGTTTTGGGTTTTCCACATAAACATTGTGTGTCTATCTTAAATGTGTTTCTATGTGGATTTGTGTTCTCTCATTATTAATTATATGTATGCTTGTTGAAATCCTAAGAAATTAGAAATCGTAGGATCTTTTTGAAAGTCCCATGGGATTCAAAGTAGCTAAAAAAATGTAAAAAATATATGGTTTTCAACACATTGAAGACAAAGGCAAAAGGATTACATTCTCACTTGTAGGTGTGAATGAGTGGAGATAGTCCCATTATACGAATATTTAGGACTTCTCTTTTCTATAGCATGCTTTAGTTTGACACCACGAACAAAGTCTCATTTAAGTAAATGTTATGTAACCCTTACTTCCATTTAGAACCATTATTTCTAGCTACAATTTAGGGACATCTAAGCCCTCTTAGTTACATCTTATCTTCATTATGAATGTGAGATTTGCGGACCTTACCTTCAATCTATAGATTAGATCCAAATAAAGAGAATCCTTGTTTTTATGCTCTCCAAACAACTACATAAGAAGAGACCAATTCATTGGAGCATCATTATTGCATAGTTTGGCACCCCCATGCATTGCCTCTATGGACTTTCAAGTTGTGAAAATAATTCATAGGGTTAGGTATATGTGCACACCTAGATGGGTCATCTTAGGTACCCACCCCAATATCTTATCTTCCATTCATTTTTTACAATCAAATGGGTGTAGTATTCCTAAATTATATATATATATATATATATATATATATATAAACACTCAACTTTATAATTAAAAAATGCATCCACGCGAGAATAGACACAACAACGTAGAGAAAACCCCTGAGGTAGGATAACAGCGTCAATTGCTCCTTATGGAAGGAAACACTCCACAAGTCATTCATGTTACAATATAATCCTCAACATATCCAATACAATGAGGCATGTGCCAACTACCCCTCATTAGTACATTTATTACCCACCAAATATCTAGTGGGCCTATCTATTATCCTCCAACAACCTAGTGGGTTTTCTTCCATGATTATGGCCACATTACATTATTTATCCCCTTAGGTACCTAATATTGCATTAAGTATCTTCCATATGTACATCCCTAGGTACATGACAATCCATCCCCTTCACATATTTCATCCTTGAAACATGAATGGAAGCCATATAATATGTATTGTTAAGAAATGTAGTCAATTAGTACGAAGCATGAGCATCCATCCATCCTAGTGAAATGTGAACTGGGATATGGTTGTTTCCTTGCCACCTCCTTCTTGATATTGTTTCTCATTTGGTTCATTATTGTCAATGTGCTAGTATGGTATCTCCACTCATTTATTTTAGTTTTTCATGTACCTCTATGTTGGGTGCTTTTCACAATCATAGCCTAGCCTAGCCTTGATGATGGTTGGCTCTCATGGTGGTGTGGATGGTGATATGAAACAACCTTATCTATTAGTTATTTTTCTTTTTCTCTTGAACTTGTAGTTCCTTGGATTCATGCAACTATGTATATTCTTCTATCTTTATATTCCCTACCTAGGGCTCTCCTTCAAATGTTTCTATAGACTCTTCATAAGATTAAACCTCTGACTCTACATCTGATGTCTTTGTTTGTATTGCAATTAGTTTCCTTGCAAGGACTTCTTCATGTGCCACCTTGAGTCGCAGTTCCTAGCTAAAATAAATAGCATGCAATGTTATTCTCTTTTTCTTGTAAAAAATATTCATAAATTTCTTTTGTAAATTGATATTAACCATGCCTATTGATTTTATCCAAAGGTATACAAGAACAATATCCAATTTATCCATATCCAAGGCATAAAAATTTAAATGAAAAACATGTATATCCATATTAAACTTCAAATGTTTAAAATTTTGAACATTATCAGTCACCCTCAACTTGTGTCCTATGAATATGCTTTATGGGGACCTTCAATCTTTTAGCTAAGTCATCATCGATGAAATTATGCTTGGTGTTAGGGTTTATAGAGATAATGGCCTTCTTCTGTTGAAGGCATCAATGAACTTGTAATAGGAAGTTTTCACATGAAAAGAGACCCTTACAACCTTCTTTATCCTTCCTCATGGTATGAGGTCTCTTGTTAAAAAATAACCACTCAAATTCTACTTACAAAAAGTATAACTTATCATTAAACCCAAGTGACTTCCACCATATGGCAGCATCGTCTTTTAGATTATAGCCTAGTTAGAATCTCCATCACGTGGGAAATTGTGACTTCATCCCATCTATATACTCTTCAACACCGGGATAGTCATATTTTCCTATAAAAATACATCTTTGTTGGAAATACATGTACCTAAAATAGATTTTTTGATAAAAAAAAATTACTTTTCAATGGAGCTTCTTTGTGCATTTAGAATTGTGAGGCGACAATTTGAAATGCCCACATCTACCTCAATACAACTCATAAGTGTATCATATAATATGTCGAATTGACATTGTTGAAGCACTCTTTCACCCCACTTTTGTCTAGCTTCAAACAGGGCAACCTGTCAAAAATTATATGGTGTGCAATACTCAAAATAAAGTCTCAAACATGTTAAGCCCTTAATGATGGCACATTACCCCATATAGCATGGCACATTACCCCCTATATCGTGATGCATTACATATTTGTGTCGACTTGGGTCTATTAGTGGCTCTATTAGTTGTTATTGTACACCTTTGTCTCATATATATAGGAAGGATATATTATCATTTTAGTCATCATTGTATCTCGCCTTCTGTATACTCGGTACATTGTGTAAGGAGGTTCCTACCTCAAAGAGTATTGCTAATTATCTATGTTCTTCATTTCTAAGGCGTGGATTATTCTCTTCTTGTCTGTTTCCTCCCTTTTTATGCTATTTCTGGGACTTGGTTGCATAACATTTGGTATCAAAGCTCTTTCCTTGAGACTGACTTCTACAAATAAGTCATCTTTGAATTTTTGCTACAACTCTTTTTCTTCAAGGATTCGTAGATCGAGGTTAAAAACCCACTTCTAAAACAGGCCTATCTGATTTCGAATATAATTGTGAACGAATATAGGGTATTTTACTAGTATAAAACCTATTCTAAAATACGTGTTCTAGGGGAAAAGGTCATATATGAGGCATCCGAGATACAAATTGAGTGAGACTAGTTGAATATGAAAGAATACAGACCAGGGTATTTGTGGTAGGATTTTCAGCTACAGAAACAAAATATTGGACACATGGCATACTGTACAAGTTCGTTGTTCTAGATATGCAAAAAATAAGAAGCTTTGGAATATTTGCATAAAAAAAAATAGAACATCCAAATTAGGTCAAACCTACGGCATTGGAAATAGGACACATCAAGGTGCCACAGGCCTAATTTTGAGACCCAGAGGAGTCAAAATTCAAATTTTACCTCAGTTACAAGTTGGCTACAAAACAGTCTTCTAATCAGGGTTTGAAAAAAGGTACATCATTTTGAATTTGAATAGCTTTGAGTAGAAGGATCTATTTGTGGTAAAAAAATTGGAAGTCATTGTTTGCAGGATTGGAAATAAAGATAAACTTCAGCACTAGCTACCACCCTGAAACAAATGGACAAACAGAACGGACAAACCAAGTCATTAAGGAGATGTTGAGGATGTATGTCATGGAAAGACCCACTAAGTGGGAAGACTATCTTCATCTGGCAAAGTTTGTATACAATAATGGCTACTAGGCCTCTGCCAAGATGAGCCCTTTTGAAATCATGTATGGAAGTGTAGTAACCTTGTTATTTGGGATAGCCATGTGGATCATTTGATGGTAGGACATGAGATGTTGCAAGACACGGAACAAACTGTTCGGGAGGTACAGAAGAATTTGAAGGTGGCGCAGGATCACCAAAAGAGTTATGTTGACTTGAAAAGACAGCATAAAGAGTTCTCGATCGGAGATCATGTTTACCTCCGAGTCAAGCCCATAAAGAGTTCCCTAAAACTAGGAAGTTGTACCAAATTAGCGCCGCGGTTCTGTACCTCATTGAAAACCAAACAACGTGGAAAGGTCTACGCCCTTTAACCTTCTCTAATCATGAAGAAGATTTTCACTTGGTAGAATGAAAAGGGGTTGTTCCTCCTTCTTTGGAATAAGATCTATGAAGGATATTATTTACATTATTTTCTTTAGGATTTACCTTGTAATTTAAACGCTAAACCAGCAAACAAAGTAAAACAATTAAGCAAAGGGAACCCTTGGCGTTTAAGAGATCGCTTCTTTCATACCCAATGAATTGCTTTCCTCCAAAGATCAATAATACCCGAAACACCCAGTAACAGTCTTTGAAAACACATGAATACCACAGAAATCTTGAGAGATCCAGGCCACACGCTTTTCCAATCTCTATTCAGGTCCTCCTTAAGGG
Source organism: Pseudotsuga menziesii (assembly GCA_001517045.1). NCBI lineage: Eukaryota > Viridiplantae > Streptophyta > Pinopsida > Pinales > Pinaceae > Pseudotsuga > Pseudotsuga menziesii. Next base: position 104,981 of record LPNX010833296.1, on the reverse strand, counting down.
ACTATGCCCTTCCACCAAGCATAAGGTAATTTCAGTGGACATCTTTTATTTTCAACCCGGACGGTCTACCGGGAATTTCACAAGCAACTTATATTCCATCCTCAATGTCGCACCCACTGGAACATGGCAAATATCTCATACAAAAATGATGTTGGAGAGATTTCTGCCAAAAGGCTTAAGAAGGCAGAGGATATCGAAGGTTGCACAATGCCCAATACATAGAATCGAAAGGTCATCAAGCCTTGTTGCAGCCACATTAAATGCTCTGCAGCATGCTAAATATTGCTTACCACATAATCACTTTGCCAACTTTGGAAACTTGGCCATCACATTTCTCAACCACTTTCAGTTGTCAGTACTTTATAAGACAGATAATCACTTTGCCAACTTTGGAAACTTGGCCATCACATTTCAGCGATCAATACTGAGCCTGCTGCAAAGCATTCAATACGACTGGAGCAGGCACCTTAACGCTTGGATCTTAAACAGTTTTAATCCAAGGGTTAGCGTGCATGTTGCAGTAGCATTGAATGCTCTGCAGCAAGCTGAGTATTGATCGCCTCACATTTCTCTACCATTTTCAGTTGTCAGTACGTTATAAGACAAGAACCAAACCTTTTACTCATTTCCGTCAAACCATCTCTACACACATCTCTGATCATATTCATGAGAGGGGGAAGGAGGCGTCGATTGATTAAAGCTCATATACCTGATCAATTCCTGGTATATTGGTTATGGATTCTGCAGAAACAGAAATAATCGATAAAAAAAATTACTTCCAACATGATGCAAACTATTCTAACGCTTTCCCAAAATGCTTGTCGTGTTCTCTGCATCATGTAGAGAAGGCACACTGTTCTTTTTCCAAGATCAACGTTTTTCCCCTAAACAAAATTAGTGTCGTAATCTCCAAAGGAGACCTTATGTATCTATCAATTAGCGAGTAACAACTGTATTTGGTTCATTCATTGCAAAAGAGTGATTATCTTAATGTATCAAACTTTTTTTTATAATAAAGAACAACTTTATAGTATAGAAAGTCATTTCGAATTTGCATACAAACTAGAGATCCAGTGGTAAGTCTACATAGCCAAAAATTGGACTAGATAAAGCCTAATAAGTATTGTCAATCCATCACTATCGAACTGCCTGCAAACAGATCTACAAAATACAACATATATTGTGCCTACATTATAGGAAAGAACAAAGTCTTCACCCATTCACCAAAAACTCTCAAAGCTCAAAGGCACTACTAAAAAAGCACCAAATGACATGTTCTTAAAACAGGTCCTAAAGAAAATTAGATTTTGTCATCTATAGGACCCAAGGAAAGTTTTGAAAGAGCATATGCTTCCTTGTTTAGTTCTCTGTAAACATGGTTAAAGGATAACCAAGTGTACTCATTCATCATGTTTTTGAACCTTGCCCAAAGCCCAATTAATAATAACTTGGGAGTCTCCTAAAACTTGTAAATGTTTGATACCAAATATTTAGCGCAAAAAAAAGAATAACACTTCCTTACTTTATAATATAAGATTGGAATTTTTTTATATATATAAAAATTGTTTTATATAAAATAATGACTCATTATTTTCTTCTCTCTTAAGTATATTCTATAGGTGACCAAGTCTACAATTTACTGAATTAATAAATATAGAATCCACCATAAAATTAAAAATTATATTACAATTTACTGAATTAATAAATATAAAATCCACCATAAAAGTAAAAATTATATTACAATTTACTCAATTAATAAATATAAAATCCACCCTAAAAGTATAAATTATATTTATGTCAGAAGTGGGGTTTGAACCCACGCCCTCGTAATATAAAATCCACCATAAAAGTAAAAAATATATTACAATTTACTGAATTAATAAATATAAAGTCCACCATAAACGTATAAATTATATTTATGTCAGAAGTGGGGTTTGAACCCACGCCCTCTTACGAGGACCAGAACTTGAGTCTGGCGCCTTAGACCACTCGGCCATCCTGACAATCCGTGTAAGAAAGGTTTAGCATTTGGTATAATTATCAAAATTTCATAAACCTTTTCATTTCAGAATCTCAATTTGCAGACCCTTTTAGCCACGTCAACAGCCACTTCAGAAATGTACGCAGAATGGTATTCTCGCTGGCTGGATGCTACTGTGTAACAGAAAGCACGCATGCAAATGAGTCATTAACACTAATATTTTTTAATTATTTTAGTAAACATAGGAGACTCATTAGTACCAATATGTCATTTATATTTAGAATTTGATATATCATTTATATTTTTTATTATAAAATGTATTTAACGTATTCAAGTTTAGACATAGAATTTGATGTATCATTTTTATTTTTTATTATAAAATAAATTTAGATTTTAGTATATCATTTACATTATTTATATATATATAATATTAAAAAAAATTATTTTTTCATGCAACGATGAAGTTTAAAAAATTTAAATTATTAAAAAAAAAAAATTAAAAATATACTTATCAATTTAATAATTGCAAATTGCAAATTAAATTTTTTTATAAATCTAAGTTTAAATCCATAAAAATCAAACCATAAATTAAAATATCTTAAATCCAAAGTTAATATAATAATTAGTTGAATTCAACTACTAATATAATTCAATTTGTTTAGATTTAAATGTAAAATGAATTAAAATGGTAATCAAACAATGAATACCGTCAAAATACCTGGGATCGCATCTAGCCTGGACCGCACCAACCCTTAACATGGTTGGATTTTTTGGTATCCGACGGGATTAGAACCGGCGACCTTTTAGCTTAGGGGGCAAGCGTCTTAACCATACCCTGCCACCAAGTGTTCTACATCTCGCGGATCAAACAATGAATTAATTATCTTAACTCCAAAGTTAATATAATAATTAGTTGATTTAATTAATAATATGATTTAATTAATTTAGAAATAATTGTAAAATAAATTTAAATAATATATTTTTCTAAAGAAGATTTTAAGATTATAAAAATTATTTCCAATATATTAAGTATTAACACCTAAACATGAGAGAAAAAAAAGGTTTTTAATTGTAAACATTATTCTCAAACACTAAATATGATATATCTAATTATTCATTATCATACATAGTATCCAATCCTTTATACCATTCTTAAACTCAATTCCAACGAGGCTTAATATATATAGAGAATTTCCAAGCCAAATTCTTCAAACACAATGCTTTTGGCAATCACATCTTTTTTTAATGTTAAAGTTTTAAATCACATTTTTTTTAATTTTATTGTTGTCCATGAATTTTCACCTTCTTAGACTTCCTACATCATCCACCCCATCCATAAAGTTGGACATACACAATTATTCATAAAGCTAGAAACAAGTCTCACCTTGGCAATTATCCAATAATTATAATACTTTGGTGAAGATATTTGTCACAACTTTGGACCTTTATATTTCAAAAGATAAAACACAACCACTGAAAAAACATTGTACTAGGGACCAAATATTCTATGTAACTATTTATTATTGACAAGGCCAAAGCTAATATAGATAGAGTTTATTGTTGCTTTGTAGATTTTTCTAAGGCTTGACACAACCTCTGGACACCTACTCATAAAAAAAACTTAAGGCTCTAGGAATTTCAACTTACTTGTTTAGTAGTTATGAAACATCAGTTCATAATTAATATAATACAAAGGGAGTCCAAAGCATCATAAAAGTTATAGACAAGATTATCTACTCTCTTACACATTTTAGGATATATGTTGATTAACTACATATATGATGATATTACTCTTTGGATGATATTACTCTTTGGAATGTGTATTATTATCTTTCTTTTAATAAATAAAATTATTTTGATATAGAAAAAACTTTCATAAATTAGACTGGGTCAGGAGAACATCATTATATTTATTGTGGGCAAAAGAGTATCCTAACTAATTGGATGTTAATGTCCAGCAAATATATACTTTTAAAATAAACTAATTATTAAAAAAAAAAATCACACCAAACCTAAAACATCTAAAATAAGATCAATAATTGTTAATTGTCCAATTATACTTGTAATCAAATTATTTATCATATTAACTTAACACATACATCATAATCAATTAAAAACATTTTACATTTTATTTGTTCTTAAAAAGTAAGATTATAAAATACTTTTATTTAAAGAATTGTGGATCAATCAATGATGCTTGTAATCAAATTATTTATTATATTAATCTAACACATACATAATAAAGTTAAAAATATGTTATTTGTTCTTAAACTTGCCTAGATCTAAATCATAGGCTCTATTAAGCACGGAGAGGGATCAAATCTCTCAAGGTGCAAACCTCTTCTTAGGTATTGCACTCAATGAGCTATCAACTTTGGTGTGTTTTATATATAGCCATTGATTTGATTCAAACCAAAAGACACATCTTTTTATTTAAGGTCCACATATAATATTTTTATTATTAATATTTAATATTATTTATGGACGACATATAATATTTTTTATTATTTTTTATTTTCTTAGGAAGGAACATTACAACATCTCCCCATACATGGTTTTAAAACCATATGCAAGGCCCTCATAAAACCATGGGTTGTTTAGGAGGCCTTGCACATGGTCTTAAAACCATATGCAAGGCCCTCCTAAACCATGTACAATAAAACCATGGGTTGTTTAGGAGGTCTTGCACATGGTTTTAAAACCATGTACAACCTTGCACATGGTTTTGAAACCATGTGCAAGGTCCTCCTAAACCATGTACAATAAAACCATGGGTTGTTTAGAAGGCCTTGCACATGGTTTTAGAACCATGTGCAAGGCCAACATTTTTGGGAGGATAATTCAATTTAATTAAATTTTTACTTTTTTATTGTTTTTTTAGGTAGGAACATTACAACATCTCCTGCATATTGGGTTGTTTTTATGGCCGACATCTCTTTTGGCCGATAATTAAAAAAATTATTTTTTATTGCGCCGAGAGGTGCTTTACAGCCAAGTATGGGGGAGCAGGGATCAAATTTGAAGGGTTGGTCTTAATTTCAAGTACAAGGTTATATATTCATGCTACCCTTCTATTATGAAGGGCTTTTAAAATATTCACATTTCAAATGACATAAACAAATTGATTGCACACTTCATAAAAAAACATGTGCTAAAAAAACCTGCATTTCAATAAATTTATAAAACTAAAAAAATTTAAAAATGAAGCTGGTCTGTATTGCTAACTTGCACCTGCAAGTGGGAATAATTTTAATTACAATGACATAACCTAACTGTGATAGTAAAATCAAAATTTAGATAATAAAAAAATCACAATTTCCTACTATCGACATTGCATGAAGTGAAAGCTAAACCCACTGCCTACTTCAAGGTATTATAAATAACTCCACCTAACATTTAACTTTGATCAATATTCTCCATCTATCAAAGTATATATATACTAACTAAAATATGCATATAGTTATCTAGGTATTAGAATCTTAATTCATTACAAAATTAAATTTCCATGTTTGAGGCCTAAAGGATAGATAGGTTTGGAAATTGGAACAGAGAAACATTTATACAAGAATAAGTAAAGGATTTTGATGGTTGAATGGCATTGTAATTGAGATATATTCATTATATTTCAGATTAATATATGCTATCATTCTTTTTTCAGTTCTATGCAATGAAACTATAGATCAAGATCAAACTCTACTATATCAAACTCATAGAAGTTGCTACTAACAATATTTGCATTAATAGCATGTCAGTGATAACAACTAGGCTAAGAAAACCTAGACAAGAATCAATGAAGGGAAAGCATAATAATGAAGAGAAAGTATGCCATTACCTACTTGCTCATGATAATTTCCTGACGAGACAAAGTGAACTATAAGATTCGGCATAATGTAAACAAAACAAATGATATGTACATGGCCAAACAAATTTTAGGCAAAAATCCAAACATGTTAATGGAATTCTTTGGTAGAATCCCAAACCTTAGACTCTTATGTAGCCTGTGGTAATATATTGAAAATTATGAAGCTTGAATCAAGATGAGCTCATTTCATGTTCACTCCTTTCATATCTTAGGGTTAAGAATCGTCACAAAATGGGAAAAAATTTGGCAAGGAGAAGGTTTAATGACAAAACAGATGTAATTTATAAAAATAGCTTAAGAAAGAGGTAAGTTATTTTCTATTAATGTAACCACCAATCACTGGATTGTAGTAATGCTCACTCTGTACTATTGCCACCCCAAACAACAATGTGTAATAACCACAAAGAGCTCAGGACTAGGAACAATCCATCATGTATTTACCTTAATGCAACTTAGAATTACAAATTGAAAAAAATGGACAACTGAAAAGATTAAAATTGATAATAGATTCAATTTCCAGAAAATGAAAAAACTAATTGACAAAAAAAAATTTAAAAAAAAAACAAACTAAAATTATAGCAAAACTGAAATTTAATATCGATGATACAAAATTCAATTAAAAATAAAAAAATAATTAACAAAGCCTATAAAAAAAACTATAGCAAAACCAAAATTGAACTCTCTTACCTGCTGGATGATAATTAACAGCTGCTTTTTAGGGTAGCTTGGAAACCTCTTTAATGAACGGATCCCTGCGCTGCTCAGTTGCTGGTGAGGGCACTCAAGAACTGACAGAGCACGGCCATTCTATTCATCTAGGCTTGAAAATGAGCTGCATAACAGGACTCGCCTCTCCTCTCTCCAAACCCAAGCTAAGGAGAGGTCTTTGGTTGCCTGAGGAGGATGATAAACTCGTTGATGAAAAATGGCCAGGGTTGCTGGAGTGATGTCGCCAAGCAAGTTGGTAAGTTATACCAACCCACTTCCAGCACTCTAATCTCATTCAATCAAAATCCCTGATAAGTTTAAACCTTTCAAGGGCGCACCTGATTGATTCATTTCATGGGGAACTGGAGATTGTCAGCCTTGATAATTAAAATGCCTCTAAGGGTTTCGATGAACAGTACATTACATTACATATGCAAGGTTCAATGTATCAATGTATCTTGTATTGACCATTCCCTTGTCATCCATGGAAAATAACCTTTTAACCAAGCTCCGTCTTACAACCATTGCAATATCGCTTCTCTTCAGTTTATTTCCATGGGTGCACAATGCATCAGAGGCTTGGCTCCCAATCTAAACAACAGCTAAGACGCCTCATTCAGCTGAGTATTTATAGTGCTGCGTGGTTTCCCACCAGCTACTCACTGACGGTTCCGTTGGAACCTTTCTTCCAATGGAGACGATGAAATAAAAAACAGTGTCTTTCTCGGAATGATTAAAGTTGCCATACCAGAGAATATAAACTTTTAAACTGCCCAGTCCCGTGAGAATGATATGGGCAATGGACAGATCTGCAGAGATGTGGAAAGAGTTGTATGCTGATATCGAAAGAGCTGTAGGCTGATAGAGGATAGCCTTTAAAGGCATTAGTTACTATATCACCAACTCTCCAACTCTATTAAATTTTAAGTTGGTCTGCAACCCCTAAATTCGAATGCCATGTATGTTGGTCGTTGTATGTCATGCATGAATTAGCAATTATGATGAGTTATTGGAATACTTAGTTGTCAAATCTATATAAATGTTGAGTGTCACTAGCAGTCTGCAGTGTGTAGATGAGGTAGACTGAGACGGTCAGGGTAGATACTATTGTTTGAAATTTAAATGGTTGATGGGCAATTTTAACTCAAGCCCTTCTAATGTCACTTTAATTTAAATGCTCTGTTTTTCTCCAAAGTGACAAAATAAAAAAACCACATTTTAAATGACGGGCTATTTTAGATTGCCACTTCACAGACGGGCTAGAATCCCTTTGACGAGCTGTGGCAGGTTCAATTTTGATCCCTCTGGGGGAGATCTTGTAACGTTACATAACGTTATGTAACGCTCCTCTTGTAAATGTCGGTTATAAATAATAATAATAAATTCTTATGGTGTAACGTTACAAGACTAACAAAATAATAAAAATTAAATCTCACAAGACTAACAAGACTAAAAATTCTTATGTTGTAACATTACAAGACTAACAAAAATTCTTAGACTAAAATTTCTCATGTTGTAACGTTACAACACTAACAAAAATTCTTATGTGGTAACGTTACTAACAAACGTTACAAGATCTCCCTCGTATTAGGTTGTTTTTTTTGCCTATATTTATTTTGGCGGATAATTAAAATTTTTATTTTTTATTATTTTGTTAGTCTTGTAACGTTACAACATAAGAAATTTTTATCATTATTTATAGCCGATATTTACAAGAAGAACAGTACATAATGTTATGTAACGTTACAAGATCTCCCTCATATTAGGTTGTATATCGCCTCTCGATGCCAAAATAAAATTATAAAATAAATATATTTAAAAATAATTGAATTTTTAATATAATATTATATTAGTATGTATATTTTATAAAAATTATATAAATAAAAGAAAAATATATTATTTCAATTATTTTAATAAATTTTGAATATTTATTTATATAATATATTATTATAATGTAAATTTTATATATATATATATGAAAAAATGTTTTATTTTCAATTATTTTAATAAATCTTAATATGTGATTTTATTTTTTATCATATTTCAAAAAACTAATTATCTCTATATTTCAAAAAAGTCATTCATTATAACATGTACCAAAAAAAGACATTCATAAAATAAAGTATTGTCTAACTTGTGCATTACCAATCCACATAAATTTATAATCAATGCAATAACCATATTTTCCATATTTTTCTTCAACGTATTAAAAGCTTATTCACATCATACATCCTACACATATGCTTCAAACTTGCAAAGTGATCTGTCCATTGGCTTTGTAATAAAAACATAGTTTTTAATAATGGCTTTGTAATAGAAGCGTAGTTTTTAATAATCCCTCTACAGTGGCATGTAAATCTCCAAATGGAGATTAGCATTAATACATTTTGAGGTTGTGGCAAATCTATTATCATGGTGATCTTGACATAGTCAACTAACAATAATTATAGAGAATTTGACCATGCAACATTTAAGGATAATTACAATTCTCTACATCATAAATAAGCTATATGTTACTTTAATGAAACAAACTAGATATAGTCTACCCATCAAAATTGAATTCTAAAGTCATGTGAACATCATTGAATGTCACCTTATCTAAAAGTGTAAGCTTCATTGAATGCCACCTTATCAAGGATTTCATCATTAAACAGTGTTGAGAATGGATCATGAACACAAGTATTGTTTAGTAAACAAGTACGCACAAACATGTATACCTCATCTTTTTATTATGGATTACAATATCACTTATCCATTTTGATTCTTTCATTAGGAAAATAATCCATGCCTCAAGCATTTTAACAATTTCCTACTTAACCTTTTATTTGCAACACATATTCATAGAGTGACACTTTTTTCACAAGTTTCACGCCAAGCCTTAATTAAATCTTACTTTCACCCAATTATCCATCAATGCCTTTTATCTTTGTGAAACTTTGCGGAAGGAGGTCATGCTCCTTCAATAGTACCACTTCCTTTATTACAGTAGCCTCACCATAATTATAGTCTCCTATAGTCACCAACTTGGGTGGATCCTCAATGCCAATGTTATTCAATAGTTTATGGTCATACATATACTAGGATCCCCCAACTTCAATAATGCAATCATTCAAACTCATTGAACACAAATGACACAACGTTGCATCAAGGTTTGTGTCATCTTCATTAATTTGCAAAGAAAGAGCATGATATTTTTGCTTGGAGACCAAACGCCTATGATTTCCATACCCTTGCAGTTATACACAAAGAAAGTCCCTAGAATCCTTAAAAATTAAGTATCTAGTTTGTAATTTCCCTACTTGGAAATTTTGGAAAAAAGTGCAATTTGGGCAATTTTCGAGCCTCCCTAGTCAAGACTGTAGGGGGTTCCAACTGAATCCAGATGGTATTGAATTTGAAATTCAAGGGTAGGTTAAGTATTAGAACATCCCAATATCACCTATGAACACTTTGGATGTGACTTTAAGATTTTGCAACTTGGTTTGTGGCTAAGGAGAGAAAGTGCAAATTTCCTAGGGAATTGAGGTCAAATTCCCCAAAGGGGTGGAGGCCAATTTGGCTCTCCAACACAAGTACGACCCTCCAAAATTTAAGAAAATAGTATGCGGATGAATATAATACATCAATGGATATCATTAACCATGGTTATTAATATCTACAAACTGATTATGATGTGCAACATTGGTATGGTAACTTTCATGGAAATTGCTTAAGGGGAAATTGCATTACTAGCTCAAATTTGACACATGAAAAGTAGAATAGATGGTTTTGAAAGAAACATGACATATAGTGGTCATATAAAGAATACAAATGACTGTCCCAACAGCATCAAACTCAGAGAATAACCCTCATACAAATCTGATATAAAACTCCTTCAAGATTGAAGCCAAATTCATGAAAATTAGTGATGCAATGACATAAGAATGCAAGTTTTTCACACAGGAGTTTCATCTATTTTGAGATACATAGAATATGGTCATTAAAGTACAGAGTCATACATACTTTATGGCTTCCCCAACATCAACAAACTCAGATAACAACCCTCATACAAATCTGATATAAAACTCTTTCAAGATGGAAGCCAAATTCATGAAAACTAGTGATTTGATGGCATGAGAATGCAAGCATTTTCCATATGAATTTAATGGATTTCAAGTTACAGAGCATATGGAAATAAAATTATAGATCCTTACATCATCTATCCCAGATTGGGAATCAAATGGACACAGCTAAGAGAAATCGTCACTCCAACAAGTGTGCCATCAACATGAGAGTGTGGGGCGATGGAGAAGAAGGAATGAGAGAATAGGGAGATATATGAGAACTCGAACTGTATGGAATTCAACAAGAAACTAAAAATAAATCATTCATCTCCACTGAGAGGTCTAAATGGCCTCTCCATCAACCAACTTGGAAAAGAATCCAACTCCCTCGAAATTGGTTGACAAGCAGGGAGAGTGAACACTCACCGTGCAATGGACAAGAAAAAGCTCTCCAAAATTCCTAAGTCCAATTAACAAATGATAAAATCAATTATCCTTCCTCATGACATCCTTTTATTAACTTCATGAGGCACCCTAAGGTCGATTTTCCCTCCATGGGCTTCCTCCAACTCATTTTAGTGGTTTAGTAACTCCTATGACACTTGTCTTCTTCTTCATGCTCCAATTCTTTTCCCAATTCGAATGGTTGGCTATAACTCCAAAATGCACCCTCTTGGTGTCTATTTTTAGCCCTGTCATGTCAGATTTAACATAGGTCTGCAATCAGGTCTGAATTAATCATATTTTTCATACAATCGTCCATGATTAGTTGTCATAGAGTGCATGGAATCTCCTTCCAAGTAGAAAACATTGTCTTCTTAGTGTCTTCCTCCTCCATGGGAGTTACTCTCCTCTTCTAATTCAACTTCCTTGGCTCATGATAGGACGTGTGACACCACATCACCTTCTAAGGACGTTACCTTCCTCATGGGTTCGAATTTGGATGAAGTTCATGCCAAGTGTGTGGGGGAATCTAGTCACCCAAAGACTCCACAAGCTTCCAATTGTCTCCATGAACCAATGCCACCTTATTTTCTAAAAATTTATTATTTATGTGACCCATTTTAATGTGAATATGGTAAACTAAGGTCCTTTTGGTGGAAATATGACTTGTTATGGTACAAGAACCGCTTATATCTTTGTGAGAGTTCCCAGCTAAATCAAAAAGTACTTTTTGAATTCCACTCCTCATAGATAGGAGGGCACTCAGGTTTCTTAAAAACCTACCACAAGGTAAATAAATATTTTTTAGGGGTGGTCTTAAAACTGATGTTCAAAATTTTTTGACAAAATGTTTGGTTTTCCAACTGTTGGTAATAACTCCCGATTGATTATTATTCCAATGCAAATGCCTATATTTATACAAATCACATGGCGGTTGGGTTTCACCTTCCGCTCAGCCTGTTTGGCTTCCTACTATTTATTTATTTACATTATATAACCCTAACGGATTATATTCTAACAATGCCCCTCTTAATCCGAAGGGGTGTTCGTAAGTCCGAGCATGTTTCTGAACCTTTCAAACTTTTCTCGTCCAAGCGCTTTGGTGAAGATGTCTGCAACTTGATCATTTGTGGAACAATGTCGAAGATGGACTGTCTTGGCTTCTACATGATGTCGAATCAAATGATACTTTGTGTTGATGTGTTTGGTTCGATCATGGAATCTAGGATTCTTAGCCAGCTTGATTGCAGAAGTATTGTCGACCAGTAATGGAGTGGAGTTCTCTTGTTTTTCTTGCAAATCTTCAAGTATCTTCCTGAGCCATACTATTTATTTCGTTGCTTCAGCTGCAGGCACATATT